>CP135562.1:4475179-4576435 GCA_032401905.1 Swietenia macrophylla | reverse complement strand
AAAACTTAATTGAGGATAAATTAATTAGATTAATTTATCTAAATTTAAGAAGTCTATTACTATCTTCATTGCAATATAAGAAACAACTTAATAGGTCATACACTTTAAAATATCGTAAAATTAAAGATAAGTTATGTAGAATAAATTTTAGAACTTAATTGTTAAGTTCTTAAACTTTTGGGAAAAATTCATAATATTAAAAATTATAAATAGAAAAATAGAATTTTAGAAAATTTGAGCTAATCTATAAAATTAGAAACATGAATGTTATTTTATAATTTTTAAAAAGTATAAGTGCTATCTTATAATTTTTAAAAGTTTAGGGGTTGAAATAAAATTAAATAAATTATTTATTTTTTAAATTATATTTTCAAATTTATCATAATAATAACTTCTATTTAATTATTATGACAATTAAAAGGATAATTAGATATATGATAAATTTTATTTAATTAATTTGATTAATTAAAAGATAATTAATTATTTAATTAGAATGAGATAACAATCCTATTAGATAGGATTAAACTCAATTTCTATATAAATATTAGAAAATAACTAAACACTAAAAATATTTCTTCTCTTTTGACAAAAATATATGTATTAATTTTTCAAAAATTAAGATTTGAAAAAGTACTAAAACTCTGTGTCAAGTTTCTTTTTTTAAGCTAACACTAAAGAAAAACAAATACATAATTTTAAATTTAGTAAAATCTAAATTTTTTAATTTTTTATTTTATTTAAATATCATTAGAGACTACACACGTGAGAGGTTTATTTAAGAAAATGGCATTCACGTAGCATTTGTATTTTAGCTATAACTTTTGACTTAAAGATTGGATTGACATGACTCTAATAACAATAAAAAGAGCACTCAAAAATTTAAATTTTTATTTTTCACAAAAAAATTTAATTCGAACATATTTAAAACCAAAATTGGTTAGAGTTGATAGGTTTGCAGAAAATTTAAGAAAGAAAAATAATCATCAAAAAATCTTATTAGTGTAAGCTATATTATATAATCTCATTGATTTTATTAATTATTATGTATCATAAATCATTTATAATAAAAGGATATTTGTATGGAAATCAAGAAAATTATTTTTATTTTAAATTTTATGTTACTTATATATTCTTGATTTTCCAACAGTGACAACACTAAAGCTATAGTATAGGCTAAAAAGCTAAGGTCTCATTAAAAAAAAATTTAAATATGTGTTTGGGCAATATCACCTAATTAAAGAGTCAATACAAAGAGGTGATGTGAAGATAGAAAAGATACTTATTAAAGAGAACTTGGCATATTCTCTTACTAAGCCACTAGCACAATAAAAGCATAACATATACTAAATTATTTTGTGTAAAATATTATAAACATTAGTTCTAGTGCAAGTAAGAGACTGTTGGTTATGTACTTTAGATTCAAAAGAGGCAAATATTTAATTATAAATTATTAATAAAATTGACGTTTTATTTATAATAAATGTTGATTACTTATAAATAAAGTTCTTAGAATAACAATAAGAGGATTTAATTTAAATTTATGAGATTTTATTATTCTTAAATATTCCTAATTATAGAATTATCAATATTGAATATTAATAAATTTAATTTAGATCGGTATATGTTATGTTTGCTTTCTTTAAAAAAGAAGGTAGCTATTCTCATAAGCTATTAGTAAATGTGTTTACTTAATCTAATATATAGATAGTTGTTAGAGAATAAGTACATCAAACTGATTCACTTGAAAGCCTATATAAAGTATTATCTATATATCCATGAAATTTTTCTAAATTACGATGATATGAATGATCTTTAGATTTAAGGTCTTTATAGTATCTTATATTGGAACATATATGTTTTGACATTACACCTTTGTAATCCATAGAAAGAATGCACATAGGGTAATAATTAGGCAATATTAAAAGCAGATGAAGGTTGTGAAAGACCAAAAAAAGATTCGTTGCTTTAGATAATATAGAGTCGATATCTTAAGCGGCATATTATTTTAATATAAGTGATAATATAAATCCATATTAATGGTACATTCTGAAAAGAGTTTTAAAAATTCTAAAATTATATTATTAACTTAAATAAAAAAAATTTTAATGGCCATAATTTAATAGAGTAGATATTTTCTATACTCTAGAATCATAGATGGAATATGTATAAGGCAAAAAGATTGAATTATATGGTAATTATATACGGAATTGGTTTTATTAAAATTAGTACTTTTTTTTTAATTAGAGGTTATGATACATTTGTTAAATACCACTTTTGATCTATGAAAATTAATTTTTTAATTAAAATGTTAATTAATGATAAATTAATTAGATTAATATATCTAGATTTAAGAAGTCTATAACTATCTCTATTGCTAATATAAAAAAGAAGTTAATAGATCACACACTTTAAAGTATTGAAGAATTAATAATAAATTATGTAGAATTAAGAGATAAATTCATAATGCCATAAATTATGAATAGAAAAATAGGATTTTGAAAAATTTGAGCCAATTTATAAAGTTAGAAATAGTAATGCTATTTTGTAATTTCTAAAAGTACAGTTTCTATCTTGTAATTTTTAAAAGTTTAAGAGTTGAAATGTAATTGAATATATTATTTGTTTTTAACTATATTTTTAAATTTATTTTAATAATAAATCATATTTAATTATTATGATAATTAAAATAATAATTAAAAATATGATAAATTTTATTTAGTTAATTTAATTAATTAAAAGATAATTAATTATTTAATTCAGATGATATAACAAGTCTATTAGATAAGATTAAACTCTATCTTTATTTTTACATTTCTCATGTAATTTGGAGTAAATAACTAAATACCTCTTCTTATACTAGCACTAAAAAAAGACACTTAAATAATTTTAAATTTAGTGAAATCTAAATTTTTTAATTTTTTGCTTTGTGTGAATACTATTAGAAGTCATTTATTTGAGTGGTTTATTAAAAAAAAAAAATGACATTTATGCAATATTCATATTTTAGTCATAATATTTGATTAAAAAATTAAATTGACGTGATTCTAACAATAATAGAAAGAAAACTCGAAAATTTAAATTTTTATAAGAGAATCTATTTCAAACGTATTCAAAGTTAAAATTAAGTTAGAATTGATGGGTCTGCAAAAAATTCAAAAAAAATATAATTATTAAAAATTTTATTAGTGTAAGATATATTATATAATCTCATTGATTTTATCAATTTTTATTTATCATAAATCATTTATAATAAAAAGATTCTTATATGAAAATTAAGAATATTCTTGCTGTGAATTTTAAAGTAATTTGTTTCTATTGTACAGAAGAAATAATCAACCATAAAGAGAATTATTTAAGGTTTGGTAAATTTTATTATTAGACTATTGTGATCATACAAATGGCTAAAATGTACACAATGCTAAATGAAATTATTTTTACCTAAATGTTTGTCTATCTATCTGTCTATCTATCTATTTATCTATGATATCTTTATTTTATTTTATTTTGTAATCTTAATATAATTTATATTAAACTAATATATATTTTCAATTATTTTTTAAATAATAAAAAATATAAATAGTAGAATGTAATAAAAAATAAATAAAATTTTATGAGTTTCAATCCTAATTAGTATTAAAATTTAATCATTATTTCAAAGTTAAATTTAAATTTGCATATTTACAACTAAATATTTAGAATCATATTTGAAGATAAAATTGCTTTTGAAAATTAGATTTTGGAAGTACTCCTCTAATTCTCAAAAACTATTGTAAGTGGATTAATTTTGTCAATAATAATTTTAAAAATAATTGTGGAATACTAAAAATGCCCTTTGATTAACTCATTCCGCCATAGATGGTAAAAGAGCCGTCGGCTCGGGTCCAGCATGGCCCAATCCATAAACAGTGAAGCTTGCGGACCTGATTGGGTTACCTGTCCCGTGAGTTTATTTATGATTTGTATTATTATTTTTTTTTTTGTAAATTTTAGAAAGAATTTATTTAAGCCCCAAGCTAACTTAGACTTAGGCTCTTGTGAGTCTGGGCTAAGTTACGTATCTTACTTTTTATATGGGTCCGTCTTGACTTGATTTGCGAACTCACATGAGTTCAATTTTTATGGATCAGGTTGACCAAACCCAAGCCATTCACCACAATCCCAAAGTGGCCTTTTCTTGATTGACTATAGTTACATGAATACGGACTTGCGCCGGCTTGATGGGCAAAATTGAGTATCTTACTTTTTATACAGGTTAGATTTGGCCCAATCTGCTAACTCACACAAGTTTAATTTTTATAGGTCAGGCTGACTCTTGACCCAGTCCGTTTGCCACCCCTAGATTCCACCGCAAACCAGTGGCCTTCACGTGATTGATTGCAGTTACGTGAATACGGGTATGGGCTCAAAGGTCTGGGATCGGTGAAGTGTCCAAGTAAGAGTCAAACAAACAGGGTATTTTACAAATGCAAAATGTGAACAAAATAGTCGTACCAGTTACTCCCAGAAGAAACACGTGCATGCAGACCAAAGTAAACAAGTCAAACACGTGAACACCAGGTCCCCTATTACCGCCTACCGCGGAATTGCACTACAAAGGTCGAATAATCATCACCGTACATCAGACCACCACGTCTCATCAATCGACTAAAATTCGAAATTTCACATACACCTGGCACCATCCAATGACGTCACTTACCGACCAACCCCCCATTATTAATACATGCATGTTCCCTGTATGGTCCATCATCTAAAAGAATTTCTCTTTTCATTGATTTGTTTAATTATATATATATATTCTATCTTCTTTCAGTTGATCATTTTCAGCATAAATTTCAGATCAGCTTTCTAAATCAATAGAAATGGCGGAAAATACACAGAAGGGGAAGACGCTGTTCTCCCCGTACAAGATGGGCAAGTTCAACCTCTCTCACAGGTAAGTAACTTTAACAGTAACTAAGTATAGGTAAATTGATGAAGACAAACAATTAACCCTCGAGATTCTATCGGATTTGATGGTGGTGGCAGGGTGGTTCTTGCGCCGATGACGAGATGCAGAGCTTTGAACGGAATTCCAGGGCCAGCTTTAGCTACATACTATGAACAGAGGTCGACGCCTGGTGGCTTTCTCATCAGTGAAGGCACTTCGGTCTCCCCCACGGCGGCGGGGTATTTTCGTGATTCAACTTTACTTTTTTATCGTATGTAGTGCTGCTAATGCTGATGCCATTATCTTTGATTGGAGGTGGTCCTGGGGACTGAAGAAGATCACACGCATTTTTTTAATCTTGAGTTAGTGCTTAATGGGACCTACTGTATATTTTTCATTGGTCAACTAAACATTCACGCTTTGCACTTGGGTAGGGCACGTGGGCCATATAATCATGTCCAATGTGTGAAGCTGAAATTTCAAATGGGAAGAACATCTGATAGGCCCCTGTGTATTTTGCTGAAATAACATTTAACAACATTCTTTAGTTTTTTGTAACAAATAGGTCCTGACATTAGTTATTATTTTTATTATTTTGTTACAATTAGGTCTCTACTACTCTGCTACAGACCTATCCGTTACTAACCATTAAAGGGTGTTCTTATTTAACGTTGTTTTACGTTTTATTTTTATTTGAATTTAAGTTAAATTTTAGTTTTATTTTTGGTAACATATATGTGCTGGAAATTCTTGCTAAATTTTAATTTTATTTTTGCGCGCACACACACATACACACACACACCCACGTCTAAATTTTAATTTTATTTTTGCCCCCGCGCGCGCACACACCCATATTGGAGTTTCATGCTAAATTTTAATTTTATTTTTGCTTACATATGTGTGTTTTTGTGTGTGTAAGATTTCAAATAGGTTGCATCAGTAGTGTATTCTACAGGAAATATGACTTTTTCATTGTGGTTTTTGGTGATGCACATTTCTAAAACATTCTTTTATATCCAATTCTATAATTTTGATACACATTAGTGTTGTGGATACAAACTTCTATACAAATGTATTTATACAAATTGATGTGAGAGTGTGATATCTTTATCATGTGTATTTTATTTTCACAGGAGTAAATGAAAATTCACAATAGTAAAAGAAAAAAAAATTATACAGGACATGTGACCCTAATATAATTTTACCACTTTAGTTCATACGAAAGAGTTTAAAGTAGCGTTTGCATTGCATTATTCTTTTGCCATAGTACTGTTGGTAAGGCTACCATATTTACAATCATGTATTTTATTATACTACAGATTACAAAGTTTTATATTATCAGTTTCACTAACTATAAAAGTTAATAATTGGATTGAAAACTTTTTTACCATTAAAATGTTTTTGAATAATAAAGTATGTTTAGATAAGTACTTTCTTTTTTCAAAACATTTTCTGGTACAAAATTAAAATACTTGAAATATTTATCAAAGGAAGCATACTGAATGATTTATTGTATACAAGACTATAAATCCATTGTATTGTTTAAAAAAAAAAAAATTACGCAGAAGTGATATAATTTCATAATAATGGTAGTTGAACTTGAACCTGCAGGTTTCCTCATGTGCCTGGAATTTACACAGATGAACAAGTGGAGGCATGGAAGAAAGTTGTGGGTGCTGTCCATGCAAAGGGAGCCATCATTTTCTGTCAACTGTGGCACGTTGGCCGTGCATCTCATCCAGGTAACAAATAATAATGATTTATTTTCCATATAATTTTCACCAGACTCAGTTGTGTAAATGTTTATGCATTAAAATCTAAATTTCATCATAAATTTACTTTCCATACATATCCTTTGTGAATTATACGTGCCTGATAAGCTACATTGACCATTTTATTGGTGAATTTGGAACATGTAATAGTTTATCAACCTGGTGGAGCTGCTCCAATATCATCAACAAACAAGTCCATTTCAAGAAGGTGGAGAATTCTCATGCCAGATGGAAGCTATGCCTCATACCCGAAGCCTCAAGCCTTGGAAAAATATGAAATACAAGAGGTGGTGAGGGATTATCGCCAGGCGGCAGTGAATGCCATCCGAGCAGGTCAATTCTACAATATTCTGTTTATCAGTTTAGTTTATTAGCAAAAGGCTTCAAAGTTATCAATGTTCAATTTGTGGTTACAACTTGTCAAGAAAAATAAAAATAAGAATAAAAATGGAGATCACTTTATTGACTTGAAAGCAAGTGTAACCCTGATTTCTTTCTGCTTTCTATGATGGAAAGAAAAATGCCAAGGGTGGTATAGGATGGTTCAGCTATGATATGTGCTGAGCCTCTTATCTACCCATTTTACTGTAGGTTGGATGCAAGTTATGCAAATGATAGGATACGTAATAAATTTATGTCAACCTCAATTTCTGCGAAGTTTGTCTCATATATCCTGAGTGAATACTTAAGTTTACTGCATCCTTGTATCTAAACATAAAAGGCACATAACATAATGATCATGTGAATTACAGGTTTTGATGGAATTGAAATCCATGGAGCTCATGGCTATCTTATTGACCAATTTCTGAAGGATGGGATCAATGACCGAAGAGATGAGTATGGTGGATCACTTGAAAATCGCTGCAGATTCTTAATGCAATTGGTCCAAGCAGTTACTGCAGCCATTGGCGCAGATCGAGTTGGTGTAAGAATGTCACCCGCAATTGATCACCTTGATGCTACAGACTCTGATCCACTTAGCCTAGGCTTAGCAGTTATTAAGAGACTTAACAAGCTGCAGACAAAGCTGGGTGAAAATCTGACTTATCTCCATGTGACACAGCCTCGGTACACTGCTTATGGACAGACAGAATCAGGCAGGCCTGGCACTGAAGACGAAGAAGCTCAGCTACTGAGGACTTGGAGAAGGTTTTATCAGGGAACTTTCATTTCAAGTGGTGGGTTCACTAGAGAGCTGGGCATGCAAGCTTTAGCTGAAGGTGATGCTGATTTGGTATCCTTTGGCCGTCTTTTTATCGCAAACCCAGACTTGGTTTTGAGATTCAAGGTTAATGCACCTTTAAATAAGTATATCAGGAAGACATTTTACACGCATGATCCTATTGTTGGTTACACAGACTATCCTTTCCTGTACAAAGGAACTGAAAACCGAGAACCACTTTCACGTCTTTGAGTGGTATCTATGTCAAGGGGTTTATAGCAGACGTGTTTTAATATCTGATATTTGGCCTAGAGCTTAATTGTTTTAGTCATTATCTTAGTCTGCAAGGAAAAGGAGGAAAAAAAATAGGTGTGATTGTTCAAGTGAGCAATATGACAAAATAAGAAGAGCAAAACTTTTTATTGTAATCTGTACTTTTTCTTTAGCCACCCCAAAATGGCCTGTATTCTAGGATACGACAAGAAGTCACTAATCATATTTAGTATGCTTGCTTTCATATTCTAAAGTAGTTATTAGGCAGTGCATTAGTCGATGGAAAATAGTAAATATGGGATAAAAAGGCTGCATGCTGGGATAGAAAAGTATGAAGTGTTGCTTGACACAAGCAGGTTTGAGATTGTATTTGAACATGGCAAACATGAATGCTCTATGTGAGCATTGCGTCATTTTGGCGTCCCCCTGTTACAGCATGTTTCATGAAATTCTGATGATTATATGTGGATGCCAGCCGCGGAGTTGTGAAATTGCCATTCCCATCAGAAGGCCAACCACTATCAAAAACTACAACATTAACCTCACTGACTCCCACCTTTTCCTATGCCGAAAAATAGGCATCTACCATGGCATCAAAAAGGTTATAATATATCAAGTTTCCATCTGAAACCACAACATCTTGGGCAGTAGATTGGGCATAATCCAAGCATATGTTTCCTTGATCTGAAGCATAGGCAAAATAAGGATACACATTGATCAAAAGGGGCGATCCCTCTTGTTAAATAAATTTTGTAACACCACTCAATATACTGCTCGACTCAGCTGTAATGCACCACTGTAAATGAACTTCTAAGAGTGACTCCAGAAACCACTATTGAAACTTTCATTCCAGCTATACCATTAGTCTTAAGGAAGATGTTCAGATGTTTCCTTGTATTGGCTTAATTCCCCAGGCATAACTTCATTACCAACATACAGTCACATTACAATGTCCTTGAGGTACAACTCCATGGCAAACCACGAGTTTATGGTGAAAATGATGTTGTAATAGGCGTAAGAAATGAAGATTTGCTCAACCTCACGGCAAGCCAAGAGGCCAATAACCATATTTCTCAAACATCTAAGGGAAGTATCATAACTCTCAAATCATAAAAAAATAGTAATAAAGATATAAAAATATATAATGAATGGATAGCATTTGCCGTATGGATTTTAGGCGGTTTTATGCAAGTATACAAATTTATTTATTTACTTTTTTTGATGGACAAACCATTCACAAAGATTTTTAAAATATGGTTAACTTTTTGCTTAGTTGAAGATATTTAAAAAGTGGTTAATTTTTTATCTAATAAGTAAGTCAACTAGATGATTTCTTTCGGTTGATCAATAAAAATGTTTAAACGATAGTTAACTTTCTAAACTAAATAAGTCAGTCGAAGCTAAATAAGTCAGTTGAATGACATTTGTTTCAATCAACTGATAAAGATATTTAAAAAGTAGTTAATTATTTATTAATTAAGTAAATTAGCCAAATAATTTGTTTTGGTTGGTCAATAAAAATATTTAAAAAATGATTAACTTTGTGTCAGTTAAGTAAGTCAACCAAATTTTAAAGTCATCCAAAATAATATAAAAATAATGTAAAACTATATATATATATATATATATATATAATTATTAAATTAATTAAGAAAAATTAAAGAATATATATATATACTAATTATTTATTAACATTACAATTTCAATTTTAGTTTCAATTATACTCTAAGGTACTATTTAGCAATTTATTATTTATATATTTATTTAATAAAAATTATCGATATACTTATTTAATTAATGAATAAAAATTAAATTGTATGTAATTGTCACGGGGTGTTCACAAATCTTAGATATTATATATAACATTTGAAAATCTAATTCTTTGTTTCCAACTTTCGTTAGTTACTATAGATCTAAAACTTTAAATAATAGCTTAAATATTAGAATTTTCAATATAAAATATGAAATAGTCAAAGATGTATTATGGTTAACGTGAAATTAAAAATGATTAATGTTTTTAGTATTATATATGTAACATAAAAATATTAAACATATGTAAAATATAGTTTACTTATAGTATACAAAATTTGAGTCAATAATATAAAATTTTAGATATATAAAATAGTGATAAATTATACAATTAATACTATACTGTATTAAATTATGCAATTAATAATTTATTGTCATTATTGTTATTATATTCTTTTTCTTCTTTTTATTATAAGTGTTATCATCATTATCATCATCATCATCGCTATTATTGTTATTGTTATAATTGTTAGTGTATTAATACATTAGGTTTAATTGTAGAAAGTTAGTAGATGACATACTTTAAGTAGAGTAGTATGGACCTGTGTCAGAATTAGTATGACAATATAAGTTAATATCTAATTTAAACAATCAATTTTATATATAATTAATTTTTATAAAATTAATAATTATTAATATGATTAACTCTCCATTAATCGCATTAATGGACCATTGTATATAGTATGACATTACATGCATTAAGAAAAGTTGGCATTTTTTAGGGTGATTACTATATTATATGCATTAACTCTCCATTAGTCATGAAACACTAATATAGTTTAATTAGTACTTAAATGTGATGTTTTGTAGTATACCTCATAAATTTGACCTTTCCTAGAGTGATATTGATTGAAACTGGGGTACACATAGTTGTGTCACGAAGTATATTTTAACACGAGTACTTGTTCAATGGATTTAAAATGCCAATGCAATTTTTAAAATCAATAACACAAAATTTGAGATACCTTTGCATAATACTTAAAACAAATAAAGTAAAACTTATAATGTCAACACAAAAGTTAAAAACAAGATAAGTGTAGTTATATATGGGGGTGTATTTTGATACGAGTATGTATTTAATAAACTTGAAACTCTAACATAATTTTTGAAACCAATAATGCAAAATTTGAAATGCATTTACACAGTACTTGAAATCAGTTATGCATAACTTAAAATGTCAACATAAAAGTTGAAACTAGAGTGCACATAACTATATAATGGGGAGTATTTTGACACGATTATCTATTCACTAAATTTGAAACACCAATGCAATTATTAAAACTAGTAATGTAAAATTTGAAAAACCTTACACAATACTTGAAACAAGTTGAATCTTGAAACATCAATGCAAAAGTTGAAATTGGAGTCTATACATCTATGTACATGGAGTGTATTTTGACACGAGGACTTGAAAAGTTAATGTAATTCTTTGAACTAGCAACTTGAAACTTGAAGCATTTTTGTATAGTACTTGAAATAAGCAATGCAAAAATTTAAAATACCAATGTAAAAGTTAAAATTGGGATACACACAATCATATAATAAAGGGAATGGCTATGTTACAATGGATATACCATACATCCATCAATGTGAAACTTATAATTGAAACGTAAATTTTGAAACGTTTCATGAAAAATTTGAAACATGTAAAAATAAATGATGAATAATATTTAAAATATAAATGAAAAACTTGAAATGTATAAATTAAAAGCTTGAAATGTGCAATAAATAGTACTTGCATTACAAACAAAAAACTTGAAAAAATCAATACAAAACTTGTAAATTGACTGTAATGTTACAACCAATATACCATAGGCAATCTTATGTAACAAAGTATATTTTGACACGAATACATGTTCAGTAGATTTAAAATACCGATACAATTGTTAAAACTAGTAATACAAGATTTAAAATGATTTGACACAATACTTATAACTAGTAATATAAAACTTGAAATGCCAATATAAAAGTCGAAACATCTATTAAACAAACTTATAAATTCTTAATTTATATAATGTAATACAAATATATATTATATATTATTTTTAATTCCTAATTTTTTTATTCTTTTAATCATTATGGAGACAATTGATTAAAAAATTGGTTATCCTTTTTCTTTGTAAATTATTTGGTTACCGTTTAGCAGCCAATCATGGTTTCAACATTTAATGCATCCTTACATAATACATATTTCATAGATGATACAAGCATTATATAAACATGGTCCATGAGTCACCTGGAGCTTGCTAATCAATACTACTGTTTTCATGTGTGATGGTGCTTCCATCAATACTGTTATTACATGTTTGATTGTGCATCCATATGAATTTGCTCCATATAGTCAACTCATGTAGATTTTGCACCAAATAGATATACGTAGACTTGTTATGGACATTCTTAAAAAAGAACAAAAATACTCATAAGGGCTTTTTTTTTTGTTTTAACTTTCAGAACTCTTTCTTATGTGTCCAATGTACGTATAAATTCTAGTAGTATTTAACATATTTGGCTTTTGGGTTTTGTTTACAAGAGAATTTCTTATCTCTTATTCTTTACACATATCAACACTATAAGAATTAAATAAGAAAATAGTCTTTAACCTTAGAAGTTTTGCATGACTTGTACTTATGGTTTAACTTTTATGTCATGTAATATATTTCTTGTTACATAGACAATATGTTTTTTTTTTTTTTACTCTTGCATGTAAGATCTATAAGTGATTTCAATTTGGAATTCTTCAGGTTGTTTTTCCTATATGGTATAAAAATTGTGGCCATTTCCAATTTTGGCTTTAAAATCCTTTTTTAATTTTGCAAAAAAGATCACTTTTGGATCATTTTGCAGTTGGATGTAATTAGTTTAGTTTGTATGTTCTAACTTAGAAGAAAAATTAGATGAAGAAAAAAGGAAGAAAAGAGAGCCCACAGCACAACATTCATTTTTATTTGCAAATATTCTCTTGATTGATATATATTGTTGAATAAATTAATATTGTTAGGAAAAATATAATCAAAGGTAACTGAAGTAAAAAATTATTAATTTATTATGTGTATATTCTTTTTTAGTTCAAACATTAATTTTATGGGGCATTTTTACGTTATTAAACTAATGTGATGTTAATAATATATTGCAGTTAGTATGCTTGGGTGAAAATACATGAATTGGCTCATAGAAATTTTGATAATTTAAAAAATGTATATGGAATTATGAGGTTGAAGATGGAGAAAAACTTCCCTCGATGAATTTAAATCATCAAGGGATTATGTAGGTTCATTAAAGATGTGCATGTCTAATAATTTTTTTATGACTTTTTAGACTAAATGTCTTACAATATTTTTGTTTTTGATGTATATGACATAAGTTTCTTTGGTAATTTACTTTGAAGGATGGTGAGATTTAGAAAGGTAATGACTATCTAGGATATTATGCATGAAAGACTATAACATACCGGGAACTCTTTGATGAATTATATTCTTTATTTGGGATAAATTCAATTGAATTTTCCATTAGTACAAGAGCAATATTTAGAAAGTGGTCACCTTTATCATTTTTGCCTTTAAGGTCAAGTGATATATGAAATGACAAAGATGTAAGTTTTTTCGTCAGGACGAATACACAATCATAACATTTTAGGGATTTACTTTATTATTTGTCACATTTTATCAATAAGTTCTAGAACAAGCACATAACCACACATTCATCAATGCCAAACTAGTTTCATAAATTTGTTTAATTGTTTAAGCGATAGTAATTAAGACAATGCCATATTTTCTACAATATAAGAAACCTTATTTTTATCTACTATCATTGTATATGTATCGTACTCTTTATTTTGGTATAATGAAAATCATTGTCATGATAATATAACCTAGTTAGAAAATAAAAAAAGAAACTTTGAAGATAAAATTCTAATAGATGGGTCAAGTGACGTTCTAGATGAATAGATGAATATAGATTGTTACAATGCTTAAATTATTGGTAGTGGATCACTATCCAACCTTATTCGGTCCTCTTTGGCATGCAAAGAAAATAATATATTGTTTTACAATCATGATATTGTTTACCCCCAATTCCTCTTGCAATTCCTTTACCATTCAATGCATTCACTAGCTCTAATGATGGTCAAGTAGTAATTGGAAGCTATCTGCAAATAGAGAGGAGTTGCACAAGAATTTGAGTTTGTTTTCAATGAGGAAGAGCTTTTAGTTCATGATTTATATGTCCACATTACATCATTTCAAGGCCAAATGTGTTGATGATAAATGTAAATAGTAAGTTTGGACAATATTGATGTAGTAGAACATATTCTTTGAATTGAAATAGATTGACTGAATACTTGTGTTTTTGCCAAACTAACTTTATGATAGTTATTGATATGCATGTTCTTGGCTTATTGGTGAATTCATCACAAAAATATTTACAAATTATAGTCAAATCTACATACCAAAAAATTATTACAACTTATTGCTTCTATACTATCATGTTTTGTAAAATATTAACATCAGCATAATTATACATATACAAAGGATGTTGATAAACATTATAAGTACATTTTAGTTGTGCATATTATTTTTATTAACAAATTTTGTTCATCAATTAGATAAATGATAATAGTTAATGCTAGTTTTTGAAAGGCATGTACCATTATAAATTTTTTTTGATAGCTTGCAAATATGAGAATGATTAGATATTTTCATTGACTATTGGGATTGAGGACAAAAAAAAAAAAACTCATGAGAACAATTTACAAATAAGGTAAAATGAATTAGAAAGGTATAGGACTTGACCTTTTATATTTGGTCCCTATACAAGTTTCAAGAAAATGATACTTGTTATTTTTCTTTAAGAAATACATAAAAATGGTACTTGTTATTTTTCTTTAAGAAACATATAAAGTTTATGCTTATCATGTTTCATGGAGTATTTGTTTAAAGTGTAAGATAATGAAGAAATATAAATTGGAAAAATTTATGAGGGCTTACTTTATGATTATGAAGGCATGTTGTTTAAAGGCTTTAACGAGAAAATCTAGATGTTAAGGCAAATAAGTCCTAATGCAACCACATATTTATAGTAAGAGGTTACGTATTATAGATAGGCTTGAACTCATTCCAAAAATGAAAGTATAACAATAACCACCAATATGTAAAATATTTAAATGCAATCATAAGTTACACACATTGTTTTTTCATTATCTTATTGTTTGAATATTTGAGAAGTTTATTATAGAGATGATTCTACAAGAGAAGGGAATATTGCAAGGTAGACACAACCTAATGAAATGTGGTTAGAAAAAAAATATTAAATGAATAGATATTACAAGAAGTGTGCCATTTATTAATCAGTTAAAATTTCACTTAAAGGATAGAGATAGAGGTTTGATTGGCAACTTAAGCATGAAAAAAATGTATTTATAGGAAGTTTGACTTAGTTTAAATTTCATACGCCCATGAACTTCTGTCATGCAGACATATTTAATTGTATGTGACAATGTTATTGTATAACATATTAAAACTTAAATTTTAATTTGGTGAATGACATTAGCCATAATTGTAAGTGTGCTAATATTTAGAATATAAGAAATGATCTTCTTAGATTAGAATGATAATGAATGAGATTTGAGTATATCATTATTTTTTCATTTGTGACTTAAATCTTTATTATAATATTTAATTACTACCATTTTTTTTAGTTAATTAATTGTTCTTCTAAGTGATATTTGCTCATTAGATGTGAATGTATTTCTTGCATTTTGATGATCAATTTTACATCTTAAACAAACATTTTAAAGTGCAGGAATCATCACATTATATTTTTACATGATCAATTTGAAAGAATTACAAACTTAAGTTTTAGAGACCAAAATGCAAAATTTTTAAAGAATGTAAAATAGAGACTAAAATGCTAACTTTTGAAAATTTGCCAAATACACTATATTTCCTAAATTAATTTCTTCATGGGAGGTTGATTAATATATTAAAATCCCTAGATGAATTCATTAGGGGACTTTAGTTTGAATAGATGATCCTTGATGAATTTACCAAAATTGGCAAAAACTTTGCTACATACCATGTTTTTCCACTATTTTTTCTCTTCAAACACAACAAAATTAAAAAAACCTACCAAATTTCAAATCATCAAAAATAAATAATATGAAATCTAACACATAATAGTAAATCCAATCAATAATATTTAGTTTAATAATATGAAGTCTAACTACTAAAATCTCTTAGAACTATCAATATCTACAATATTATAATAAAAATAAACTAAAGGTCATTTTTGTTTTCTTAAGTGTACCTCACCATTTGACCAAAACTAAAAAAATGTTGCATTCCTAAGTACTTATAAATTAATACATCATTGTCACCTTTATAGTTATCTTGTTGAGGCACACAATTATGCAATTAATTTGTTATAAATAGAGACACATCATTAGTTAACTGTGTTCCTCTCTAATAAAAACCTCTAGACAAAGTAAGCTAAGACCATCACATTACAGCATGTATTATCAATCAAGTGCTACATTACGGATGTCTACTACTATGGTATAATATTAGGTTTCTAGTGCTGTCAAACCTAAAGTAAGTGTAAATATGTATCAATATATTAGTACATTATAAATCAATGACCATGATAAGGTGCTATAAGGCTAACTATTGAATGCATCCATATTGTTAACTAATTGAAGTAGAAAAGGGTCACATTACCATTGTGTCCTTTTTTAATAAGAAGCTCTCAGCAAAGTACACCAAGACAATCACATTGAAGCTTATGTCATTAATAAATTTATAAATCTATTTTTTTCTAACACTTAACATTCCTAGAAAGTATGTACACTAGGAACATATTGCACATTTAAGGCCTCGTTGAGCACTTTATCTTGCATAAAAATGAATGTTCAATTATAAATGCTTGGTGTTAGAATGAAACACTGAAATTTAAGCAAGAATAGTAGCATCATGTTGTCACACTAGACAATAAGAGAAAAAGATATAGCCAAAGACAAGACTTGGTATAGAGATTGTATCTAAGTTATCTCATATGTAATTGAAGCCAAAAATCTACACTTTAACTCAGAATCAACCAATACCTATTGTTTTATTAATGATCAATAGATTAAATTATCTCTTATACATACAATAACTTTCTACATTTCTTTTGTTATCAAGATTACAACACTTGTCCGCATTATAATATGTTATAATTTCAAACCTTTTAGTTGAATAAAACTACAACCCTAATGTAGAATTTGCTTGCAAATACTTAAGCATCTTTTTATACTTATTAGTATATAATAAATCGACAAGGAAGGAATTGATGGCAAAAACTAACTCAAGTATAGTTAGTGTTATATAATATATATCTTTAACCAAACTTTTATACAATATAAGATCTTGAAGTGGCTCATTATCCTTTTTAGATAGTTTCTAACTAGAGTTCATAATCATTTCACAACCTTTGCAAGAAATCATATGTGCTGAAAGAACCAAATCCTTTATATACTTGGCTTGGCATTAATGTAACCACGACGGAGTTATAATGACTACAATGCCTAAAAAGTAGTTGAGAAGCCTTTTAGTCCTTTAGTGTAAATTCAAAACTAAGTTTGGAAACGGAGGATTCAATAATGTAAGCATCATAACTGGTTACCAAGATATTATCCACATAAACTAAGATTAATAGTAGAAAAGTGGACGATTTATGAAAAAAAAATAATGAGTTAGCCTTTGAGTTGGTAAAAGTCTATAACAATAAAAACTCTTTCAATTTATCATACCATACTCAATATATTTATTTAAGACTATAAAGTACTTTAGTTAGCTTTCACACATGATATGGAAACTCAAAATTTATAAGATCTTCAAGTTGTAACATGTGGACAACTTTCTTTAATTCTTCATTCAAACATGAATTATTTACAGGCCTTTGCAATAGGGTTAAAAGTTTTAATATAGTGAATACTAGGTGTTTAATGAAAGCTTCTAGCTATTAACTTGACTTTGAACTTCAGAATTGATCCATCCACATTTTTATTGAATCTAAATACTCATTTAATTTTTATTAACATGTGATTAGTTGAATAAGGCATTATCACCCATGTATTATTCTTTTTTAGTGCATTATATTCCTCCAATATAGATAATTTTCATTTTGGATCTTTCAAAGCATCAACAATATTAGATGGTTCACATTTATAACTTTGTTACTATTTAAAAAAAATTTTGGTTTGAAAATACCACTTTTGGCTCTACATATCATGGAATGGTTATTAAATTGGCTAAGCAAGAATGTTTGTTATGTATTCAATTCAAGATTGGATTTGTTGGCTAGTTTTATTACGTGGATATTTATGTACGCTGATGTGATGCAGTAAAAGGTAAGTGTTTAGCAAATTAAGAAGGATGTAAATGATTTGATGATGCTAAAAATTGTAACTTGGAACATTTTCAATTATTGGTGAAGAAGGATATTGGCATAAGTTATTTGGACATACTATAGCTTTTAAAATAAGAGAAGAGAAAAATTGGGTAGAAAAAGAATGAGAATACTTTAAAAAGATAAGGAAACTCAATTTCATTGAAAGTTACATGTCAAGTAATATAAATTTTTGCAAGAAATGAATACATTTATATTCTTTGTGCAGAGGACTATATCTTAAAATATATATTTTAAAGGAAAAAAATTAAACTTGTGTATACGGTAATCTTCAAATATGAAAAACAAGAATAATTAAAGACTTTAAGAAATTCATAATCAAGTTTGTAGCCATTTAGTCTTTCAAAAGGAAACGTAAAATTTAAAACTTTTGTGAGGTGTCTATTTATGAGACATGCAATTGTATGAAAAGATTGTTTGAGAACTTTAAGGCAAGCAAGAGCAAAGCAAAATAAGTCCTAAGATAACTATATGACAATGTTTTCTTTCAACCACTTCATTTTAGTGGTGTGTGTGAGAGCAGGAACATTTACAAGTTATTCTAAATTATTATAATGAAGGAATAAAGGCTGTGAACTTTCCTCTATTATTAGATTGTAAGGTAATGCTTCTAATTTCATTTTCAATAGAAATATCTAATAGTATATGGTAAAGATATTTATAAAATTGATATAGTATCAGTGACCTAATCTAGAAATAGCTAAAGAATTCCCAAAGATTTATGTAAATAATTTCTAGAGGTGTTATTACTTTGATTTCAGATTTTAAGAAATCAAATTTGTGTATTTTTTCAAATTGACATGAATCACATAAATCAAATTTAAAGGTTTTATTTATGAACACAGATGTTTTACAATTCTTTAATATAATCTAAAGGACATGGTCATATGGATGGCCATATTTGCTATGTAAAACATTTGATAAACTTGAAGCATTAACAGTAGAAGCTATTCTAGCAAAATTAACTAATAACACGGTTTTGTTTCAAAGAATTTATTATAGTAAAAGATGAATTTGACAATGAATATGATATAAAAAACAAAGAGCATATACTTTGGAATAACATTATTAGAATTGAAAGTGTTTAAGACTTGCTAAACAATAACCTTTATAAACCTTTGATTGCTCCCTTTCTCATTAGTAGAATTCGATTCTTCTTGTCTTTGATTATGCAAAATTCATGAAGAAATTCAACAATCACATCATTATCTATAGTTAACTTTAAAACACTAATGAGATTTTTAGTTAAATGTAGCATACAAAGTATGTTTTATTGTTTTGTTTCTAAGAGTTAGGATGCATTGCCAACATGTGTAATTTTTAAACCAAATTCATTTCCAATTATCAATTTGTCATTGCTTATGAACTCAATATAATTATTGAAATTATTGGTGAAATGATGTATGGATTCACTATCAAGATACCAACCTTCATCCATTGTTTTATTTGTGTTCATCAAATAGGCTACTTTGTTGTTTCTTTCATTCATGTTTTAACTTAAACCATAGGCTTGATTCTAATTCTTTTGCATTAAATGCTAATAGTTGTATTAAAATTGTTGTTGCTGTGGTTGGGGAAGAATATAATCTTATTAAATCTATGATAGCATATAACAACAATATGGCTAGGCTTATAGCAATATGACATATTGGACGGCTAGGCTTATAGCAATATGACATATTGGACGTCCTCTCTTTTCTCGATTAAATTTTTCTCTTTAATTCATTCTACCACTAACATTCATTTTTCCTTTTCTATTTCCATTAAAATCATAGTTTTGAGAATTGTATTCTTGATTGTAATTCAATTTTCCATCACCTTTCTTTTTGTATTCTTTGCTTAAGAGTAGTTTACTGCAAAATTTCCTTGCATATCAATAGCTCGAGCTAAGTTTTGCTATTTAAGTCCATTTTCATGTGTTAATAGAGTTGAATATACTTCATGTAAATTCACTACATCAGTCCCTCCATCAATTTTCACCACAACTGAGTTATACTCAATTTCTAATCTAGCAAGAAAGTATTTTTTAGAAGTCATCATTTGAAAATGACCTTTTAGCTATAGTCAAATAGTTTATTGGATTCTTCATCTTTAAAAAAATATTTTGAAATACATAATGAATCATTTTTTGTTAATTGCAATTGTAGTCTCTATAATAATGTTTTGGTTTTTGACTATGATTCAAATTGCCTTTCAAGAGCTTGCTACATCTCAAAGACTATTTTGCATCTAATTGCCAATTCAAGAACTGACCCACTCGATGACACAGAGCTACAATAAAAAGGAAAAAAGCATGAACCATGCAACTATTTAGCTGTTTACTTATTCATTTAAAAATGGTGGTAGTTGGTTTTATATATATATATATATATATATATATATATATATATATATATATATTATAAAACTTGCTTGCTTAATCCCATAAGTTGGTGGAACATAGATATATGCTCTTATGCTTTTTTTACAATTACATTTTTAACTGAATTGAGAGGATTAGTAGAGAAGATAGAAAGCAAATGATGCCTACCCCCCTCCTTTAAAAAAAAGAAAAAAAAGAAGGAAAAGAGAATAAGGAAAAAAAAAAGAAAAAAAATCCACTGGCAGTATATTTATATTAATCTTATTCCATTAATTTTAATGATTGATTTTAGATATTATATGAGTGTTAATTGTTGGCTATAATAAAGAAGGAAAAGCATGAATTAGGTAGCTAAATAACTACTTGCCTTTCCATATGAAGTGGTGGTGGTCAACTATATATATATATATATATATATATATTCTTTGTTATTTTTGTTTTGTAATTATATTTTGAACTAAATTGAGAGAATTGGGAGATGAGACAAAAAGCAAGCAAAGCCAAAAAATAAAGAAAAAAGGAAAGCAAAAGGAAAAGAGAAAAAGGAAAAAGAAGGAAAAAAATCTGCTAGTGGTATATTTATATTAATATTCAATTAATTTTGGTAATTGATTTTAAATACAAGATGATTATTAATTGTTATAATAATCTCAATATTAGAAATTACATTTATAATTATATTTTTAAGGTATCAATTAAATAGTTTAATTTTTGTTAATATCTCAATTAGTATTTATACTGTGGTTTTGATATTAAGAATTAATTATGAAACACCGAATAAATTGATAGAAATTTGATTTCTGTCCATTGTATATTAAGACATGTATTTATACACAATTGGAGTAATTTTAGTTTTAAAATACTAAAAAGTTAAGTGTTTGTTTTTTTTTCAAAATTTAAGTACATGCATATAAATTTTCTAATTGCATATGTGTTAAACCAATTAATTATTTATTGAACTAAATTTATAAATTTTTTCATGAAAATCTCAATTGAGTGAATTTAGCAACAAAACTTCAATTGCATGTATTGTGTTTCCATAGGAATTGTTTATTCAAAATTCATGCAATTAATTTTATGTAATTTTACTAGAAAATTCTAAATATTATTATTTTCATTAATTGAGTAATTTTTTAAATATGGATTTAAAATTGTTTGATGATTTATTCATTAATAAAGAATTTTTTTTTGAAAATTTTTGTATTTGTGTAAATATACAAAAATATGTATATAGTTTTAAGTTACTAGATAAATAATAGATCACTAAATGTTATTTATTAATATTGAGGCAAAGTAGTTAGATTTGAAAATTTTTTTAGAAGTGTTTAAAATCTTAACTATAGGTTCTAATTTTTGAAAGTGTTTAATTTGTCAGAATACATGTGTCGAACATGCAATACCACAAACTTGGTATTAAAGCATAAGTTATAGATTTGGTAGAAAATTCTTATGCTAGTTAGAAAGAATTAGATTATTATGGGTTCTCAATTGTTATTACTTTTGTTGTCCTGTGGATTTACTATTTCACTTTTTGTTTAATTTTATGATATGGTTAGGACAAAGTATGATAGATGGATATTTGTTGACTGACAAGAACAATATGCTTTAAAGGGTGTTCTTATTAAAGATTTTAGAAAACTTCGAACAAATATAATTATAGTGGGATTGAAGGTGAGATGCAGACGATGAAAGGTTAATATCCATTTTCTGACATTAATCCAAGTCTAAGACTTTCCAAGTAAGTTAAGAATGGCACACTTAAGGGCCTAAGGGTTTATGGAAATGGAGTAAACTAGAACAAACTTATAATTCGATATTGGATTTGGACTAGAAGGTTTCTCAATCCTTTCAAGACTATAAAAAGTTAATTTATGAAATTGACTAAAAGTTCACTAGGTGAGACTAGTGAGGAAAAATTAGTGACATAAGAAACTTTTCCTCTAGGATGGCAAAATCTGTTAAACTGCTAGTGATAGAGAAAGATCTTAAGGAATGGTGGAGTGCTAAGCCCATACCTATGATATTGTTTATCTGTAATGTTTATATATGTGGATTTTAACTAATCATTTTGTTTTTATGACTCTAGCTACTTAAACTTCTTGTTTTTCTATGTTTTTACTTTGGCTATTTTTTCAAAAGATTATAAACTCCTATAGTTAATGTAAGAATAACCTATGTAATGACATTTGTAGTTATAATATAATATCGTTTATATATATTATATTATTGTGTTTTAACTATTATGATACAAATCTTGGATTTTATTTTGTTGGATATTAAAGAAATAAAGTTATCTTTTTCATAAAAAAAAAATGAGTTTGGCAAGTTCTACCATACTATAACGGAATTTGATAACGCATGCTATAGTTTCACAAGTAATGAACCATATAGCTACAAAAATAATGAAGCAAGCAGAGTATGTCGACATTAAGGGAATTCAAGAAACTCAATCCTTCAATATTTAATAGAAAGACTAACTCATTAGTTGCTGAAGAATAAATGAAACAGATTAGATAGATTTTAGATTCAATATAACTACTTAAAGAAATTTGGATGAAACTTGCAACTTTTTAGTTAATTGAAAATACTAATCATTAGTGGAATATAATCAGGATTATGAAAAAACATAAACAATGGACGTAGGAAGCTTTTAAGTAAATTTTTCTTGGAAAATATTTTCCTGAAGCATTTCATCATGACTTAGGGTAAATTTGTCAATATCTTCATATAAGACAAAGTTTGAGGCATTGAATTAGTTTGCCACCTCTATTGTATCTAAGGAGAAAGATAATGTTGAACAGTTATTGAAGCCGCGTTCCTAAGGAATAATACTCCTAAAATATACATGGATGTAACTAAATGAAATTTATTTTGATATTATGAAATTTGTTGTGTTTTCGTCTTTCAAAGTGGAAATGACAAAAGCACGTTATGCGCGATTTTTTGTAACAAACAATATGTTTCTTGACGTTAAGCATGTCTACTTCAGAGATTTTGCTGATTCAGATTTCCTAAGAAGACGGAATTGGAAAAATGCTTTTTGTTTAAGAGAATTGGCTTGTGTAGTAAAAATCATGCATTTCCATAGCCTGATGAATTTATAACCAACTGAAAATTTCCTGTACAGACAACTCCGGGAAGTAAAAAAGAAAAATGAATCCATCAGAATAAATGGAAACCATACAAACTAATCTAATTTTTGGCAGTATGGTAATTTCATACAGACATACATTTCAAAAACATCAGAATAAAAATGGAAACCATACAACCTGCCTGCCACCTCAAAAATCATAATCTATATCTGTCACATTCAGGGAGGCAGCGAGCTTAACGAGCCCTTGCTGCTCATACAAATCAAGGTTCTCACAAGGGGCCGGGAAGACGGTTCCTATAACACGGACTCGAACAAAGGCACACTGGAAAATATGCTGCTTCTTGTATGTAATTCCCACTGACATATCTCGAAAAGTAACATTTCTCATGGGGATTTCTTCACTTCCATGGATAGAAACAGGCACACGGACTTCTTGACCATGGACCCCAGTGAAACTTATATCCCGAAGTACTGGAAGAGCCTTTGGATCATAACCTTCATCTGGGTGTTTGTAGCCCATCTTTATTATAATCCCAACTCGGACATTATCAAATGTCAGATTTTGATAGGTTATATCTCAAACATATCCACCCCTTCCAGGAGCAGTTTTCATCCGAACCGCATGCCTTGAACTCCATACAGGGAGGTTCTCCACAGTGACATTTGATACACCACCATACATCTCACTACCTCTCAATATACCTGCAGTGTTGCATAGTTCAACCAAGGTGAATTTCACTTACCATCAGAAAAACGAAGACATGCTATGGATCATATAGTGAATTAGTGACTCTGCTTGCATTGGGATGGCACAGTAGTTCATTGAGAAGTGTTGAATATGCCAACTAACTGCATCAAGCAATTAAACCATTCTAAAGGTTGATACTGTTAAAACAGTTAAACAAAGCACCCATCATGGCCCTTGAAAACAAAAGATGTAAGAACAAATAAACAGACTTACTACAGTAGTTGGATATCTTATCAAAAACAATACATGCAAAAGCACATAAATCTAGATTTACTATATCTGGGTGGAAATTTTAAAATGCTTCCACAACATTATAATTTCTTCCTCACATAAAAGCTAGTAAGAATCAGAGCTCTTGCGTCAAACTATATTACTATACCCATGCTGTTTTCAAAATCTTATCTAATTCAAGCAAAACTGCCCATCCAATCCAATTCAATTTAGATTGGTTTCCATCACTTGATCAGGATGAATCAGATAAACTTTTTCTAAATCAAACTAATTGGATCAGTTATTAGATGTCCTTGGAAATCCAACAAAAACAAACTAAACCAACTTTAGACTGTAGAACAGTAACATTTGTCGTAGAACCACTTACAATGATTAGACACCTAACCTTCACCTCATTACATTACTTGGTTTTACATCTATCCCATTTCTATATCAGTTATTCATTCTAATAAGCAATCACATCAACAATTACAATTAGATATTGTTTAATCTTCACATATTTTATTCACAAAATCCTTCAGTCGAAGAAGACCCGTAACTACAACTGCCTTATATAATCATAGTGGCATGCTTCTTGCACATTTCAGATCAGTAACATGCAGAGAGATATCAGTTGCTTCACACCAATTCATTGTAACAAACTAGAGAATACACCCCCCCCCCCAGTTGCTTAAGAATATTAATGTAGTATGTTTATTATTTTATTTTTTTTCCTTTTGTTTCTATTTTTTAAAAAAAGTAGAATGTATAAAAACTATTAATGAAAATATTTATATTAGTAAACAATTTTAAAGCATAAATTTTACTTTTGACAAACATTTTGTTAATAAAAATAAATAAATATGTTAATTGTTTATTTTTATATCAAAAAATATTTTTAAACGTGTACGTTTTTATTTTTTATTCTCAAAAATATATTTTCTGATAACTTATTCAAAATATTTTTTTAATATAAAAATAAACAATTTGTAAATTTATTTTGTTTTGTTTTTATTAATAAAATATTTTGTTAAAAATAAAATTTATACTTTAAAATTATTTATTAGTATAAATATTTTCATTAATAATTTTTATACATTCAATTTTTCAATAAGTTAATTTTATAAAAAATAAAATAAAATAAAATAAATTTTATAAAAAATAAAATAAAATAAAAATAATAAAAATACTACATAATATTCTTAAGAAATCAAGGGTAATTTTGTATTTTTAAATAAATTCTATTATGTTCAGTGGAGGTATCATTGTTTTTGCATGTAACTCCATCTACCTATTATTTTTGCAAACCTAAGAGAAGTATCCATTAATTACCCTATATATAGAGTTTATTCATTTAATATTTATAATTTTGTTAAATAAAAAGAGTAAAAATTGCAGACAAGCCTGGACAAAGAATTTTGGACTTGAACCTATTACCTTGTATTTAGATTTAAACCAAGCATTCCTGCAGAATTACAAATTGGAAAACTCAATAATTAGCAATAATAACTTTGCAACAAAAAAAGGTATAACTTAAGTAACAGGTATTGCTTTTGGGAACAGTTACTTATATTTAAGGCATACATATATACATGTAACAAATAATTCACAGAGGAACAAGTAAGCATGTATAGAGACATCTAAAAGATTGAATCATGCACTATTAAAGCACGTGTATTATTAGAACTTATGCAACCAAGAAACCCCGAAATTTTATTTGCTGGAACATCATAGCAGCTGGCATAAAATGAAAGTAAGCAAATATATAAGAAATTTCACTTGACCATAGATCAAACAACAAGGTTATGGATGAGTATGTTCATCGAAGGTCGCCCATAAGCAATTCCATACTGATCCCACCCACTCTTTATTACAATTGCATCATCCCCTACACTTATGTAACAATTCTTGATTACCATATCTTCACATGATCTGTTTATGACATGAAAAGCATTGCGTTAGTCATGTTAAACAAAATCAAGTAAATGGAAAATAAATTCATAAACTTGAATTACAAAAGCAAACATAGCAGCTGTACTGTGTAATTAAGGTATACATTTTGCAGCATCAAATACGATGTAGGAATGTTTACCTTATTATGAGGTTTCAATTTATACTATTCTTAGATGCATCAGAAAAGAAAACAGATGATGTAGAATATTTCAGAATCAAAGCAAATTAGGGTCCAATCATAGTCTCCAGTTTTGAATAGTGAACATTGTATAATTGTTTATGCATGTCTACTTAAAATTATGTTAGCCCATCATTGAATTTTAATATAAAAACTACATTAATGCTACATACCAGGATCAATTCCATCAGTGTTGGGAGCTTCAAATACGGAAGCCAAAATCATAATGTTCTTGATTTTTACATTCTTGCAGCCATATGGATGGAGTGTCCAAAATGGGGAAACGTAACATTATATTAGAGATCAAAATGTCACTTGACCACATTATCTGCACAAGTGGACCCCTGGTGTTGTTAAGAAGCTTTTGGCGATAATTTTTTCCACCATGTTTGTCCCTGTCCATTGATGGTACCATTATGTTCTGTTGGTAATTAGAAACATAAACAGAATCAAACCAAGTCAGAAGATAAATCAATTACAAAGAAGACAGGTGCAAGCCTCAGGTCTAACCAGAATTACAATCACCCATGACCACTGGACTTACTTTTGCAGTCAACTAATAAGAAGTTATCTTTCACCTAAACAAATGCATATTATTCACATCAGTCATACAGATAATCCCCACGATAGCTAACATTTTTATCCATTTTTTGGTTACTTCTGTTTCTGTAACATAGATTGTTAGTTTATTGTTAGTATGTAATTTTTGCATGTAATTTGGAGAAGTAGCATGTACACTGACATTTTAGATCACAAGGCAATATAATTAGGAATTAGCCATCCCAAACTCCAGCCTGTCCTTAAATAACCCGAATATCCGAAAATATTCCTGATTATCCTAATTCACTATAGATGTATATAATATTACTATCTCTTTTGTACATATTTCTTGTTCATATTAGACAAATAGTAAACAAATTAATTTTGATGATGAGTTATGAGACAAGTCCTAGCAAAATGATCAGGACACTGTAAGTTTACTTGCAAAGATTTTCTATAGATATATTACACTCAGTTTATATGACAATTAATCATAAAGCTTCCACTATCAGTACCAAATGTTATCATCAAACTCCCCGGACAAGTAAATAAAATTTGAATCTGTTTAAGATTACTACAAATTTTGAGATCGAAAAGATCCTTTCTTGAAATGGACATACTATATCAGTTAAGCTTCCAAATAAAGACCTTTCCCATTTCTCAGTACAATAAATAATTTAGGGAAAAAAAATGGAAAACAGAAGTAAAAAAGATCAAAAGTGTTTAATAATAAATATAAGATAACAACTAAAACTGAACTAAGCCAGATTACCTATTATAACAACATCTTAGAGATTTTGACCATGGATAAAACTCCCAAACTGAGGACCAGGATATTCTCTCCCATAACCATATGAGGGCAATGGAGGCACTAGTGGCCAGTACTTCTCATTCTGTCAAAATATTAAATAAGATGAGAGATCCAACATAACCAATATCATTAGTTGACTAGAAATGGAAAGAAGGAAAAAATTAATTAGATGGCTGGGATAAAGAAGTTCGATTAAGAACTCCTCCCATGACTATGAATATGATGCCAACACTGGTGATGGTAACAATAGTCTGTTGAAACTAAATATAATTGCATAATTTTGCCAAAACAATAAAGGAAAATAATTAGAATGAAGATTAATATAACTTCAATTTGAGGAAACTAACAGCCAAATTTAAATATCTAACAAACATTGCACCTAATAGATCACGGTCGAAAAAACATCATTCCCAAAGGAACATTCATGTAGACATCATAGCTGCAGTAATTTAATATTATCTACAAAAACAACAAACTGCAAGCATAGGTAACAATCCAAGAAAAAATTGCATCAAAAAATAGCTAAATAATGACCCTGCTTTATGAAAAACTTGAAAAAATAGAGACAAGCAACCTACATGTCACATTTGCTGCAACTAGAAATTTGAAAGTCAAATCGGTCAGTTTTCAGTAATCTACATCATGTCAATGTCAATCTAACACTACCAACAAGAATCGCAAGGGGTATTGTAAGCAAGGGTTTTCATTTTATTAAGTAATAATTCTATGCTTATAGATATCAAAAATAAGAAATCTTCAGGCTTTTTAATCTCATAATTGATGGCATAAGAAGTTTTAAGCAGCTACTGAGTACCACAACAATCTTTCTATAGATCACGAAATTCCAACAAATTGCCATCTCATAACTTACAAATCTTAATCTCATAATTATCAAATGAAAGAAATTACGGACCTGAATTGCGAGAATCTCAGCATTCTCAGCAAGAAACAGAGTCATATGACTACTTAAATTCCAGGCGAAACATTAAGCTGTCCACCACCTTTCTTTCCGAGCTTGGAAATGGCATAAATCGCCCTCTCAAAGGCCTCTGTATTAACAGTAATGCCATCACCTACTCCGCCGAACTCAGTCAAGTTAAAGGCCATAGGTCTCAATCGAGGGATGGGCCTGGAAACAACGCCCCATTTAAAAAAGGAAAACCTTCCGATGACGGCATTTCGCTGCCAGAGGAAGACGGAAGCGAAGGCGGCCATCCATAGGAAAGTGAATAGAGTCTTGCGGGAAGAGAGGAACGCCGGGACCCACCGACGGAGGTCGAGGCGGTTTTGGTGGAAGTGAAACCGCCCAGAAGATAAAGTTTCCACCATGTTTTTGGGGTCAGTTCAGATTTGGAGTCATGGGATTTTAGTATTAGAGGGTCGGAAGATGAGATCTAGAGTTGGAGGGGGAGTAAAAGATTGAGTGGCATGTTAGTGATCAGAGTCATTGATTCAGTCGGGTTAAGGGGTACAATTTAAGGAAAGGAAAGAAACGAAGGAAAGAAATCCTACTCTGATGCTGAGGGTTTTAATCGATAATTTTATTATTTTTTTTTCTCTGCCTTAAATTAAATAACTGAAAAAGCAAATATACGGAGATTAAACAAAAACAATTGGTAATAGCGACGGGGCAGTGAAACTTTCCTACGTTGCTAATAAAGTAGCTGTGAACAAGTAAGGAGTTGCAACCAATGCAATTAGTCGCTGGACTGGAAATTGAAAATTTAACACCGAAATGAGCCGTGCTTACCAAACCTTGATTGTGCAACTCATTTGAGGAAGTGTTATTTGATTGAAGATCTATTTGCATTGTTATAAACAAAAAATAAAAAGTGAAAAATTATAGGTAATTTTATACAAAGTTTACTCGTGAGTAGAATAGAGGAGCCTCCATAATCAGTAAGCCAATAGGAATTTAAGGCCGAAATGATCAACAACAAAGGAGACTTACACATGGGGTACATTGATGACCCCACATTTTGCTGACCTGGCCCGACAAAAAATATAATGTATCAACAGTGTTTCTTAAGCAAAAGTATTACTTTCCAGGGTCAGAGCCAGAATCACAAGCTCAATTAATGCGCGGCAGGTGGGCAATGCTGGCCGTGGCAGGAATTTTGATACCAGAATGGCTTGAGAGCTTCGGCCTCATAGAAAACTTCTCATGGTATTATGCTGGTTCTCTTGGATACTTTGCCGACCCTACAACCTCATTTGTGGTGCAGTTGGCCTTGATGGGAGATTGTGATGGCTTATGGTTGATATAGACCCAAATTTTCCAAGCAAGACGAAGCCGAAGCCAAATGGTGGCTATCCAGTTGGTTTATGGTTTGACCCAATGATGTGGGGAAGAGGTTCCCCGGAGACTCTGATGGTTTTGAGGACTATGGAGATTAAAAATGGTCGTCTTGCTATGCTTCCGTTGGTTGGTTTCTGCTTCCAAGCCATTTATACAGGGGAAGGACCCGTGGAAAACTTGGCCGCTCATCTTGCTGATCCTGGCCATTGCAACATATTTTCGATAATTTTGTTATTTAGGAAAATCTTTCTACCATACAAATAAATAATTACAATACATACTCATGATCTTTGCAAACACATAAATTGTCTTGCAGGCATTCACTTGTCGATGATGTTAAAAGGAAACGTACTGGACTTAGAAGAGCTGCAAGTTAGAGAGATTCAATTAACCAGGATATCTGTTGAGTCAAAACTGTATTGTCATTTGTCATGAGCAGAGCAGAACAGATCAGGACAATGGTAGATAACAAATATCCAAGAAAAGCTCTGGATTTCATTCTATAAAATTTAAATTTAATAAGCTGTAAATTGCAATATTGTTACAAGATTTATTAGTAGCTGAAAAAATCATGGGGTTTATTATTTTAAGAATTCATTTATTCAGGAAAGTTTAAAAAACACATGGAGGACGTGTGGATGTAAATATAATCATTGTTAAAATTGTGATCAATCCGGAAATGCAGGCAACCATATAATATAATTAACAGCAAAAGCTCCGCGTTGAAGGTGAACAAGTCAACAGATTAAGTTGGTCACTAATTTTTCCTTGTCAATCCTTTCCCCGAATTCTATTATTAGAATCTCTGGCAGCTCCGTCTCCAATCTTCCTTGCCAACCTAACAATGACACACACTCAGCAAAAGGAAAAAGCAACCCCAAACAAGTAATCAGAGACAACCACACAATCTCTCCGAACAGGGCGGCTCGTTTCTATCCGGATCGGAGCTGTCCCATATCCGGCTCAGCAATGGCCGCTGTTCGCCTCTTCCTCTTCCTCTTCACCCTGTCCCTGTTCCTGACACTTACCTTCTCTCTATCCGAAAATGAGGCTCTCCTCAAACTCAAAGACTCTTTTGGCCAGTCCAATGCCTTAAATTCCTGGGTTCCAACTTCCCAAAATGCTTGTGTTGACAAGTGGGTTGGTGTGATCTGTATGAATGGAGTCGTCGCAAGCCTCAATCTTAAGGATATGGCTCTGTCTGGAATTATTGATATCAATGCGTTAAATGAGATTCCTGGCCTCAGAAGCATCAGTTTTGGGAACAATTCTTTCTCAGGTCCAATACCCGAATTCAATAAACTTGGGGCTTTGAAGGCTCTCTACTTGTCTAGAAATCAGTTCACGGGTGAAATTCCGGGTGACTATTTTTCCTCCATGGCGTCTTTGAAGAAACTTTGGCTCGATAACAACAAATTCACTGGTGAAATACCATATTCTATAATGAAATTATCCCATCTCATAGAAGTACATCTTGAAGGCAATCATTTCTCAGGTCCAATCCCAGAACTAAAACAGCCCTCACCAGTAACTTCGCTGGACGTCTCATACAACAATTTGGAAGGAGAAATCCCCCATAGCTTATCCAAATTCGGTGTTGATGCATTTAAAGGAAATGATAGACTTTGTGGTAATCCATTGAAACTTTGCTCGAAATTAGGGCAACCAACACTGCCGAAAGCAGCATCAACCAGTCAGGAGCAATCAAAGCCACCCAGCGGCAATAACGACAGCAAGTTGCTGATAGCTGCGGTAGTAATTGCTTTACTGATATTTTTCATAGTTGTCGCTGTCTTTTATGCCAAGCGCAAGGAACGTAATTATTTCAGGATGTTAGAAAAAGACAGCAACATAGATTGCAAGGTAGTGGAAGTTCACGTACCTGAATCCAACAACAACAATAAAGTTAATAGTAGCTCCAGAAAAAGTGAGACGAGTCTGAGAGTGAAATCATCAAAAAATGGAAGAACTAGTGGATTGGGTGATTTAGTAATGATAAATGATGAGAAGGGTTCATTCGATTTAGCAGATTTGATGAAGGCAGAGGCTGAGGTGCTTGGCAATGGTAGCTTGGGATCTGCTTACAAGGCTGCCATGGCAAATGGATTGACCGTCGTGGTTAAAAGGATGAGAGAAATTAATAAAATGGGAAGGGATACTTTTGATTCTGAAATGAAAAGATTGGGAAGAGTAAGGCATCCAAATATATTGACACCGTTGGCTTATCATTATCGAAGAGAAGAGAAACTGATGGTTTCTGAATACATGCCTAAAGGGAGTCTTTTATACCTATTGCATGGTGATCGTGGAATCTCTCATGCTCAGCTAAATTGGCCAAACCGTCTAAAGATAATCAAAGGAATGGTAAACGGTATGGTTTTCATTCATTCAGAATTTGCATCATATGAGCTGCCCCATGGAAATCTAAAGTCCAGCAACGTTCTTTTAAACGACAAGTACGAGCCATTAATAACTGACTATGCATTTCATCCGCTAACAAACCCAAATCATGCAGTTCAATCAATGTTTGCTTATCAATCCCCAGAGTATTCTCAAAACCAGAAAGTTTCTAAAAAGTCAGATGTTTATTGCCTAGGAATCATAATTCTAGAAGTAATGACAGGAAAATTTCCTAGTCAATATCTAAGCAATGTTAAGGGGGGAATTGATGTTGTGCAATGGGTAAGTACAACATTAAGTGAGGGTAGAGATATGAAAGAGTTGATCGATCCAGATATATGGGGGTCTGGCAATGAAGATCCGGTAGTTATGAATATGATGGTAAAGCTGCTTCAAATGGGGGTTGATTGCGCACAGAGTGAAGCTGAGCAGCGCATGGACATTTGGGAAGTCATGAAGAGGATAGAACAACTTTAAAAGGGCTTGCTTTTTCAGTGAGAGCCAGAGTCAAGAGGCAAAGCTTTTATTTTATTTCTAGGAGAGACAGATAAATAGGAGAGACCAGATGTTGTCTATATCCATACATGCTTAAACGTTCATGGACACCCAGGCAAGCAGGTGAATGGAATTAGTAATAGTTTTGTCCATAGAATTAATTAATTCATAACAGTTTCATCGCTTAAATTATAGCTGTCATACGTTGGGCTGTATTTATTATAAAAACAAGAAGAAATGAGGATATTTTTGACATGCCCATGTAAATTAACGTGTCCATTCCTTTTTCTCTAATTATAACTGACTTTTATTTATCCATCTAATTATCAAGGGGGTTTCTTTTGGTGAAGAAATTAACTTAAACGAACCAAGAAGTTAAAGAAATATTTGAAAAACTATTTTGATTTTATCTCAATTAAATATTCAACATAAATATAAACCCTTTTTTTTCTGAAAAATGAAAATGTCAAAATGTTTCAAATGTTATGGAATGGTAATCTCCGCATTGATAGTCCAAATTGTCTTTTGCACTTTTCTCTTCCTTCTCCTTTCTCTTTATGCTCTCTCTCTTTTCTCTTATTTACCTTCCATCCATGCATGGAAAGTTTTGTCTTGCAGAGCCGAGCCATACAAATCCTTCAGGGGCAATGTTCCTTGAGTAGCCCCTATTGGCCCGTATATCCTATAAATAGGGGTGAATGCAATGAGAAGAAACACAACAATAACAATTTAAGCTGTCGGATTTTTGCTTCTTTACTTTAGTGGATGTGTTTAAGCAGAGCTAATAGTTCACCCTTAGTGCAGAAACTGTTTCGTTTCGTTATGCTCTCATTCTATCTTAGCTTGTTGCATAATATGTCTAATCACATTATGAGTGTGCTTTGCAGTTGCAATTAGATTGGACCCTTCACAACAGAAAATAAAGTTAGAATTTACAACTACTTATTAGTATGTTTAATTTCTTTAGCTTACTTGTTACACTCAGCGGTGCTGTTACTGCTATTTTAAGTTTTATTTCAGATGTTCAGTCTCAGAAAGCAAAGTTTATCACTTTGAAAGTACGGACTAGAATTATTTATCTTAGATCTTTAGTGTCGAAATTCATCTCGATGCCGAGGGCTTAAAAAAATTTATATATAATTAACGCTGGAAATAATATATCCATAGATGATTGAACTTAAGAAAATACTTGTCAGCTTCCATAGATCCAATTGAAGACCGGAAATTGAATTAAACTGAATAAAATATTAGATTAGGATCTCTGCGCATATATAAAAAATATTATTTTATTATTTTGTATTATTATTTCAATTTATATTTATTTAATTCATTAAAATAATATTATATTTGATTATAAAGCATTATATTTTATTTTATTATATCTTATTTATTTTAATATATTATATGTAAAAAAAATTATATTATTATTTTATAGTGTTATATTAATTTATTAAAATAATATTTATTGATATTATATAACATTTCTTATTTGAGCAAATAAAAAAATATTAAATATTTGAAATAGTAATAAGACTGTAGATTACATTGTGCAGGTGTTAACCCAGGGGGCCATCGGTTTACATTGTGCAGGCGATGACAAATAAAATTTAAAATTTATACAGTGCGATACGCGATGAAATGACAGCCAACGTGAGACTACAATCATTTAATGCAGGTTACTTATTTTATCCAGTGCCGACCGCGCACGCTTAGTGGAAACTATGCAGTCATTCAAAATTTTGATGTTTCGGCTTGAAAGTCTTAAACGTCTTGGTTGTATAATAATGTGAAAATTTGATGCATTCCCAATGCGGCAAAATAAATTTATCTGCTTACACTTATAATAGTAGCAAGTAAAGGCAAATCCACACAAACTAAACACAAACAAAATTAACTTAGAACAAATATAATTAACACAACACAAAAAAGAGTTTTAATTTTTATTTTTAGAAAATAAAAATCGTGTTTCGTAGTGTCCAAACAAAAATAATAAAAATATAATTGTAATAAAAGATATCAGATAAGAAAAATTTTGATTCAAGTAAAAATTTACTCTAATTATATATATTGATTATCAAATTTTAAAAATTTATTTTTATGTTAATTAAATATTTATTTATATCTCTAAATAATTGTGTAAATTTTATTATTTACACGGTTAGCTACTTCTACATGAAAATATGTTGTATTTACATAGTTACTTTAAGTTTGCTGTATGCCACTTTTATATTGGCCATTAATTCTCCATAAAAATTCTGCAAGAAACTTTAAATTTTCAAAATTAAAAGTTTTATTTTAAAATATAATTTATTAATGTATTTCTACTTTCTAGGCATAAAATACTATAAGACATAGAACACGCTAAATGCACCAAATTAAGGAGAAATAAGATATAAAATTGTTATTCTATCAAAACTCGGCCATCCATCAAAGAGTGGAAGATTTTGTCTAATGAGAATATTTAAACTACTTGATCGTAAGGAAAACTAGTGCTGAAACCAATTAGCTTTCAAATTGGTCTTTAATATCCGTTATTTTCAGTAACCATTCGGGCAGTTATTTGTGGATCTACTTATCTATGAAGTGGACTATTTCGTGACCTTATGGCTTTGATTAATTCATCTGCACGATAACCACAAGTTATTTTACTAATCACACTTAATATGATTTTTTTTTTGCGCAAGATTGCTTGCGCATATGATAAGACAACGTGTATATTTTCTTAATTATTCAATTGAGACCATGCATCTCGATAATGCTACTGATTCTACATCTAATGTCAATTGAGATTAACAGAATCATTTATCAATATCTCCAGGTAATTGTGCAGATTTTGTTATTTACACAGCAACCTACTTCTACATGGAGATATGTTGTATTGCATATTGGTACATTAATCAATGAGATAGCTTTTTCTCTATTAAGGGATTGAATAGGCGACCGCCTAAAGTAAAATATGAGTTGTTCTGGCATATGAATAAGCCTCCTCCTGAAGTAATTTTGGAGTTGTTTGGGCATGTTGAAATAATCTCCCAGGGAGAAGGAAATAATTGTTCGAATAAGAGCAAGAAGTTGTTAATGAAGCCTGATAGCCATTTATAATGCCAATATAAAATTATCCGAAATTGAGCCTGAGGTACTTGGTGAGCCTTGCGTCAATAAAGTAACAGTTGACGCATCCAGAGGATGGCTTTGAATAAATAGGTAAGAAATATTATGCATAGAAATAAGATTCAAAATTCACACACATAATATTATGCATAGAAATAATCTTAATATGTGATATATATATATATATATATATATATACATACACACATGAGAATCTTTAAAGGATTCAAAATTCCTGCATAATTTGAGCAATCGCATCATTGCTTGTAAGCTATAGAATCCTTGTATGTAATGAAATAAGCTTGACATGTGTAATATCATTCATAGCATCAGTGAATACATGATAGACAAGAAGTAATGTGAATATGGCTTATGCTCTATTGCTCATACATGCCATTGAGATGAACTTGATTGAGACTTAAAAGAGATTCCAAATATTGCTGATTATTTGAAAATGGCCATTTCAGATAAAAAAATTTAGGGACAATAAAATAAAAGTCTTGAATAGTAGGTCAAGCAATATTTCCAATGGAATTTATATCTACTAATCAAATTGTACTAAATATTATATATATATATATATAGAGAGAGAGAGAGAGAGAGAGAGAGATATTTAAAATGATAAATAAATCCATTAAGTATTTCACGGTGACTTAATCTTTTAATCTTAAAAAAGAATTTATTTTATTCAAAAAATTAAATAAAATATTATTTTTAAATATTTTAACACAATTTAACCTTAAATCTATTTTATTGTTACTTAAGCAATACCAAATATATTTTTCAAACTTTCATAAAATTATTAATTTGACATTATTTAAATGAATTAATACAATATATATTTTATTAGTTATATCAATACATAATATTTATTTGATTCTCATAAAATTTAATTGTAGATAAAATATATATATTTATTTATAGATAATCTTGCAAATATATGTAACCAAAACAGTACTAACATCAATTTCGAAAAATTCGTACGTAATACTGGGATGCCCCTCGCTCAACAAGTAATCAAAATCGTCGAAGTTATTTTGAGGGGAACATTTCATCGGATGAGCAAAGTCTCTACACACAGAATTTCTGCAATTATGCTGGACATAGCAGGAGTTTTCTTAAGCACATCCAACGTCGCTTCTTGATTCGTACTTTTTTTTTTGGGCTAAGATGTTTTATCTACTGGAATTTTTTCTTAGTGAAATTGAAACTCAATTATCGGACATCTAAAAGAGAATGTTATGGAACGAAGGATCTCCACCAAGACAAAACAAACTGTCTTTCTCACTTTTCTCTTCTTTCTCTCTTCTCCACCATCCGTGCATTAAAAGTTTTGGCCACAACCACAACTTTCCCTTGAGTGCCCAACGATAACAATTCAAGTTATTGGGCTTTACTTCTTTAGTTTGCTCTATTTGGTATAGATCCTTCTTACTTTAGTTTACTGAAAAATTTTCCAAACACTCTCATAATTTTTTTTTAATCAATTAAACTGAAAAATTGAATTTGGACAACAATAGCCTCTATTTTTAACTAATTTTATTTTATTTTTTGAATGAACCTCCAAACTTTTAAAATTAATTTATTACATAAGTATAAGGGTTATTATTTGAATCTTTTTAACTTTAAAAAATGCAAGACTTAATAATAATTTATTGTTTATTGATGATTATATGAGTACAAAAATTCATTCAAAATTTTTATTTTTTAATCATTTAAATAGATGACTAAAAATGTAACTTTGACTCACTTATATAAAGTCAATTTTGCTCATCTATTATAGTGATGAAAATTGACTTTCAATCACGTATTTATAGAGTTAAGGGGTATTTTAGTTCAAAAATAATATATTTGATTTTTTTAGTAAATGAATTATAAAGTTGGATCACTTATTATGGGTAACAAAAAAAAGACTGACTTTTAATTATACATTTATAGAGTTAAGAGTATTTTTGTTCAAAAATAACATATTTGATTTATTTATAAATTAATTATAAAATTAATTAATTTGATAAAATAAAAACAAAATTGACTATTTAAAAAAATGAGTGTAGGTTATTTGCCTCTGGCTAATGATCTACACCCTACAACGTCAACAAATTGACAAATCATAGATTATTGCTTGGGGATACTAATATTGTGGGTGGAAGATACAATGACACGTGGAAGCACGTAAATCAGCTACGTGGAAGCTGGAAAACTGTTTTGATTCCCTTTCTCCCCGCAAAACTGTTTAGATTTCCTTCCTCCAAGTTACCAACCTCTCTCCTTTCTTCAAGAAGATCATTTGAAAAAAAAAAAAATGTACAGACCGGCGGCGAAACGGCTACTCCGATGTACCACATCGGGTTATATTAGGACCGGCGCTCATTTGCGATTACTTTCTATTCCCCATAGGATTACTAGCTCAGCTCGATTTTGCTCTTCCTCAAATAATCCTCAATCAGTACCTAATCAACAGGTTACCCATGAAGACCCTAATTATTCGGATTCTACATCGTCGTCGTCGTCCACGGCTGAGGAAGCTCAGAGATTTAAGAGACAGAGACCAAGAATCGACTACCAGGACGAGCAGGCACGAGTACTCGTGGCATCCTTGCGACACGTGGTCAGTACGTTCAATGTTTCAATTCCTTGTTCTTTGTTGACAATTTTAGATGGTTTCGACTGGATGTTTTAGTTTTTGGATGCAACTTTCAAAATAATTTAATATTTTATTCTATCAGTTGAAGTTGGGGTGGAGCGAGGCGGCTATGATTGCAGGTGCCAGGGATGCTGGCCTCTCTCCTTCCGTCATTGGATCTTTCCCGAGAAAAGAAGCCGCAATGGTTGAGGTATAATTTTCACCTTTGTTTTACTTCTAATGCTAATGCCCGTGTCGTTGGGTTTTTATTTGTTTATTTATTTTAGCAAATAGCTGCTGTTATTGCCAACAATTTTATGTAAATGGTGTAGTGGGCTATTATCTAAGTCCTGACTTTGATATAGAATAGGGTAGCTAATGGATGCTTGTGTATTTCTTGAAGTTGCTTAGTTATAATCTCCATTTGACAAAATTGATGACGAAGAAAAAGAAGAGGGGGATGGGGTTGATTATGCTTGTCAAGGGCTGGTTTTAACAGGTGTTCAATGTTCAAAACTTTATGATCTCTTTTTGAGCATCTGCTTAGCTTTCTCAAAACCCATGTTCGACCTCTAATGCATTTAGGTTCACTAACTTGGAAGATGGTTCCACCTTATTTCATGTTTGGTTGTTTTATTTTCTAATGATATTTAGTATTTTGCGTTGTATCCATCGGGTAGTTGGTGTTAAGTGCTAAACATGCTCTTTCTAACATGTCTTGATGCTTTTTCTCCGATTTTAATTTTTTAATTCTTGGGGCTTTACTTTTATAGTTCTTAAGTATTTTCTCTTATTTTAATTTTTTTGAATATTTGTCTATTTAATAAACTGCCTAGCCACGCTGTCTGGTTTCTTTTGATATGGTGATTTTTCTTTGAGGCATCTATTAACTTTGATGATGACTTCTTTTTATACTCTCTCTTGTTCAGTTTTTTATGGATAATTGCCTGCAAAAGCTTATTGATAGAATTGACTCGGACGAGGATTTACAAAAGCTGATACCAAGTGAGCGCATCTCCAAGCTCGTTCGAATTCGTTTAGAAATGCAAGCACCCTCAATATCAAAGTGGCCTCAAGCTCTCAGCATCCAAGTACTAATAATCATTATGCCATTGTTTCTGTTTGGAGTGCTAACTTTTGAATTGAAATTTAAACTATTTACATATTATTTGTTTGACTTCCCTTTGCAGGCACAACCATTGAATGTTCCAACAAGTTTTAAGCAGCGAGCAATGCTGGTTGATGAGATTTGGCATGCTGCTGGTGATGAGGCCTCTGACGTAGATTGGTATGTGAAGCGCACTGTCCTTGGAGGAATATATTCGACAACGGAGATTTACATGCTGACTGATAGTTCACCAGGTTTATTTTCTTTACTTTAAACGTGCATACAGAGAGTTTGACATGCATTTAATTAGGCCTCGTTTTATTTTCTTCCGGTTGCTTACAGACATGGTCATAATTATTTGTTTTGAGTTGAATATAGATGATGATTCTGAAATGCTAGTGGTTGTCATTTTCTGGATTTCTAGCAAGTTGCATAATTTAACCCTCTTCTGATTGTACATATTAAACAAAGTGAGTAGAATTGCCTCTATCAAAGCATTGTGGGAAAGAATGCATCCAAAGGGATGGTCCAACAGACCATCTCTTTTCCTCTTGGTCCATCAAGGAGAAGGAAGTACTTCATTGAATGTGTCATTCATACATCTAAAATATAAATATAACTAGTAAATGATTATGGTTTGGAAATGCTATGCTTTAGAATTTTTCATATATTAATCTATCATTTTCCGATAGATTTTCATGACACATGGAGATTCTTGGATGATAGAGTGAAAGATGCTTTTGATATGAAAAAGACCATTCAGGAGGTATTGTCTCTTAGTTTTATGCTTTTGGGTTTTGTTAGTTCATTATGCCAAAGTAAGTAAGATTCAAAACCTTTAATGGTATGATGTTTTTGCAGGCGAAGTATTTGGCAGAAGCTGTTGGTGCTGGAATTGGAAGTTCCATGCAAGGATTGATGAGTAAAATATTTCAGAGACAAACATGAATGGTTGGATAATTTTTGTTGGTCGAGTAGAGTTATGGCAGGAATCAAACTGCAACTGCTTACATGCCTTCTCAACAGAATTCCTTCTGATGGGGGGTTCAAATTGTTGAGATATTTTCTTAACTTCGATTGTAATTTTGATTGTCCTCCAAATGACTGACCTTAATTTGTTTAATCTGTGAATATTCTGCAATTTGCTACCGAAATTTTGGGGTTGCAATTTGAAGGCCTTGAAGCTCTCTACTTTCTTTCTTGTATTTTTGCTGATCTTACTGTTTTTTATTCAAAAAGATGGGCTGCCTCCAAACAATGTTACATTCTGTGTTGGCCATATCAGGGAAATATGGTCATAATTGAGCTAGCTGAAAAGTATATGTTTGGTTTATGTTTACATTATTATCATTTATTATTTTATTTTTTTGCTAATTTTGCAGTTACCTTTTTTGCTTCTGACGCAACCAGGTTAACAGATTGTGGCTGTTCATAGATTATACTCGGATTTTGTTTGGGATTTGTGGTAATTTTATTTAATTTTGAAAGTGAAGTTAAATGAGTGTTTGGTAATACCAACTTTTAACAAGACTTACTTTTATCAATCGAGTCTGGTGAAATAAAAGACACTGGTGAATAATTAGTAGCAAGCTGTTTAATTGGAAAAATACTACCCCAAAAAGTAATCAAAGAAGTTGTGTTCAAAGTTGTAATCCCAGGAATATGGAAGACGATGAAAAGACCGAAGGTGAAGAGCGTAGGAAACTACACATTTATCTTACATTTCTCTTAAAATGTAGGCAAAAGAAATATTAAAGCATTAGAGCCATCGCACTTTGACAAATTTCTTATTGTTTTGCCGAGTTAAAAATGACAAGTGTTTTCTGTGGAGTCAAGAATATTTGCTGCAATTCACTTTTGCATATATTTTGGAGTAGTATACACATACATACATACATACATATATATATATATATATAATGAAAGGTTGTACTCATTTGCCTGCAGCCTGCAGCACAATCTATGGCTGTGTAACCACCATTTCAGCATACGCAGAGCCTTGCATTGCGAACATGTGCCACCAATTTGTTACACTTTACTTTATTTACTTTCGTTACTCCTCTCAAGTTTAATCTCTCGGATAGTGAGTTAAGTTTGCTTCTTAAATAAGCAAACTTTTAATGTTTAGTATGTTTGCCACCTATTCCTTAGTGGCACATATCTCACTTCCAATTCAGCACTTGCCATTTTCTCTCTTACAAAATGCACATCTACTTAAATGTTCTTAGCTCTTCCTTGAAAAACAAGATTAGATGCCAATGCTCCTACTCCTTGGTTATCACACTAGATGATTGGTTTTGCTACTAGTTTTTTTTTCCAATTCCTGAAGGAGCGACTTTAACCATACAAATTCCATACTTCTTTGAGCAATACCTTGTATTTTGATTCAATGCTAGACCTAGGCACCACTATTTACTTCTTTGAGAACCATGACACTAGTTTTCCATACAAATAAAAAAATATATCATGTCACTGATTTTCTATCATCAAGATCACCTACCCATCTTGAATTCGAGAAACCTATTGGCTCTATTTTTCTCCTTTGGCAAAGTAAATCCTATAATTTTGAGTTCTCTGCAAATATTTCAATACATTTTTACATGCTATCTAATGTGACTATTTTGGATTCTCAAAATATTGGCTCAATTTATTCATGCTAAAGGTGATCTCGAGCCTTGTAATGTTGCGAACTGGAAAGCTCTAATCATACCTCTATATAAGGTGTCGTTCTTGAAGTTATTTCCATTTTCTCTTGAAAGTCTTGCATTGGTATTCATTGGAACTGAGTTGGAATTACAAACTTCTATTTTGGTTTTTCTTAGTAGGTTAAAAATATACCTAGCTAGCTTGGTTGAGATGTATTCCTTTTTGATTTCTCTTTACTTCTACTTCAAGGAAAAAGCATAGGGATCCTAAAACTTTCAATGAGAAACATTTGATTAGCTTTTCAATGGTGGCATTGGTTAGTTCTTCCTTATAACTAGTAACTAGAATGCCATCCACATATATTAGTAAAATTATAACATTTTCATCTTGTCTTAGCATAAACAATGAAGTGCCAAACTTCAAATTGATAAATCCTAGCTAAATCAAAGTTATTTTAATCTTCTCATACTTGACCCTAAAGACTTGCTTTATGATATAAATCATGGCACGACTTCAAAGAATTCAATTCAAGTTCTGATTGGTCCAGTTACGAGAGCACAAGTAAAGAAGTTCAAAGATACACTTAATGAGCTAATTCAATAAGTTTGGACCCAAGTAAATTTGTAGAGATCCATTGAGTTTGGTCTATATATCCAGCAAAGATGAATCTGCATGATTCAAACTCTAGAAAAGTCAGGCCAAATCTAAACTTGATTTTTAGCAAATAAAATAGAAATATTTAGTAGTATTTGAGTTCATTTATAAGTCAAATGTTTAGGAGTGTTTGAGTTCATTTATAAGTTTATTTAATTAGTCAGCTTTCTTTATTTAATTTGAGCATGTAGAGCCATTTAATTGGCTGATTATTTTCTTTCTGTTTTAAGTAAGTACAAAATACGATTTTGCCAATAAAAAGACACTTTTGAATAAAAAGCAATCAGAATTCATTAGTTAAAAAAATTGAGAGTTATTTTCTCTTTAGTTTTTTGAAAAATTATTCGAACTTATCAAAAATTATTCTTGTGGCATTCATCAGTGATTTATCGAATAGACTTCTATCACCGTTTGTGGCATCTGTATTATACCGATGTTCTTGTTTTTTTATAAATAAAGGTTCGAGGTTCCATTCAAATCTAATCGTAGAACGATCTTGAATTCCTTGTTGAGTTTGAGTCTCATTATTCTTAGCGAGGTTCGCATCATTTGGTATTAGAGTAAAAGTTATTCTAGCCTTAAGTTTGCTTATCCCTTTTATTATTCTTTTCATAATTTTTTTGTCTTTCTTGCTGTAGTTTTTATTTCAATTCGTAATATTAAAAAAAAAAGAAAGAAAAAGAAAAAAAAGTGAAAAAAAACAAAAAAAGAAAGAAATTTCATATTATCATAAATTCCTTAATATTTGTATATCAAATTCTAAAATTTTCCTTGTAATTCTTAATTTCTAAATCAGTGGGTATAAAATTAAAATACTTTGTGCGAAATTAAAACTTTTAAAATTCGTGACATGACTTTATTTTCAGCCTTTATTTTATCATAGTAAGTCCTGAAGAATTGTTGTAATAAATTTTTGGTTATTGTTTGTTAGTTTGAAAAGAACCGAAAGAGAATTATTGAGTGGAAAAAGGCAAGAGTGGTGAAAGCATTAGAGGGATAAAAGCCGCAAATTTTTGAGTGAAACACGAGTGCAGTGTGATTCATTTTCTTGAGTGTAAACACGTAAGGAAGAGAATTGTGAAGTCTTTTTTTTTATAACTTATCTCTTGTAGAAATCATGTCTCAACACGACCACAAGGAAGCACAAACAGGGATGAATCCAAGGCTATACATGGAAGTTTTGGTAGAAGAGATGAGACAGATGATGAAGTTGGAATTAGAGCAAATTAATGAACAGTTGGATAGAGTAGAAAATGCCAATAAGGGGAATCTGAGGGAAAGCATTCAACAACGACGTACAGTAGAAGATTTTGAGAAATATAATAACGGCAGTTTTGAGGAGGAAGATAGACACTTGGTAGGCAGCAATAGGAGGGTTGAATGTGTTAGAAAAGATTGGAATCGGGAGGATAATAATTTGGGCAGCATTAAGATAAAGGTGCCTTCATTTCAAGGCAAGAATGATCCCGAGACTTATCTTGAGTAGGAAAAGAAGATGGAGCTAGTTTTTTATTGCTACAACTACTCCGAGATGAAAAAAGTAAAACTTATTAGCCATTGAATTTTCTGATTATGTTATTATTCGGTGGGATCAATTGGTTTTAAGTAAGAGAAGAAATAGAAAACGTCCAATAGAAACATAGAAGGAAATGAAAACTGTGATAAGGGTTGTAGTATGATTATTGATAGTGGTAGTTGTATTAATGTTGCAAGCACAATAATGATGAAAAAATTAGGACTGTCTACGTTGAAACACCCTAAATTATACAAGTTGTAGTGGTTAAATGATAGTGGAGAGATGAGGGTAAATAAGCAGGTGATAGTTGCATTTCAGATTGGCAAATATGAAGATGAAGTGTTGTGTGATATAGTACCGATGCAAGTTGGACATTTGTTGCTAGGGCGTCTATGGCAGTTTGATAGGTGTGTGAAACATGATGACTTTACAAACAAGTACTCTTTTATACTTAATCAACGATCAATCATTCTTATACCTTTAACACCGCAACAAGTGTATGAGGATCAAGTGTGGTTACGAAAGGAGTGTAATTAAAAGAAAGAGAGAGAAAAAAAGAAAAGGAATGACAATTCGAAAGAAAAAAAAAGAGAAGATCAAAAAATTGAAAGAGAAAAAAAGAGTGCAGATTCAGTCGATAAAAACAAAATAGAGAGAGAAATAAATTATTATGCAAAAGAGAATGAAATAAAAAAGCAAAGTTTTTAAATCAGCCAATGATTATACTTTTACACAAAGAGACAATTTTAAACACTAATGAGATTGATCTCACTTTGCCTAACCTTATGATTTCTCTTTTGTAGGAATATGAAAATGTCTTTCCCAAAAATATACAACATGGATTACCTCCTATCCGAGGGATTAAACATCAAATTAATTTTGTACCTGGTGCGATAATTCCAAACCGACCAGCTTATAGGAGCAATCCCGAGAAGACAAAAGAGCTTCAAAGGCAGGTAAGTGAATTAATGGCGAAAGGTTACGTGAAAGAGAGCATGAGCTCATGTGCTGTTCCAGTTTTACTTGTACCTAAGAAGGATGACACTTAGAGAATGTGTATTAACTGTCGAGCGATCAACAACATTATGGTAAAATATCGACATCCCATTCCTCGTTTAGACGATATGTTAGATGAATTGCATGGAGTTTGTATATTTTCAAAAATTGATTTGAAGAGTGGATATCATCAAATATACAAGAAAAAGGGTGATGAATGGAAAACTGCTTTTAAGACAAAATACGGTTTGTATGAATGGTTAGTAATGCCTTTCGGATTAACTAATGCACCGAGCACATTTATGCGATTAATGAATCATGTATTACGTACATTAATAGGCAGATTTGTCATTGTTTATTTTGATGATATTCTCATTTATAGCAAAAACTTGGATGACCATATTGTGCATTTAAAATCAATTTTAGATGTATTTAAAAAAAAGAAATTATTTGCTAACTTAAAGAAAAGCACTTTTTGCATTGATAAATTTGTGTTTCTTAGTTTTATTGTAAGTGTACAAGGAATACAGGTAGCTGAGTAAAAAATTCATGCAATTCAAGAATGGCCGAATCCCACAAGTAACGTACGGAGTTTTCATGGACTCGCTAGTTTCTACCAACAATTTGTGAAAGATTTTAGTACTTTGGCCATTTCGCTTACTGAGGTAATAAAGAAAAATGTTTGTTTTAAATGGAGTGAAGAGCAAGAAAAGGCGTTTTAGCTCATCAAGCAAAAAATGACAAATGCACCCTTATTAGTTTTACTTAACTTTAACAAAATATTTGAAATCGAATGTGATGCATCTGGTATAGGTATTGGCGCTGTGTTTATGCAAGAATGACAATTGGTTGTGTATTTCAGTGAAAAACTAAGTAGAGTAGTTTTAAATTATTCAATTTATGATAAAGAATTATATACATTAGTTCAAGTTTTGGAAACATGGCAGCACTACCTTTGGCCCAAGGAATTTATGATTCACACTAATCACAAATCATTGAAGCACTTGAAAGGATAACACAAGCTGAACAAAAAACATGCTTGTTGGGTGAAATTCATTGAGACGTTTCTATACGTCATCCAATATAAGTAAGGTAAGGAGAATATGGTTGCAGATGCACTCTGTCGCAAGTATGCATTACTCTCTACTCTTGATGCTAAATTGCTTAGTTTTGAATATCTTAAAGAGTTCTATCTTTCAGACCTTGACTTTAGTGAAGAGTATATAACTTATGAGAAGACCCCTAATGTTAAGTACTTTAGACATGAGGATTTTTTGTTTTGAGAAAATAAGTTGTGTATATCGAATTGTTCCATGCGTGATTTATTAGTTAGACAATCATATAGTGGAGGATTGATGGGACACTTTGGGATAGCTAAAACAGTAGCTGTTTTACAAGAACACTTTTTTTGGTCACACAAGAAAAGAGATGTTGAGAGAACTTGCGATAGATGTGTCACATGTAAGCAGGTAAAATCTTAAAAGCAACCCCATAGTTTATACACACCATTGTCCATTCCTAATAAGCCTTGTATTGATGTTTTTATGGATTTTGTTTTAGAATTGCTTAGGAGTAAAAGTGATAGAGATTTAATTTTTGTGATTGTAGATAAATTTTCTAAAATAACACACTTTATTCCATGTCACAAAACGGATTATGCTTTACATGTTGCTGATTTGTTCTTTAGGGAGATTGTGAGATTACATGGTATGCCTAAAACAATTGTTTCGTATAGAGATACTAAGTTTTTAAGTTACTTTTGGAAGATTTTGTGGTGTAAGTTAGGTACTAAGTTATTATTTTCTACTACTTGTCATCCACAAACTGATGGTCAAATCGAAGTAATAAATAAAACTTTGTCTACTTTATTAAGGGTTGTTATTAGTAAGAATATTAAAACTTGGGAAGATTATATACTATATGTTAAATTTACTTATAATCGTACTGTTCATTCTGCTACTAAATATTCTCCATTTGAAATTGTGTATAGATTTAATCCATTAATTCCATTGGATTTATCTTCTTTACCCATGATTAAGTGAGTTAATTTAGATGGCGAAAAGAAAACTGAATTTGTTAAGCAAATTCATGAGAAAGTAAGATTCAACATCGAGCAAAGAATGGAGCAGTATGCAAAACAAGCTAACAAGGGGCGTTACAAACTGGTTTTTGAATCAGGAGATTGGGTTTGGTTGCATATAAGAAGAGAGAGATTTCCGACACAAAGGCGTTCCAAATTACTTCCAAGAAGAGATGACCTTTTCCAAGTCTTAGAGCGTGATGATTTGAGGACAAATCCTTTTCAAGAGGAGAAGAACAAATATTACAAACTTCCCTAAGAATAACGAGACCCGAACTCAATAAGGAATTCAAGATCGTTCTACGATTATATTTGAATGGAACCTCAACCCGTTGTTTATAAAGAAACAAGAATCTTGGTATAATATAGACGCCACAAACGATAATGGAAGTCCGTTCGATAAGTCATTGATGAACGCTATAAGAATAATTCTTGATAAATTCGAATAGTTCTTCAAAGGACTAAAGAGAAAATAACTCTCAATTTTTCTGAGTAACGAATTCTGATTGCTTCTTATTCAAAAGTTTCTTTTTATAAGCAAAATCGTATCTTGTACTTACCTAAGACAGAAAAGAAATAATCAACCAATTAAATGGCTCTACATGTCCAAATTAAATAAGAAAAACTGACTAATTAAATAGACTTATAAATGAACTTAAACACTCCTAAACATTCGACTTATAAATGAACTTAAATACTTCTAGACATTTCTATTTTACTTGCTAAAAATCAAGTTTAGATTTAGTCTAACTTTTCTAAAGTTTAAATCATGCAAATCCATCTTTATTATATATGTGGACCAAGTTCAATGGACTTTCACGAATTTACTTAAATCCAAATTTCTTGAATTAGCCCGTTAATTGCATCTTTGAACTTCTTTACTTATGCTCTCGTAACTGGACCAATCAGAATTTGAATTGGATTCTTTGAAATCGTGCCATAATTTGTATCACTTTAGTCCATAGAGTGCCTTCCTCAATTTACAAATAAAGTCAAATCTGACTTGATCTTTAAAGCCCTCTTGTTGTGTCATAAATACATTCTTTACTAAAACTTCATTTGGGAAGACATTATTCATATTAACTTACTTGATTTCCTAACCATAATTCGTTGTAAGCTGATTATTACCTTGATTATGCAAAATTTTACCATTGGGTAAAAAATTTCAGAAGAATCCACCTTTGTTGTTTGGTGGCAGCCTTTGGCTATTAATCTAGCCATGAACCTTGATATTGAGCCATTTAGTTTATGCTTAATTTTATAAACCCAGTTGTTTTCTCTACTTTCATCCATTTTCTTCTAGTCACAAATTCTTATGTTTGGTTTTTCTATAAAGCTTATTACTCTTTTGTCATTGCTTTCTTCTAATTTGCATTTTCAAGTGTAGACATGGTAGCTTTTAGTAAAGGTTCAATGTTTGATGGATAGGAAATTTTTGGCTTACAGATTCCAAACTTAAATATGGTAATCATTGGATGAATATTGGTGACAATAATTTTAGAAACATTTGCTCCCTTTTTTCAAACATTCAAGCTCAATTATTTAATGAATAAATTAAATTATTTGTTGAGTAAACTAAAGAATGAGCTTAGAATTGTAGAAGTTATTCTAAAGTGTGGATCAGTTGTTCATTATAATCAAGGCCAATCTATTTCTTTTGTTCTAAATTCAAAAGGAAAAGGTAGTAAAAAGAAAAAGAAAAGGCTCAAGAAAGCATCGAACTCAAGGTTGTACAGGCTCAAAAAAAGAAGAAACTCAAAGGAATTTTCTTTTAATATTATGAGAATAAAGGGCTTTTGAAAAGAAATCATCCAACCTCCTTAGCAAAAGTATCTCTAGCCAAAGTAATTACTTTAGCTCAACTTCAAGTAATTTATTCATCAATGAGATTTGTTCGGTAGTTAATTCTACAGATTCCTAGTTTGTAAATTTTAAAGCGACTAATTATATTTGTAATTTTTTATAGGAGTTCTAGGAAATCAAAGCATTTAGTGATAGAGAGATTATGTTTAGGCTAAAAAATAGTACAACTATTAAGTGAAAGCAATAAGAGTTGTTCATTTTTACTTTGATAATTCTACGAGTTTAGTACTAAGAGATTGTTTATTTGTACCTAAAATTAAACATAATTTGATTTTAGTTAGTTATTTGAATAAATTAGTTTATTTGATTATTTTTGACTTAAACTATTATCATAAAAAAATGAATTTTTTATATGTTATAGTACAATACTTAATAATCTTTATAATCTTAATCCTAAAATTAACTCATTTTATGATATAAAATTAGATGATGTATCTAATTACCATAAGAGAGTAAGATTATCTCCTACTAATGAAATGCATCTATGGCATTTATATTTAGATGATATAAATTTAGATAGGATCCAAAAACTGGTTAAAAATGGACTTTTAGATTCATTGATTATAAAACCTTACTAGTTTATGAATCATGTTTAGAAGGTAAAATGATTAGGAGACTCCTTTGTGTTATAAAAAATATAGGATGCAAAAATTGGTTAAAAGTTGATTTTCAAGTTAATTGGTTGTAAAACCCTTAACAATTTATGAATTTTATTTAGAAAGTAAAATAACTAGAAAACCTTTTAATGTTAAATAAAATAAAACCACAAAAATATTAGAATTGGTACAACTTTATATATATGTGCACATTAGTACTTAAATGAGAGGAAGTTATAAGTATTTTATTACATTTAGTGATAATTATGTTACATATGATTATGTGTACCTAATATGCCATAAGTCCAAAACTTTTGAGAAATTCAAAGAGTTTGAGGTGGAGGTGAAAAAAAAAAGTAGGACAATACATAAAGACACTTTGATTTAATAGTGTTGAAAAATATCTTTTTGTTGAATTTAAGGTTTATTTGTTAGAAAATGAGATTTTATCATAATTGATTGCGTTAGAGATACCCCAAAAAAATGGTTTAGTAAAAAGGAAAATATAATTCTCTTGGAAATAAGAAGTTTAGTGATAAGTTATTTAACTCTACCAATCATGTTTTGGAGTTATGCCTTAGAAATAACTATATATGTTCATTTAAATCAATACCTAAAGCACCTTTAAAGATGTGAAATATACATAAACATAGATTATGACATTTACACATTTGAGGTTGTCCAACAGATGTGTTGAAGAGAAAAATAAATGAGATAGAATTTAAGTAAGAAGTTTGTCTATAAATTACCTTAAAGGAACAAAAAAGTTTATTTTATTGTACCAAGATAAGAAAGTGCCTATTATGATGAATGCTATTTTTCTTAAAGATCATTATATCAATGATTTCGAACTAAGGAGTAAATTAATTCTAAATAAACTATCTAGCAACTCAAATATTGTTCATGAGTAAGTTAGTGAATCGATTCCTAATTCAAAATCTAATAATCAACCAAAGCCTATTGTAAAGTAATAGCAATTGGTTTTTCATCACAGTGCAATGACTATTAAATGACAACCTAGATACATGTTAATTACAAAGTCTTACTAGGTGGTTTTTAATAAACATGATCTAGATCCCACTAGATATGATGAAGCACGGCTGATGTAGATGTAGATCATTAACTTAAAGCTATGAAATTAAAACAAATTCTATGTATTCTAATGAAGTAAGGGAATTTGTAGGCATATTTGAAGGGACAAAACCCATAAAGTGTACACAGGTTAAGAAGAAGAAGAGAATGATAGATAGAAAGATAAAAACCTTTAAATTTAGGTTTGCTATAAAATGTTTACTTAAAAAGAAGGCATTGATTAAAGAAAATTATGTTATCGATAACAATACTAAAGTCTATCTTGATTCTCTTGTAAATTGCAACATTTCTCAATTATGAGATTTGGCAAATGGATATGAAGATTGCTTTTCTTGATGGCAATTTTACTGAGAGCATTTATATGATGTAGCCAATTGGTTTTATAGTTAAAAGACAAGAACATATGGTTTGCAAACTATAAAATTCTATTTGTGGACTTAAACATACTTTCAATTCTTGAAATATTAGATTTGATCAAGTAATCAAATTATTAATTTTGATCAAAATCTTGATGAGCTTCATGTTTGTAAAAGAATAAATACGCAATTAATAGCTTATCCAATCCTATGTGTTGATAATGTTCTACTAATTGTAAATAACATAAGAGCTTTATCATTAGTTAAAATTTAGTTATCAAACCAATTTAATATGAAAGACTTGAGCTAGTAACATTATTGGGATCAAATTTATCGAGATCACAAGAATAAGATGTCAGGTTTATCTAAAGCTACATACTTAGAAAAAGTTTTGGTCAAGTTTACTATGCATGATCCAAGAAAGGATTATTTCCTTTTAGACATAAGATTGTTCTATCCAAGGATTAGTCACATAAAGTAACTGATGAGATAGAACGTATAAAATAGGTTCTTTATGCATCAATAATAGCAAATCTCATGTATGTCATATCATGCACTAGACTAGATATTTATCATGCAATAGACATGGTTAATAGATATTAATTAAATCTAAGACTGGAACATTGAATGATGATTATACATAATTAAGTATCTTCGAAGAACAAGAGATCATTTATTTGTGTATTTCAGTAAATATCTTGTTATTATAAGGTATACAAATTTTGATTTTCAAATAGATAGAAATACATGAAGATTAATATCTAATTATGTATTCACCCTAGATGGTGGAGTTTTAAAATTGGTAGAGTGTGAAACAAACTTATATCACTATGAAAGCCAAATATATAATTGTTTCAGAAGCTATAAAAAAGGTTATATGGTTTCAAAATTTCCTTATGAAACTTAAAGTAGTTTCCCATACTAAAGTACCTATTGTATATATATATATTTTTTGTGATAATAATAGATTGTACTACAATTAAAAGATCCAATAAACTATAATAAAAGAAAACACAATAAGAGAAAATATCACTTAATATAAGAATTCGTGCATAAAGGTAAAGTGTTAATTTTTTAGATGATGTTAGTAGTTAATTTAGTGAAACCATTCATTAAAAGCTTACCAGTTAAGAGCTTTAAGCATCATACAGATGACATAGAAATGCATGAGATTTCTAACATGCTTTAAGGCAATTGAAAAATTATTCGGATTAGATCTATAGTTGGAGATTATAATTAAAATTTAATCTCTAAGGCTTATAAATGCATACCTAAAGGTGGCCTAAGTAGCCTAAGCTTGGTGGCTCACAAGTCTACGACTGTACATCATTTTTTTCTTCTCTATATATATTCATGTAAATGTATTCTAAATTCATATATATTATGAATGGTTAATTAGATTAATCAAAGATGAAACCATAAAATAGGATTAATAGGCTAAGAAAAACTACGCTTAAAAGTTAAGTGAAAAATTTAATACATTACAAATGCATACGTAGCCTTATGAATGAATTAGACTTCGATGCAAGAAAGTTAGCAAGCATATTAGGTGCATTTTGGGCTTAAACAAACTTCTCGAAACTAAAATATCCAATTTGATAAGGCAGTTAAATTATTTGACTTGGTTAAAATATCAAATAAGATTTGTATCCATAAAATAACTAGGAGTAAGATAGTTTTATTAAGCTTATATATTGATGATATACTATTCATCAGCAACAATATAAGGATGTTGCAATTAGTCAAACTATGGTTGTCAAAGTGCTTACTCATGAAGGATTTGGTTAAAACATCCTATGGTTTTGGGGTAAAAATCTATAGGATAAATCTCGCTATAAGGAAACTAAAGCATATATACAGGAAAAAATAAAATACTATCTGGTTTTTTACCAAAATCCATGTAATAAAATGCTAGCATTATATGAAAAAAAAATAAGAAATTCATACATATATGTATTGATTGATTTATCAAATTATAAACACAAATTTATTATATATATATATATATATCTGTATTTTTATGGTATCCACAAAATTGGAAGGAATTAAAGTGCTAATTCCTATATTTTTTTATGTGTCAACTATTTTTTTGTGTTTTGCTTTTCTAAAAAAAAAAAAAAATCTAAGAAAAACTAGACTACGCATCATATATATATATATATATATAATTCTACTTTAAGATTTTAATTTAAAATAAACCTATTGGGTTTAGGCATTCCTTTTAAACCCAATCTATTTAATTTTGTACTAACAAATTTAGCCCAACTTGATATAATAGATTTAACCAAACTTAATACCCAAATAGCACAAAAAATTCTTAAAGAATCTAAAATTCTTTATTTATATCAAAGTTTATTTTATAAATTTATGCCACCATAATTCTCAGTCTTAATGAATAAATTCCTATATTGATAGTGAGACTAAAATTTAAGTTTGGTACCACAAGTAGTGAATAGCATCTACTAATACATCATAACTATATAAGTGACAAGACTATTAGTAGTTTAACATTACCTTCTTCGTGACCAATATTATTATATAATTTTATTTTTTTGTCTTAGATATCTCAATTGAATACGAAAAATAGAATGTATCACTTTCGTGTAGTTCAATCTTCATATTTCTTTGATATACTAAATAGATTTATTCAAAAAATGATATTAATATCTCATATTGACTTATTAGAATATGACCATACATTTTCATAGTCTTAATCAATCAAAAAGACCAAAATATCATTTCTATTATTTAAGGAATAAATTTTATTCGGATTATATACATTCTTATACATAAATCATGATATATCTAATTATTTTCTTTATAATCTACCTTATTATAAATAATATTTGAAAATATTAAAATATGTTATTTTTTATATTAGGAACTATAATGATTTTAAGTCCAAAGATCATATACAAAATTATCACTATAAGAATCGCTTATAACATTCATATAACAATCCATGTAATGTTTTTATAGCGAATCAATCTAGTATATTAGTTTATTAACTCGTATCCATATATTTACTTAATATCTAATATCATAATACATAATATATTATTATCAGTCATTATACATACTAGTCTCGATACATTATTGTTGTTCTATCTAAAATAATATTGACTAAGAACATTTAAAAATAGTATTATACTAATTGAACCTAATATTCTGAGGGCATTATTACATTTATTTATTTATAATAATAAAATAATATAAAATATATTCATCGATAATATCATGATACATAAAAAATAAATATGCTAAATATTTAAAAAAATACAATTGAATCTTAAAGCATGTACCAACACTTGCATAATATTAGTCTTGACCAATCCACATATGTAGATAAAGTGCTAAAATAATTTAATACGAAGAATTTCAAGAAAGGACTTGTACGATGAGTCAAATAATTTGACTCTCTAAGAGGGTAAGCTAATACTTGCATTAACTTATTAATTGTATGCTGCATTGTAAGAGCATGATTTTTTTTAAAAATAAAATAAAATATTTTTGACATAAAAGAATTATTTTAATTGGATAATATTATAATTTAGTAAGTGTTATTTTAGATTAAGATGTATAGCTTTCTTTAAAGATGATGTCTTAAATATTTAAAATTTAAATTTTTTGAATTTTTTCAAACATATTTTTTGGAAACATTGTCTAGATAATTATCTACAAATTATCTTATTATTTAAAGTTATATTTTTTATTCATTGTCTTTTTTTATTAAATTTTAAATTTTTATTTAAAATAAAAATTATATAGTTATTATTTTGAAAAATAAAAATGATAAGAGTTATAACACATGTTGCTTGTCTTTTTGGCTTTTATGTGAATTAAAAATATAGTGAGAAAAAACAAAAGAAAAGGAAGAGAGAAGAAATTAAACTTTTAGTAAGCCTAAAGTGATTTCAAGTATTAAAATTATCTTTCAAAAAACATTTACATGGTACTATTATGTTGGTGTGGCCTAGTGGGTGATACTTCAAGCACTTTAAATAAACTAAGATCAAAATAAACAACAGAGTAAAAATTGAGTTATACAATTATTCGAGGTAATATTATGTTCATTTTATTATTCTTACGCTAATTAATTTATTTTTGAAATTTTTATGGATTGTGTCATGTAATAGATATACTTTAGATTTTCTAGTTATGATTATTTTTTTTCTCTTTTTGCTACTTATGTGTGCCAAGAAACTTAGCAAGAATATCTAAATGCCTAATCTATTTATCCCAACACACAACTTAAGTATGCAACATAGATTTAAATACTTAACCCATTTATTTCAGAGCCTTACAAAAAGAAAGAAAAAAAACAAAAAGACATTTCCATCATATTCATGTAGTATTCAAGTATTAAGAACAAATGCTAATTTCTAGTTCAAACATCTCTTCTATGCATTAAATTTGTTCATGAACTTAAATATGTATCATAAAACAATCAAAATATTATTTTTAACAAGACCACTCAGAATAAAAAATATATATAAAATATTAATTCATAAATTTTGACAAGTGACATTACTAAAATTTAATCACTAGAATTATGAGTTAATGTTTTATTTCATTGTGTCAATTTTTTACTATTATTTATTAAAATTAGCTTTGTAGTAAATGTAAAGTTGATAGATAAATTTTATTGAAATTTAATTTGATTTTTTCATTATTAGTCATGTTATGTATCATTAAATATTTAAAAGATAAGGATAAAAAAGACTAGAAAATGCCTTAATTTGCTACTTGCATTGTCTTACAATTTTCTTTGTTTAGCAAAAAGCAAAGATCAAACATTTAAATTGTATTAGATATTGCAGCAAAGTTGAATTTATGACCACTCCTAGAAGGTGGATTTTACTAGGAAACATTCAAAGACTTTTAAGTTATTTTTCCCAAATCTAAAGTTCTCTATGAATATAAAGTCCTTATTTGTCCCACTTTCTAATTCCAGGTCTAGTTGAATATGATTCATTATTTTTGGTTATTTACAATACACCTTTAGAAGTATGGATCTTGTTTATTAATTTGATTATAGTTTGTATCTTGATTTATTTATTTTGAAATTTAAGCTGTTTGCTATTCATTATGTGAATAGTTTAGTTTCCCATCTTCAAGTTTGCCTGATAATTCTTCAAATGTGAATTTTATACTATTGTTATTTTTGCAGTTCAATTATACATTTATGTGACCAAGTTTCTAGGAAAAGTTGACTCAGTATATTGAATGTATTCCATGAAACAAACTTAGTTTGGCGTATAAATTTAAGGAATTGGACAATCAGCTTGTTATGTTAAAGCTTCAGATATTTTACTTCAAATATTGATAATTTTGCCCGTAAATTCATGAGCTCATTAGTATTTAACTCTTAGGTGATAAATTTGATATGTTTCTTAATAGGTTTAAGATGAATTTGAGAAAATAAATTAAAACCTACTATGAGTTTGGGACAAATACAAATACAAATAACTATTAATAGTTTTCCAACATTTATCAATTATTATTCACTACTATCGAAATTATATTGAATAAGTGTTAACTATAATTAAGTAAAAAAGTAACAATATTTTTTTACTTATGTAAAATTTGTTTATGTTAAAATTTACCAACTTTAATTAATGATTAATTAAGCCAAGTAAACAATAATGTAAAATAAATAAAAGAAATTACATAACTTTTAACGTAGTTCAAATTTCTTAATTATACATTCATAAAATAATGTTCAAAGAAAAATAATTTACTAAGAAAAATAGCCAGTAAAAGCACTAATGTAAACAAAATAAAAACTCTTTTTTATATTTATTGCCATAGTCATGAATCTTTTTAGATGGACTTATTCAACAAGATTCTCTTGCCTTAATGCTTCAAACTCTCTTTGACTTAATTTAACAAGATTTATTTGGTAATCATCATTAAACTTCTTTCAACAATCACAAGTCTTCTACCAAAAAATAAAAAGAAAATATCTTGACAATACTTAGAATAATATTCTTTAAATTTATAAAATTAGATATTACAAACTCATAATATCTAGTAAATTATTTTTCTTTTTCAATAACAAGAATAACATTAGAACAACTTAAAAAATAAAAAAAAATAGAAAACAAACAATATGCAACACTCTTAGTTTTTGGCATTTCCTATAGCACTTTCTTTTGACTATTATAAAAAATAAATAAACTACATATATATAACACAAACCTAGCCCTAATTGCGAGCAAATTTGTTTCCTAAATTAAAAAAATGTAACTTCTTAATTAAGAAGAATTATTTTCTCTATTTCCTCGAGTCTTCTTATTTATTTTTTGTTAATCAAAATATTCCAAAATAAGTTTCCTAATTAAGTATAAATATCACCATTACCTAATATAAATAGAAATTTAAAAATTCTCTAATTGTTAAAATAATAAAAAATGTGGAGTGAACAGTATTATGTATGATGAACAGTAACCAACATCAACCAGCATACATATTGCAATATGACAATTAAATACAATTTTTCAAAAGGATGCAAATAATAAATATCTTAACAATCTCCTTATTTGGTATTTTTTTTGGCATTCTTTTTATATCTATTTAAAATAATTTAAAGTCTAGAACACATAAAATAGCAAGAAGTAACCTAACTGATTATAACCTAGTTACAAGAACAAAAGTCTTGTCAAAATTAATTCTCTCAATTTGTGTGTATTCATGTGCAACTAACCTAACTTTAATTCTTATTGTGTTATTAAATCCAATAATTTTATTCTTGAAAATCTATTTGATCCTAAGCACACTAGTGTGTTTAAGTTTAGATCCTAATATCCACACATCATTTCTCACATATTGTTCTAACCCTTCTTGTATAGTATATATTCTTCTAACAATGTTTTCTTGACAATTTTAGGTTCAATTAAAAAGGTGTAATATACATATTTAATATTCTTGTTACCATACTTTCATCAACATTATCTATTATTAAGTTAGAAGGGTGATTCTTCTTTACATTAGATGATAGTTTCTTCTAATATGATCTATGAGAGTATCAGTTGATTCGGATCTATATTTATTTTAACTTGTTATATTGTAACATGGTCTTTTATTTCGATTATAATAACCAAAAAGTCTAATTTTTTATACTTTTTATCATTTTATTATTTTTTTTGAAAATTTTCTCAATTTTCTTTCCTAATTCTAATAACTTTTTGTTCTTGTGAATAATCTGCAATATCTTTAAAGTCATGAATAACTGCATTTTTTTATTCTAAAATAGTTTAAGTTCTCATGTTATACACATGATATACTCGACTATTAAAAAAAATCTAAGAAAGACACTTTTATGGCTTTTGGACTTAAACTTACTTTGTTGTTCTCGATCATTCAAAATATAGTGCATTCTTGCAAAAATGTGAAAATAACTCAGATTAAGTTTCTTATCTTTTCGAAGTTCATATGCAATCTAACTTGTGCATGGACGTAAATACACTTAATTGATAGTATAGCATGCAGTGCTTATTGTTTCAGTCTACAACTTTTTAGTCAATTTCTTAGCATTTAATATAGCACAAACCATTTTCTGTAAAGTCCTATTTTTCCTTTCTACAATACCATGTAGTCATGTTTAAGAGTTTTAGGTGCAAATAATTCGTGTGAAATTATAAATTTATCAAAAAGTTAAAAAAAATATATAGTATTTTCAAATTCCTTGCTATTATTACTTCTTATTCTTATTTTTTTTTCAATTTTATAATCTTTCTTATTTGCTAATTTAAGGCACAAATTTTTGATTGTATCAAAAGTATTTAATTTCTTTTGAATGAAATCAACCCACATATATCTAGAAAAATCATGGACACCTATAAAGATATATCTTTTACCTCCTATGCTTTCAACTTGAACCGAACTCATAGAATTCATATGAAATAATTATAGCACCTTTGTTGTAGTTGTATGTTATACCACTTTATATTATGACTTAAGCTGTTTTTCAAGTTAACATGAACTATTTATTTCAAGTTCTGATTTTTTAAGTTTTGGAATTCCATGCATAGCATTTGTATTCATAATTTTAATCAGACTTTTATAATTCAAATAACTAAGTTTTTGATACTATATTTCTATGTCATTATAATTAATTTTGTAACATGGAAGTGGATAAGTCAAAGTATAACAATTATCAAAAGATCTAATTTTTTCTAAAACACAATTGTCAAATTTATCAAGTACTTGATACTTTTCATATGTAAATTTTACACAAAAAATTATTATCATAAATTTGACTAACGTTAATCAGACTTGCTTTAAGATTTTTCACATGAAATATATTTTTCATGTCACCCTTCCAAAATTAGGGTTCGTGAATTAGAATTTAATAAAATAATTTAACGTAAAGAAATAGGGTCGGTAATATTTCGACATAATTTTTACTATACATGAATGATATCTACAAATCCTGCAAATATTAAAATTCTATAACACTCAAATAATTCACATAAAATTCTAACTATTGTCATACAATATCAATCACATCAAAATTTAAAGTATTTATTTACATAATTAATAATCATCTTCTTATAATGTTCTGACAACACAACAAACACAACTAATCAGTATTCTAAAATATATCAAGTAAAAAGACACAACTTTCTTCATATCACTTATTTTTTATTTACTCTAAATGAATCTGAAAAGTAAGGGGTAAGTTAAACCACAGTGAGTACTCACATATAACTAAGATTTTTAAATGAATGTAATAATAAATATACTTCCAATTAACCACATCATAAATAATTGTAAATAAGTATAAATACTGATCATTCAACAATAATATATTTTGATCATCACTATGTATAATGTATAGTTTTGGAATAATATTTTTAAGGGCTGCCGTCCAAAAAATGTGTGGTATGCGTACTTTAAGAGTTCTATACTTAGGGATTACCGCCCATAATTTCAAGTTTATGAATTTTTACCGTAGGACTGAAATAAGGTCTATAGTCACTGGTACTAATCAAAAGGTCATACAACATTTCATTATTCAACCACACACAGTAATAACAAAACAATTTATTTATACTATTTCACAATATTGTAAATATTAGAAGTATGATTTAGCAATAATAATATTTTTAAATTATGAAAAAACTTATATAAAACAGGATAGTATAATAAATATATTATTAAAAATAAATTTTTTTCATAAAAATTTAATACAACACCTTACTTTTTAGTTTTTTTATAAATACTAAAATACTCAATTATACATAAAATACCTACCTGATTAGGTTTGCAAGTGCCATTTCTAAAATTTTAAAAATCTTTCTTCCTTCCTGTTGTCACTATTTAGTAATATTTCATAAAAATTGGCGTAATTCACTAAAATGAATTACTAATTCGTTCTGCTTATAATAAAAGACAAATAAAATCTCAATCTATAATTCAAAAATTATAAAATTTTGAATTTCTAAAAAAAAAAATATTATTAATAAAAAATTATGAAAAAGCTCCTATAATATAAATAATTATAAAAATATTTCAATAATATTTACACTTAAGGTATAAAATTATTAGAAATTATTATTTTATCCTAATATTATGAGAATCTATATTTTGACCATAACACTAAGAAAATTTTTATTTTAACCCTAAAATTATTATAAATTTATATTTTTACCACCACTAAAAATTTTACAATTTTTTTTATCTAATTTTTAATAATTTCTTTAAAATTTACCATTTAAACTATTTTATTAAACTCAAAATTAATTGCTCTAGTGCCCAAGAACTTAAAATAGTAATAATCTCAATTGTAAAACTATCATAATAAAATCTATTTATTACCTTCAATTTCTAAAAATTTTTACACTAAATAAATAAATTTTTATCAAAGTAGAGAAAAATAAAATGTTTCCTCTGACTCCATACCTCTCTTCTCCAATTTTTCTTCTTCTCCCTCTTCTTCTTCTTTTTCTTTTTCTTCTTCTTCTCTTCATATTTCGTCTCCTCTTCCTTTCTCTCTTTTTCTTTTTTTTTTCCCTCCCTTTCTCTCTTATTTTCTTTTCTTTCTCCTTTTCGGACTTTCTGTGATGTTCTCAATTTTTTCACCTTAATTTGTCTTACTCCACATATATATACAAAAGCTAATGGGCCAAAAAGAAGAAAAGACTGAGGCTTTTTAAAAAAATTTTGGCTCAATTTTTTTTTATTCTTATAGGTTAGGCTATGACATTTCAGTTTTGGGAATTCTTCTATATTAAGTGTCATTTTTCCAATGATTTGTCCTGTGGCATCATCTTCAAATGTTATATATATTCCTCAAACCACTTTTTATAATCCACTAAGATTTCATGATCTTCTTGTCATATGTTTAGAGCATTTACTATCAAAATACTAAACGTTAATAATATATACTTTCAAAAATGCATATGCAATCAAATAAGTAATTTTTGATTTCTTTACCTATATTTTTCTAAGCCTAGGAGTAATAGTCTTAAATTTTATTATCAAGTTATTCTTCAAAAATTTTTAGAACTTAAAACAATGTGGTAATATATGACCTCTTATATTGCAGTAATTACAAATAGGAGTAAATTTCTTGTTTTCACCTTTGAATCCACGATAATGATTCAAAAACTTACTCTTAGTCATGCTGAAAGATCTTAATTCAATAAGTGCAACTTTTACAAATATAGTTTTAAAATATAAAGAATTTTCTCGAGCATACCCAAATCCTTAATGATCATTACTATATTCATTTAAGGTCAAAATATGATCAATTTTAGACGTACTTGAATTCAATATTTTGAAAATTTTTTAGTATAGTAAAATTCATATTATATCTCACTTATTCCCTTATTTTCATTGGCAATGATCATCTCCATTGAGTTTGCTATACTCTTTGTTTCAGATTGTTTCTTTAAAAGATTACTAACATATTTTTCAATGACTTATTGCGATTACACTTCTACTCACTTGTTAAACATTAATTTGTAAAAAGCTTGTATTGTATCCATGTCTAACTCACTTTTTGTACTATTTTCATCAGAATTAGTTTATCGAGACCAAATTATGAGTCAATCATTTTTTTTTTTGTTTCATTGCAATAAATGCTTGATCTTGTTGCAACAGAACTATATTATTGCATTTTATCATCTTTTTCAAAACGTGAGTACACATTAAATGCAATATGATTACTTATATCTTCTGAGCTTTCTTCTTCTGATTCATCATCACTTTAGTTAATGTTCATGGCTTTTAACTTCTTCTTAAGCATGTTAGTACATCTAGCTTGTATGTATCCAAAGCTTTTACATTACCTCATTTTTTATTATTATTAGAGGGACTTTGGGAGACTTACCTTTTGAAGAAAATCTAGAAATCTATTTTTTTCTTCTGTTCTATTCTTATCAAAATTTTGTTAAAAATTTTAGTAAGTAGTATAATAGCTTATGAATCTTCAATGTTATGGTCTTCTTCATCTTCGAAGTCCTTTGCTTCAACTTGAAAAGTTAAGCTTTTATTATTTTTTTGTTATTTCATGTTCATCTCAAAAGTTCTTAACGATTCCATTAATTCTTCAACTTTTATCATATCGATGTCTTTACTTTCTTCAATTGTTATAATCTTTGCTTGAAGTCTATTTAAAAGTGAGTGCAAAATTTTTCTTACAAACTTGGTTACTGAGTATTCTTCACGTAAAGTATAAGATTCATTAGTAGTATCATTTAATTTAGAATTGAAGTCAGCAAGTAATTTATTATATTAAATTCTCAAAATTTTAAATTTAGAAGCAAGCTTTTAAAGTTTAAAATGTTTTATCACTGATGTTCCTTCATAAATAACTTAAAGGATATCTCGTTCTTTCTTTGCAGACTCAAAAGTTGAGACTGACTTAAATTAATTTAAGTTTACTACATTGAAAATTGCATTTAGTGCCTTTGAATTAAAATTTGCTAAGGAACTTTTTGCACTTGTCCAATTGTCTTCAAGCTTAAGAACCATGTTATTGTTAGCATTAATTATAGTAAGATAATTTCAACCACTAGTTATTACCCAACAAGCCTTCTCATCTATTGATTTAATGAATGCTCGCATCCTTACCTTCCAATATCAGTAGTTTGTGCCGTCAAGCAATAGTGGTCTTGATATAGTGTCTTTCTCTCATTAAATGTCTATATCTACAATAAAACAAATCAAAACATCAAGAATCTTACAAAATAAATAGTGACCCAAATATAAATTATAAGATTTGTTTATGTTAAACTTTATTAACTTTAATTAATATTAACTAGTTAATTAAGCCAAGCAAATAATAATGTAGAATAAGTAAAGAAGACTGTAGAATTTTAACTTGATTCAGATTTCTTAATCCTACATCCATGAGGTCACAACCAAAAAAATAATAATTTACTAAGAAAAATAACAATTACAAGCATTAATAAATTTAAAGAAAATAAATACTCTCTTTTATATTTGTTGCCATAGTCTTGAATCTTTTTAGATGGATTTGTTCAATAAGATCTCCTTGTTTTAATGCATCAAACTTATTTTGATTTAATTCAATAAGGTATTCTAACTAATCACCATTGAACTCTTTTCCACAGGCAGAAATCTTTTCACAAAAAATATAAAGAAAATATCTTAACATTTAGAATAACGCTCTATGAGTTTATGAAATTATATATTAAATTCATAATATTCACTAAATTATTTTTTTTTAGATCACAAGAATAATATGAGAACAATTTAAAAAACAAAAGAAATAAGGAAACAAAGAATATGCAACACTATTGCTTTTTGGAGTTCCCTACTGTATTTTCTCTTACTTGCTAGAGAAAATAAATAAGCCACGTAATAATAACACAAACCTAGTCCTAGTTGTGTGTGAATTTGTTTTCTAAATCCAAAAGAAATATAACTTCTTAATTAAGAAGAATCCTTCCCTAAATAGAATTATATTTTTTTTAAATCTTCTTGTTTTTTTTTATTTACAAAAATATTCAAAAATAAGTTTCCTAATAAAATATAAATATCATCATTACCTAATATAACTAGAAAATTTTAAGTTCTCTCCTTGTGAAAATAGTAAAATTATTGATTGAACAGTATCATGTATAATGAATAATAACTAACATCAATTAACATGCATGTTGTAATATAACAGTTAAATATAGTTAAATATAATTTTTCAAAAATTACCAATAATATTACCTTAACAACTTATAAATTTATAAATTTTTATTTTATATTTTTAATATTTTATATATAAATTTATAAAATAATTATATATATTTTTTAAATAACTGATAAATTTTAGTTTATGTTGAACATAATCAATATTTTATGTAAGTTATATATTTTATTTTAAATTAATTATAAAGATTTATAGTATTAATTAAATAATTTATAAGTTTATATGTAATATTTAATAATAATATAAATATAATTAAAAATATAAAAAAATTACTAAAAATATATAAATATTCGTATAAATTTAATAATGATTATATATTTATTTTAACAAGTTTAATAATTAAATATTAAATTTAGTATAAATTTTATATTAAATTCTTTCAACGAATATAAATAAGAGTTTGAAGTCAATCCGCTGCCTATACAATTTTTTTTCTAGTAAGGTTTTAACTTTACATTGTTATTTATCTCAATTAATGGGTATCTTCCCTCCGTTGACAGACCGGTCAGCACATGTATACTTCCCGATTCCATCGGTAGTGCGTCACACCTCCATAAAATACCATGCGCAGAAACGTGTCGGTGATTCTAACTTGACACCGACACACGAATTGTGTGCATTCAATTTTAGACGGTGGATTGAATGGCTGAACTGGTAGGAATCTCATTAATTGCTAGAGCTTTGACATGCTGAACTGGCCATTTTTCATGTCAAATGTCACGAGGGCCCTAATCAATTTGTTGACAGTCTCCCTGACGCTTAATGGCTGGAATTGGAAAAAAAAGAATTTCGTTCAGTTCTCGCACGAATTGTCATGCTAAGATTGCTGGGCATTTGATCGGATTTTGCCCAGTAAAATTGACACTTCAAGGCTTCAAAAGCCTATAAATTGGAAGCAAACTTGGAAATGGAACCATCTGTTGCAATGAGTGAAATGCAACGAGAGTTTGAATGCTTCGTGAGTGCGATTATTGTTGTGAAAATTATGCAAAGTGTACACTGTATAGTAAATAAGCAATACAATGACAAAGGAATACGGTTCTTTCGACAATTAAAAATTAATTCACTCCAACAAACTATCGTTTTAAATTATGTTTAATTTTATTCAAATAAATTAAAAAAATAATTTATGTTCAAAATTAATTAACAACAGGATTAAAATAAATAAAAATAAAGATAATCAATAATAATAAGAGTTTTAAAGTTTATGATTTTATTTGAACTAATTTAAATTAATTTTATATATTTTTATTCTTTAAAATTTAAGACTATAATTGATAATTAAGAATTTTAAAAATATTCATTAACTTTCTTTAGAATTAAAATGAAAATATTTTTAATTTATCAATTTACTATATTCGTATATAAATTAAGATATTAATTTATAGATTCAATATATTGATTACACTAAATATGCAAATATATTTTTATTTTAGATAGATTTGAAAACATTCGTCACAAGATTACAAGCATATATATATATATATATATATATATATATCATTTTTTAGGGTATCAATTTACAATTAAAATATTTAACTAGCGGTCCATTAATTAGAAACATTAAGAATAATGAGTAACACTCAATTAATAATAAAAAATTTTAATAAGTTCAGAAGGACAAAAATAAATTTATTTTAATTTGACTACATCATAGTTTTATAATATAAACTTAGTTTATAATATAATAAATTCAAATATCATGATTAATTTCAACATCTTAGTGCAAAAATAAATAAGAGTAAAGAAAAACTTATTTCTTCCCTCTTGAAAATGAATTGAATTGGACTTGAGATGGCCCAGTACATACCGTGTAATTCTTCAAATTTTGCTTTGATTCTAGATAATTAAAAGACCATGACTTTCCGGACGGTTTACAAGGATACGTTTAATGGAAAGTTTTTAACATGTTTTAAAGAAACTTTTAGGATAATTTCAATAGAATTTTTGACAGAAAGTTGAAGGCAAAAAGAACATGGTTACGTTTATGTCAAACATCTCAACCAACCAAACGCAATATCCTAAAACCATCATCCCATGTCCACTTGAAAGAGCCAAAAGCAAATTTCATTTTTTTGAATATGCGCCAGAACAGAGGCATGCTTTGTACAGTGTTATTATAACTTATTGAATGCTACAATAACATGCTACAATAACATGCTACAATATCACGCAATCAACTTAACCATTTTACTACAAGTTCATTGAAGGAAAGGAAGAGAACCGTGCCAGTTACAAATAAGGCATCAAAGCAAACAACCATAGCAATTTGAAAGAAGCAAAGCCGGAAAACAGGGAGTAAGAGACAGACCGATCAGCATCTGGGAAGATTAAACAGCATTTCTGACGATACCATAAACAAATCCAAAACCTATCTATAACTTGAAAACAAATCCAGTAATGTATATTGCACATATAAACCTGACCCCATGTTACAGAGGTATATTGGAGATGTCATCATTTCTCTAAGAGACTGAAAAACCCAACTTCTCTATCAAACTTTCAGCAAATTAGATCTTCAGAAGTGCTCTTCCCATTCCAGCAAAGACCAGGTGCAACAATCAGCCTTGCTTTCCCACTCCCTTCAATCTTAACGTTCACCGCTGCACTAATATTTGCAAACACGGCATGAACAAAAAAAATGGCAGGACCTATTAATCAAAATCAAGGAACTCCATTCTTTTTCTCATTGAGCCCTTTAAAACTGTAGCATCGCTTTCTGCTTTCTGAGCCTGAAGACGAGAATATGAACATAAGCTATTAACATCAAGCAAAAGTCATAGATATATCATGTAAATGAATTATTTACCATTAATGATATTAACACAGTACCAGGTTTGCATTCTTTTTACCACAATCAAAAGAAAAATAGGTATAATGCTAGAAAATAAAATCTAATATTGAAAGGTGTCACTTGAGAGCTCACAATAACGGAATTTTCAGGAGGTTTCCCATGTGTCTCACAAGAAAAGGAACTTGGTACATGAACATGCAAAGAGGTCTAGGTTCTATCTTCAGATCTCACTAAAGCGGAGATCATTGAAGAGCAACCTATCATCGTTTGGCATACCTTATAATATGCCCGTAAATGGTGACAATCATTTACAGGATGGCAGTAATAAAAACATTTAAAACAACGAGGGACAATTTCCATTAAATGTAACATCTAGCATTTTGTAGATTCATCTATCAATGTTAACACTTAAAACTATGCTTTTCGCAAACAAGAAAAAGATTAAAAAGAAAAAAAGACATGCAGACATAATTACATACATACAACAAAGAAGTGCAGTTTCCAGCAAATTTGACATCAGTCCCAAAACTAACATATTAGTTGATGACATTTAAAAGATCCTAAACAGTCACCACCTTGTGGAGGGACAATATCCCGGACACCAGCCTACATCCGTGTAAAACACAATGCAACATTAATTAAAATGACATTATTCGCTTCCACTATGAGCCAACATGCTGCACATGCCAACAGAGAAGAAATAAAGATTGAAAAATGTAGTATAACTGTTAACCAACACCAGAGAGATGGCCCTTACCCTTTTTATCTCTGCAGTTGATACACGAGTCATGTGGGAGGGAAGCTCATCCTTTTCTAAGTCCTATATAATTAGTAGCAAGGACAAAAAAAAAGAAAGATTAAAATTTTGCAGAAAAATACAAAAATCAACAGTCAAAGAAAAATAGACATGAGAATATACCAGCTCTCCAATCAAAACAACATTCTCCCCACGGATTACGTATAGACCTAAGAGGATGTCGCAATAAAGATCTCCAACAATAATTCGCTCACAAGCACCTTCAAGAACAACATTAGCTGCAAACAAGAAAATTACCATCAGCAACTAAAGTTCAGAAAGAATACGAGCAAATCAAATCAGCAATCGGTGTCAAACGGATATATATACTACCAAATTGATCAAAGGAACGAAGTAAACCCAAAAGCTTTCGACCATCTCGCAGCAAGACAAGAATTTTTTCTGCAAAACAGATAACAGTTTGAAGGTCCAAATGACTATCAATTAACCAATTATTCTACAATGGCTTCACATCTGTAATGTTAAACATGTAGACTAAAGAGACTATAGATAGACTTTAGGTAAGTTGTAGTTATAAATTTGTATCTATAATAAACTCCAAAGAAAGTTTAGAAAAGAATGCTCAGGACACACAATAATTTGCATGCACTGAAAAGAATAAATGCGAATACATAAATCCCTACTGCCCCTGCTTAAATACAATAAGACATTTACTATTTCCTAGGGAGACTACAAAGCACCCAATACCATACCCGCCATCCTGTGTGACCTTCCATTCTTTATTTTCTACAAAAGAAATAAGTTTTTGAGAATGATATTCAATATCAAGCTTCACTTTGACAATTGAAAGTTTTCCCTTGCACAAGTAGGTCATATTGTAATGGAATGGAATCTCAACAGACCACAATGTAGACTCATAGTAAATTTATCCAAACTAATCAACATGGAAGCCACACTGGAGAAAATTTAGAATACTTTTACCCTACCAAAGAATAAACTGTCTTAATATAATGGTATGATTGTTGAAATTGTAATTTAATGTCATTTAATAAGAAATAGACCCTTATGAGTAGTCAATATGCAATAACAGGAACGTTAAAACAACTGTGTCAGTATAACGGCAGACCCAATTGGCATTTTGAGAAAAGATATGAAAGTAGAAGTGCGTAAACTAGAAAATTTCAAGTCAATATGCCAGAACAGGCATGCACCATATTCCAATGCTACCTTTGAAGAAATTATCCTACATTATACCAACCTTCGACTCTCTTAAGCCAATAACAAAACTAATACCCACATTCGGTCTACATGTATAAAACCAGTCAACACAAATTAAGCAATCACCAGATCAGAGAGGTAAATATAGTAACACAGTCATATCAATTTCTTTCACGTATAAACTAAATCAAGCTTAATAAGCAACTATATTGATTTAAATCAAGCAGAGAACAAATTACAAGAAAATATCCTTCTGCTTGCTTCTCAAACATCAAGACCACAAAAAGAACAAAAATTTAGGCCACTAAATCAAACAGTACACGAAGAACAGAGTAATACATCATCCAAATTTATGGGAGGAAAAAAAAAAAAAGACAAATGGCCAACTGGAAATGCCAACATCTTAACCCAAATTGCAGTTAGTTAATATCAAAATTCACAAAGCATTGAATATATATAGAGATAGAAATTACTGTCAAGATAGGTTGCGAGAGAAGTAGAGAGAAAGACATCATCTGGGCTAGCCCACGACATTGTAGGATTTGAATGCTACTAGTTCAAATGTCTCCCAAACAAATGCTAATAGCATTGGCTTTTCAACAAAGCCTGTAAAACAAAAGAATACATATACCAACCACTTTAACAAATAATGCGAAAATAGATGAGAAACGAACCAAAAACAAAACCCTAATTTCAGGGAGAAGCTCTCCGCTCTATTCAAGAGAAGAAAAATACAAAAAAGGAAAACAATCTCAGCTAATTATGGCACGGTGTTATGGTACAGTTATAGAGTTAGGTTAAGCCCTTTTTCACCAAGAATAAAGCTATCACTGTTTACACAGGAGTTCTTTATCTTAAATTTACGAAAATTTTATTTTATACTAAATTTTTTAAAAAATATTTTTTAATTTTAAATTAATTAATTAAAAATTAAACATATTCTTAATTTATTTATTTATTATAAATAAATTTTTATAGTTAATTTTATTTAGTTTTTAAGATTTGTTAGATCCATTTTATAATACAAACAAAATAATATTTATTTTAAAAATAATATTTTATATATATATATAAAGACACAATAATTTTTTAATAAATTAATTTAAAATTACTTATTTATTTATATAAATTTTATAATCTATATTAAAAAATAATTTTATTACATAAATTTTAAATAGTATTCATTAATAATTATAAAATATTTTAATTTTCAATAATTTAATACAAATTATTTTTAAAAAATGTGATAATATATTAATAATATTTATTTTAAGTTTTAAAATCTTCTATTATTAAAGTTTAAAATATAAATTAGTAGTTAATATAAATAAAATCAAAAAAATAAATGAATTAGAGTTTTAATAATAAAAAATAAATAAATTAAGACATCTATATGTACGTGTGTTATTTAATTAATTTAAGGTTAGAGGAGAGATAATTGTCTCGAAAAATTTATCACAAAATAAAATTATTATAAATTTTAAAAGAATTATATGGTAAAATACTTCATTCATATTTATCTCTATTTTTTGTTAATTTATTATTTTTATTATTATTATTATTATTATTATTATTATTATTATTGGTGGTAGATTGGATAAACACCTCTATCTAAATAATGAAGCATACTTTAAACTTAGCATAGCAATTCTAAATTTTTTTAATTTTTTAATTTTCTTATTTTTTTGAAATCATATCGAATTGGAATTTTATTTCTTTTTAAATTTAGTGATTTTATATTGATTACGTATTTAGAAATCATTTTTGTTAATTAATAATTTTTTAAAAGTATAAGAATGATTAATATAGTTATTTCAAATATTTTACAAATATTCTTTCAAAAAAATTAAGCATTTATAATTAATATTTTACTCTAAAATATTATTTCCAAAAGCACTGTCAATATACATTAAAGGTGTATTTAGTTGACGGATTTTGGACCGGACAAATCGAAGGTGGTTTGGTTTAGGATTCAATTATTTTATTGTCGATCATGTCTCAACGCAGGCATATTATCAACAATATTATATTTATCACCGTCTATCAATTATCTTATTATTTATTGTAAATAGATTATTAACTTAAAAATATGAAAAAAAATAAAATAAAATAAAATAGAGAAATAAGAGAACATTTTCAAAGAGAAAACTTATAAATTTTTTTAAAATTATTTTTATTTCTCCTTCATCCTATAAAGCATAAAAAATAAATAAATACTATAATAAATATTTTATTTGAAACTTCATTAATATTTAATAAAAAGTTGGGCAGGACTTGGCGATCAAATTTACATTTATAACATTATTTTATTTTCAATTTGCAGCAATTGGATCGTTGATAAAGCATCTAAAAGCCACCGTCATGTTGTATTTATAGGACAATGGCTTCATTAATTATTATGATTGCATATGCATTCAAGTAAAATATAGCTTTAATGATTTATAAACACTTTGGTAAATGGTTTAAATATTTCTCATTTGCAGATTGTAGATATCAGCACAATCCATAGTACACTGAGTGTGTGTATTTTTATGTTCCTGGTTGAATAGTTTAGGTTATAATGCTCTTATATTGTTATTCTTTGTTGCATTTGTTTCTAGCAATTATATTGTAATATTTCTTGATTAATTACTTTGAGTTCTTATTGCCAATATTTATTCTTCTAAGTTACATAATTATTATATACAACCAAATAATATTGTTAATATATTAAATTTGCAAAATAATAAAGATGAATAGAAGTTGAAATTCTAAAATTCAATCTCATTAATCAAACTTAAAGTTCTTAAATAGTCAAAACTCAAAGTTATGCTATGCAATCTTTAAATTAGAATATAAAATGTTAAAATAATTTTAAGGTTAGAATCTAAATTTTGAATATCAACTATTAAATTAGAATTTAAAATTTCAAATAAATATGTTAAAAGAGTCAAATTAGTCCAGTACGGCCCGTAAAATAAAATATAAGATTAATTAATCATCATATACTAAAAAAAAAAAAAAAAAATTAGAGATGCAATACACTATATTTCATCAAGGGATGTTAGAAAACAAAAGTTAATTCTTTTTTTATTGTATTATGAATTATAATATAGAAAGTTCATTCTTAATGTGAAAACTCGTTAGAATTCTACATATTTCATGTTAAAATCTTATGTTAGTTATAGTGATGCAATTATTAATTTTTATAATAAAAAATGTGTGTTATACTATTGAATTCTAATGATTGGATAGTGACATTTAATTTTTATAAACTTCCTACAAATATTTTAAAATATTACATTGTTATGTTTACGTATTTATTATCTATTTTTTATGTTGTATTTTGAATCATTTATTTGATATTTGTTATACATTTACTACTTCTAGAAATATAAATGACTTTTAAATTATTTATTTTACAATTGAAAAGAAATTTAAAAAAATACTAGAAAGATATTCCAGTATTGTTTATATATATAGTAGTAATGAACCTTAAAATAAATCTTTCTACTGTAATTAAATTAGTAAATATAATTACAGAAAATTTAAATGTTACACCTTATGTACATAACTCTTCTTTTGAAATCTCTTTAACTGATATTTAGGCTCAATATTAGGGTCGGAATAGATACGCTAATTTATAAATATAGTAATGAACTTATAACTAATACTTTTTCTTAAAAATTCTTGAATACTGTTACTAATAGATTTGTTTGTTCCTCTTCTTTTATTAATAAATTAGTAAAATATATTTCTACAAATTATAATTTGATGTTTAATATTGAATAAAAAAGAAATTTTAATATTTTACAATGGTGGAAATCAAATGAAAGGGTGTTCCCTATGTAATGCATTATGACGTATGATCTACTAACTCCTCTAGTATTATAGTAGCATTAGAATTTGTTTTTAGTGCAGGAAATAGAGTATTAGATGAACGCAGAGCAAGATTGTCACTACAAGTATTAAATTGCTTAATATACTTGCAATATTGAAAGGATGCAAAGCTGAAAATCCTATATATACTACATCCAATATGATAACTGAGATGATGAAATGGGAATGAAAAGTTATTCTATTAATAAAAATTTGTTTGTAATATTTATAATTTTAGATTTTTAATATTTATAATTTTTAATTAAAACAATAAAATAGGTGAAGTATATGTGATAAATAATTCGGTAGGTGCCAACCTAGTTGAAATCTATTGTAACTGTAGTGATGCATGTTTATTTATTTATTTTAACTATAGCAATGTAAGTTCATCTATTTAATTTAAAGCTAATTTGTTCAATTTTGAACTGATTTGTATGTTAAATTAATTAGATGTAAATGGATCAAAATTATATGATATATAACTAAATTGTATTACTATTATATTTTATTTATTTTTATAACAACAAAAAGTATAAAATATCAAAACAAACACATATTACATATATGTAGAAATGTGTGTGTGTGTGTGTGTGTGTGTGTATTTGTGTTAAAATTGATACAAGTAAAATGAATAAAATAAATTAATAAAGAAAAAATAAAAAAATATTTAATATTTAATATTCAAGTGAGTCTGGGCTCGGGCCTAGACATTAAGGTAGGGCTTGGTGCTTCAACGGGGCTAAGCTATCACTGTACTTTCCCCTTTAACACTTTTAATTTCAAGTTTACAAAATTTTATTAATTAAAGTTTTAAGTACATTTATATATTTCAATTATCCTTCCATGGTCTTCAAATATTAAGATATATTATGAATTGTTCAAGATGATCATAAAGACACCATTTATAACGAAAAAAAAAAAAAACATATCCTTCCAAGATAAATTAAAAGTTACTCACAAATACCTCAAAGCTGAAACATTATTGTAGATGATATGTTAAAGGGTACGTTTTATAATTTTTAATGTGGTAGTCTCATAATAATTGTTGAGCATAGATTCAAAAATTATTTATCACTTTCGTCTCTTTTGTTTATTATAGAGTATTTTTGTTTATTTGTTTAGTAATCCTAGAAATAAATGTAAATTTAGATTCTCAAGAGTGAATGTAAACACATAATTTTAAAATTTCGCTTTTGCTAGTTATGTATAATTTTATGATTTGTCATTGAAAAAATTTATGACTATTTCATGGAAAAGATTGATTCCAAAACATTATGGAAAGATAGAACAGCCAAGAGCTGCCATATGTGTACTGTGATAATCAATTCAACCACTGCTTATAGCCATCAGGTAAATTGGTTGATTAGGAGGAGGAAACTTCCTCAACGTCGAGGGAGCGTTCATGGAGTTTCATAATTAAGTAGATAAATTTTCTTCAAAAATAAATAGTAAAAATAGCAATAATCTATTATAAGAATTTGGATTTAATAGATTTCTAACAAATTTGGATATATATCTCAAAATTTGAATTCATTTGTACTAATTTTCTAAATATATGAATGTACTGGTCTAATTAATTATTTGCATAAATTTAGCAAATTAAATTCTAATTGCACGTGTTGTGTTTAAGTTGAATTTGTTTTAAATGGACTGTTAGAGAAAAATGAAATTAATTTTTCATATTTTATTGGAGAATTTAAAATGTTATACTTTTATTAATTGAGCTTTATATTAAATGTGAAATGATTATAACTATAATTAGTTAGGTATTAGTGACTTTAGATGTGATTTTTGTTTTGGCATAAAAGCTATAAATAGAAACTAGGTGGGGTGATAGCTTCTAAGAATAATGCTCTACTAGTACATTAATTATCAAGACGAGAGTTTTAAAGAATAACGCCCTAAAAGTATGCATTATTGTTTTATAACAACAGCCATTCAAAATAATGCCCAAAAGTATGCATGAAATCTATTAAGAAAGCTTTTTTTATAATAAATTTATATTTAATTTGTTTGAAAATTAATTTTTAAATTTCTCTTATTGATTTGAAATCTCTCATATTGAATTATTGATATGCTATAAAAAATTAAAAATGAATCATATTTTGCTAATTTTAAAAGTATCCATTACATATAATTATCTATTAGATATTAGTTCACCTCTATTTTTTATTTATCGGTGATGCTCGATGCATGATAATTAAGAAGATTAGTGGTTTCCAGCCACAGGGTTTTGTTGTCTTTTGCTCTGTTAGGGATATAAGTATATAATTCATATTATTTTGTATTCTTTTATAATTAGTGAATGAGTACCTAAATTATACCTAATAAAAAAGCAGTTTTTTGTAATTGGCACGTGCTTGCTTAACCCGCCCATATAGAGATATTGAATAGAAGGAATTGCTTTTTTTACCACTGTAATTTTGAAAACAAAGGTTTAAATGTCCCTCAAAAGTAAGTAAATAAATCCAAAACATATAAAATGCGGTTAGAACGGAATGATTTTGAAGATAGATTCATTAGTAAAAAACCTTCATGAAAGGGCTTCTTTTTTTTCGAAGAAAACCTATCAAATTCCTAGTAATGTAACAAATACGCCTTTTATTACTATTTTGTATTATATTTTGATATTGGGAGGAAGTAGTTGAAAAAATTAAAAATCTTTTGGGGGTGTACATATCATTTTGCATGTTTTAATTATTGGAAAATGTTCATTTTATAAAAAACAAACTCTGCCAAAAGGGTGTTACATCATAAGAGTACACCAATAAAACAATGTAAAATTAAAATACCTTAATAAAAAAATAAATGTAAGATTATACAATATAGTTGTAAGCAAACAGCAAATGAGAAATATTTAAACTATAGAACAATCTTCCCCTCATTTTATCAGTTTGTATCATGAATTCAAACTTGTATTGCATCACATGCAACAATGTAAGCGCTTCAGCCCAATTTTTTCTAAATGTTATTATATTGCAGGTATCCATGCATAGCAGTAGAACTGAACTTCAGCCAGATGTGGGCATTATATTGCCTTGTTAAGTTCTACGGTGTAATTCGTGAAAGACTTCAACCAACTAAGCCATTAGCAAAGTTCATGAGCTTCAAGGCTATTGTGTTTGCCAACTGGTGGCAAGATGTGGGCATCACACTATTATGTGCAATAGGAGTTCTGCCCAAGGAAGGAAAACTACAAACTGGATTGCAGGATTTCTTGATTTGCATGAAGTAAGTTGCTTAATTATCCACATTTTGAAAAATCACTTATTTCTAGAATCTCTGATTTTAATATGGGGTACTGCATTTTCCAAACAGCCAAGAATATCTGTTACATGTCCTACTCTACTGAAAAGCAAAAATGTTAAGAATGAAGAACCGAGAAGTGAAGATCAAATATGCAGAATGCTCAATTCGTTTTTGTGACTAATGGTGGCCTAATGTTTGAAGTTCTGACTGGGAATTTCCAGCTGATAAAGGTGATTGAGATTCTATTATGTCTAGCTGATGGAGATCTTATTTTCTACATTTGCTGTTTAACCATAATGGCTTGAAATGCTTATGATAGCTTTAGTGGTTATTACTACATACATATTTCTCTCTATGGCATTGCAGCGCTTGGTCATGTGTTTGTCTTTCCGGAGGGACCCTACTGTTATCTCCCAGCTTCTGAGCATCTACTGAAAGGACAAAAGAAGCAGTGACAGTAGAAGAGGGTAACAAGGAAAACCAGCTATATTTGTAAAGCAGAAACTCAAATTGAGGCACCTGGAACAAGCATCACTGAAAGCGTTCAAGACGTAGGTGACGAAGATGGCCAACTTGTAAGTTCTTACTCTGCCGCTATTTGTTCTGTAAAATGTATATAAAATTATAGACTTACATTAACACTTAATAAGCAGGTTTTCAAGGATGTTGTATTGACATAAATCTAGCAGTGACACCTGTGAAGGAAGGAGGGACGAAGATCCAAGAGGTCTTTCACTGGAAACCAGTGAGTTCAGACAACAAGAATAGTCAGAGCTGGAAGTTGGGGGATATTTTGAAGGAAAGTTTACAGCAACTGATAATTCTGCTGAAGTTTAGAACAAGCAAGAAAGGAAAATAATTAGTTACTGAATATTGTGATGGAAATGAACTTTAGGTATGCCTGTATTATCCGCCCCTATTAGTTTTCTGTACTGAACATTTTCTGTCTAGAGGCAGGTCAGGAAATGATGAATTCCATTGATTCTATAGACTAAAAATGCAAGTCTTCTGTGTGAATTGCTTTCTGTAAAATTCCAAAGTTAGCTCCTGCTTGATGGAACAGCACATATTCACCCACTATTTGCAGTGGAACTGCATTGAATTTTCTCATTCGAGACAGACGGGCAGATACTGAGTTACTGCATATAAATTTGATGTTAATATTTATTCATGTTTGAAAGCAATTTTCACCAGATGTAGTATAAGTATCTAATTGCATGAATGACTTTACAAGCTGCCCCCGGAGAGAAGTTAAAAAAAAAAAAAAAGTTATTTGTGTACCGTACAACAATCAGAATCATACAGTGACAATTGTGCGAAGGGAAACATTTAGATACAATTTTTCATCATCCATCATTTCCTGAGCAACATAGAGCTGAACAACATTCAAAGCATCCAAAACATGCCAGAGTGGTGCACAGTTGTGTCAATACAATGACACATTGATCACTTCGTTTGGAACAACAATGGATGCAACACATGCAGCAACACTTATTGCACATACTGCTGCAATAGTTGGAAGCTGCCTGCACAAAGATTTCAGCAACCTCCGGCAATTTGGCTACTTCGGATCCCAGAGGGATGTTTTCAGCTGTTGCAATCAAGTCACCAAAGCCAATGCAAGGTAATGTAGCCGTACTGTTTTGAGGACTTGAGAATCTACTATCTTCTGGGGATCTCTCTTCCTTGATGCCTGTTCACATTAAGTTTCGATGTCACTATTAGTGACACACTAAGTGGTTCATATTGAACAAAAAGACCTTTAAGCCATTATGTAAACCAACACAGGACGTGCAATTGTAAAAGTGACAATTTAAATACCAGGTTTGGGATTTTGGTTTAGATAAAAGTTAATTAGCAAACATTTGATAGCTTGTGATAATTGATCCATCAAGAAGGATTACGGTGCATCCTCTTGCATTAGATCGATCCAGGTAAGAACTGTCATCAAGATAATGATGCCACCAATATAGTTGACTTGTTTTTCAAGGAAATAGTGGAACTCCATGGTGTACCCAATTGTTTATACTTCAATCAAATAATAACAAATCATGACAAAAGAAAATAGCAAAACAAGGTTTGACAGAGGATTGTTCAAAATTCATGGAGTTGAATGCTAAATCAAGTGAGATTCAAATTCTTAAACTAATCAATTGATGCAATTAGTGCAAAAGTGTAAGGGTAGCTTTAGAATAAATCTGTAAGAGGTGAGGCTATTGGTAAACAAAATTGATATAAATGAAAACTTCACAAGTTAGCTTTCGAAACTAAATTGGAGTTCTGTAGATGTTATGATCAACTCTTCACAATATGTTTAGTTTTCAAGTCTAAGGTGAAGAAGTCTTAATGCAGACCAAAGAGCACAAAGTTTATAGAATTAGAAATGTTTTATATATTTTTAACTTTTGTTTTCCTTTTTATAGTTATATAATTTAAGGAATCCTTCTTTTAGGTCATTCTTAATTTAGGAATAAGTTTCCTAGTCTTGCATCAGTAAATCATAGTTGGTATAAATACGTCTTTCGTAGTCTTTGAGGCAGTGTCTTCTATAGTATAATGTAAGCACTGTATTCGAACTTTTTCGCTCAACTTCTTATTTCTTTTCTTCATCCCTTTGTTAACGGGGTTGCATTTACCAGGGTAGATAATATAGCAGTATCCTACAAAATTTGAGGTCAATGTACACCGTCTTTGTTCCAGTTGATTCAGCAACTTTCTTTCCTTCAACCTCCTCCAATATAATCATACGGGTATACTCGGACAGAACACAAGTGTGTACACCGATTTTAGTAACCTGCCAATTGGAAAAAAACAACATCCTTATTATAACCAGAGAATGGATACTTGGTGAGGAAAGCAGAAGTAATTAGCCAAATTCCAAATAATGCAGTAGTCGTTGACAGAGTATTTTGAAGAGTCCAACGTGAAGCTTGAGCTATTGCTAACAGCCAAACCAGGACCTTCCAAATGGCCAACATGCATCTGGCAATGATCAGGATCATTGGACCAAGAATCTATAACCAAATAATGTTTTGGGTGAAGTTCATTCTCTTTAGAATTGAACTTGGTATAAATCTTTTGGCACTTGAGTCAATACAGATATTATGCAACCCTATTTTATCCATAAGTTTGGCAAAAGAATTGTCAGAATGCCGGCACAACAAACCTTCTCTTCTAGAAATTTATCTTCTTAAAACCATGCTTGAGCTGTAAGTAGATCAATATGTTGCTTTGTGTATGCCTGTCGCAAAAAATTTTTAAAAAATAAAATAAAATAGATCATAAGAATACACACCAAAAGTGCAAAATCATAATGATTTTATTTGTAAAAATCAGCAATATATACAGGTATTAAGTATAACCAGATTCAGGAATAAGGTAAAGAGATGAACTAGAAAAACCTCAGTTGCATGGACAAACCTCAGTAATATGCATAAAAAATGAGACCTATTAAGGCAAAAATTATATGCAATTACACAAGTTTTTTGAAAAAAGAGCTGCCATATTAAACTATAACACTCGAGTAAATACTTTTAGCATCCAGTTCAGTTAACCCAAAGTTCATTACAGGGAACTAAAAATAAACAAAATAAACCTGCCAACTGCACATTTGTATTAAATCTACAAGACCAACAAAATAAGAGAGGGGTGGGGGGGCCCATTCATCACCCACGCCCAAATAAAATAAGAACAAACAGAAAATGAAGAAAATACGATCTCTTCCCCACCACTACATCTCTCTCAAGAAGAAAAAAACAGATTCCACCATTAACTATGCAATAATAAGCTCACAAGTTGGTGCCTTACCCTATCAAGAGGAATGTCCTCTGCATGTCGTATCTTCAGATCTGTAAAAAAACCACTCAAATCTCCCAAGACACCTCTAGCTTTAAGCGTGTCAGGAAAATTTCCCTGGTACCTCCCAGTTACAGTCAATGGGCTATCAGATGAAAGATCTGGAATATGAGAAGGGTACATCTACAAGAAAAGTCCAGAGAAATCTTAATAACTCGAGGAATGGTAAAACAAAAAATAAAATAAAATAAAAACATTATAGTGGAAAATTGGACGATAAAGCCTGTTTGGCTTGATAAACCAAAAGAATATCCTAATCCAATAATGAGCAGCATGACATCAAATACAAAAAACACAAAATTATGCCAATGTGCATAATTTTATAAGAATGTATAGAGTGCAACCTCAATGTTCAAAGAATATAAATCAACTGCAGACATGGTATTACATGTACCAAAATATCCAATTATTGTCATGATAAACGAGAAAGTACAGGAGACAGTTACAGCTATAAGCAAAATGCATAGAGAACTGCCAAATTATGCAGTGGAATCTAAACATGATTTAAAAAGAAAAGACAGGTAAACATGTGAAACAATTAAACTATCTTAATCAAGCTACACAAAAACTAAATCCAAGTGGGAATAAGCATACCTCAAACTCATCAAGATCCTTTAACGAGTCAATTGTTATATTTGCAAGAGCAAGAGAGAAACCTCTAGTAAATATTTTTTTCTTCCGGAACTCAATTGAATCTAATCATTACATTACAAACATTGAGAAAAAGTGGAAGGTCAGCTAATAATAAATTCATGAACCATATATCTGATGAAACAAATTTAGAAAGCTAATAATAAAAAGTGTCAAACAGAAAGAAGCCAATTTAGTAGCAAGCTATCCTAGCCTAGTCACTCAAATTCATGAACCATGAATTTGGTTCAAACATATAATTAAAGAAATTTTTAAAAAAATCACATTATCATTCAATTTTACAGACTTTATGACAAGTGATCTGATTAGTTTCATGTCAAAAATAACAACAACAACGATGACGACGACGATGACAACAACAATGATAATAAAAGAATCCATATTTCTTGTAGACTTGGATATCATATGGAGGATTGAGACCTAAAAAAGAATACTAGATTTATTCACATGCTCAACAACCAATTTCACATCAATTCAAACATGTTGACCCATTGAGAGGACTTCAGGGAGGAGAATTTTGTTTTATTTATTTTTAAATTACAGATTCTAAGTGCAGAAGAGACCTAAATCATATGCTGCATCATAGTGCCCCAGGCTCATCATCGAGAGCAATCAGAGGAAATAATGATTACAGTATGAACCTGAAAAATTCCACGTAACAAGTGAACTATGAGCTGCCTGTAAATTAAACAGATGATACAAAAAAAAAAAAAAGTGTATACACCATTTGATAAATCACAAATGTCATTCAATGCTGGCCAAACCAGAAAATATATCTCAGAGGATCCGAATTAAGTAAAAATAATCTATAAGACCACTGGCAACAGTGCCCTCCCCCTTCTTCCCTTTACAATGAAAAAGAATTAAGGGGTTTGAAGCAACAAGCGGGCCACCAGCAAGACCCAAAATGGGGTAACCCATTACCCATGCCAAAAGTGTAGACACGCGGACACATTGATCCTCCATTTGTTAAACGACATTTTATTACATCACATATTTGCCTCACATCTTCAACAGCACCATCTGTAACAAGAAAGATGATTGGAATAGAACCATGAGAATTTGATAGCATATCAACGGCCTGAAAGAAAAAAGAAACTTGATTAAAGCTGCCGAAATGTAGATGGGGAGTTCATCTTTAAGCAAATGTGAATAAAAAGAGACCTTAGTTAGAGGAACGCATATATTTGTACTTCCCCCTGCAATAAAATTAATGTTCATCCTCTGATTGAACCTATCAACTGCTTCCTTGGCAGCCATCTCCATTGACAACAAAAATAGATAAGTTTCTCCATTAAAACCTATGATATCAAATGAATCTCTTGGATCACGCTCAGAGAGGACTGAAGCCAATGCATTCTTTGTATCCTCAAGTGGTTTTCCTTGCATGCTTCCACTTATATCAACAACAAATATTACATCCTTTTTGAACACCTATCAATGAGGATAGTTGTATATAAATAAATAAATAAATAATAAACTGAACATGCGCATATCAAACAGAAAAAATTACTGACAAACCTTCCGACTTTCCTCAGTTCCTGGTAAAAGATACATGCAGAACAACTCTCTTCGATCAGCATCATTTAAGGACAGAGATTGCAAAAGCACCTTGCCAAACATATGACCCACAGAGACCTAAAACATCAAGTGACACCATCCAATTATAAAGATTTCAAATGCATAAATATAAAAGCTAATCTCCAAAAGATTCCCATCAATGTCTGGTTCAATGTATATTCACATCCATGAGAACTATTAGTAAATCTGATAAACTCACTGTGCCAGTAAAAATGCATTTGTGACTTGCAGCGTACAAGAATTCAAAGTCAATATTAGACCATTTGAGAACTACTGATGCATATGAAAACCCAAATTTTCCTGCATCGCGCCTTAATTGCTAGAAAGTCAAACAAACAAATAATATAATTAGGAAGATGGAAGAAGTTGGAAAAAAAAAAAAAAAAAACTAAGGGAAAAAAACCAGACATTTTTTATCAAAGAGGTACCTTCAAAGGATGACCAGCTGTCTTGCACAATACTTCAGTTGCAGTACCTGCATCAGCATTCAAGTGTATCCTTTCCTTTTTCGGAAGTTCCTTTATGGCAGGAGTGACATAATCAGGAAAGTTCAATGGTACAGTTACAGAGAATTCGCCATCATGATAAGACAATTTCTTGGAACAGCGAAGTTTTATTGACAGTAGCGAACCACTATCAACCTGGAAACGGGTTAAAGAATTAAACTACAAAACTTCACAATTATATGAACCCAAAAGTGAAGAATTGAACTCTGTCTATGCAACCGAGAATAAATTAATCACCTGTGGTACTGTTAAGGTAAATATATTAGCGTTCAGAAAGCCGCCATTGTTAAGCGAGGCTAACTTCTGGACATCTTCATTATCTCCCAATGCAATCAGTCGAGTACAATACGTTTGACTAGAAACTGCTACCTCGACACCTAAGATTGTACCCTGTTAGCAAATAATATATTTCCTGAATCAACGGATTTTATTTATTCATTACCATCATGAATCAAACGATCACATAAAAAAAATTTTAGAAAAAAGTTCAAATTTTTTACAACGATCCTGCTCCCCCATGGGAACGGCAATGCTACAATTGCAGCTCTTGCTTCCGATAACGCAATGGACTCTCCAACATCCAGAAACCCTAACGAAGGCGGTATCAAGATAACAATCCACGTCCAATTCGACGCCGTTCATTTCTAATGGAATCAGAGCCGGAGGATCGCATTATCCGGATTGTCAACGATCTTCGGGTCGGAAATCACCGAGTAAACCATGGGCGACTTGAGCAGGTACTTCTCTGCGGAGCCTGATTTGTCCATTGAGGGCGGCACCTTAGGCTGAGCCGACGGCCGGTCCTTGCGGAAGTACAGACGCTTGGAGAGCTTCAGCCCGTCCTCGGCAGCTTTGGCGAAATCATCGGCCATTGAAGTCCAAATGTTCGGGATACGAGAAAATCAGGGGTTTTGAGAAAACAAGGAAAGCTGAGTATGAGGAACCACTTTCAAGTTGGGATTCTGTTATAACAATGATTTGTTTCTTTGTGTGCGCGTGCGTCTGTGTAGTTTTGCCATGTCCGGGACGTTCCGCTGAGTTGATGAATCATTATTTGTCAAATGTGGTTTGACGTTCATTTTGATGGATTTGACAGTTAAATTCGTTGGGTGACCGTTGGATGCCACCACTGCACATTGGTCCTTGCCGCAGCTGATTTAGTTTTCCGGGACGTGCCGCTGAGTTGATGAATCATTATTTGTCAAATGTGGTGTGACTTTCATTTTGACGGATTTGACAGTTAAATTCGTTTGGTGACCGTTGGGTGCCACGGCTGCACATTGGTCCTTGCCGCAGCTGATTTAGTTTTGTTAACAGTAAGTTATTACAACGTTTCGGACGTGCGACTTTTCAAATTGATTGACTGCTGAGCTGGAGTGATGTGATGCTATTTTTGGGTTCCGTGGCAGACTTTTATTAATTGCTTTGGATTCTCCGGATTCAGCTTCGCTATGATAAAACACATGCATGCATTGGATTCCTACATTTCTCTTGCCGTGGCACTAGAACTCTTCCGCCCAGTCCCTCGCAAACATTAAGAATCAAAAAATCATATCCAATCAATTAAAAATTATTATTCTTAAAATATTATAGATAATGTTAAATACATGAGTCATATTTTAAATGGTTCAATTAATTAATTATGATATAATTATTTGTATTTAATTGATAAAATATATAATGTTAGCAATTAAATTAATCTTTATAAAAAGAATACCGCATTGCATTCAAAACTAAATTAAAAATATATTAATCAGAAAATTCTAAAATTAAATTAATTTTTTAAAAAAAAAGTTTAAAATCAAAGTAAAAAAAATTAAAAAGAAATTGATTAACTTTTAATTTATATTCAATCCAATCGAATTTTTTTTAGACACGCATTCATATACAAAAATGAATTAAAAAAATAAATATATCTTCAAATTTTGTGTGTTCTTTAACCTCTTGTTTTAAGGTAAGAGGCCAAATAAGCTAAGCTTGTTTATTCTCTTTGAGACACAATGTTTCTTTTGTAAATATAAATATTAAATTAATTTATTTTTTTGAATAAAGATATTTTAAAACTAATAATTTAAAATTTAAATGTTTAAAATGGTATATTTACTTATATTTACATGTTACAAAAATTCTTAAGCTAAATAGTTTGACAAGATAAATAGAATTGATTAAATACTAGTACACGAATGTTACATTTTTAATTGAAAAAATAATTCAAAATAAAAATATATTGTATATGTACATTGTATTAAATGATATATTGAAATAATTTTTATTTTTTTTTGAAAGGGAAATATCTTAATTTAATAATTAAATTGTAAGACAAATGAAGATTTATATTTAAAATAAACAAGAGAATACTCTAATTGATTTAATTTTTTGCCATCAAAAGAAAAAGTTTTTAGTTAATTTGTTAAAATGAGAGAGATTAAGATTCACATAAAAAAAAAATGAAGGACAAGAATAATAGAGAAGTGGGTCATGAAATGAAATGATTATTCAAAAGTTTTATTTCAGAGTCTTAATAGTTAAGCTGATGGATCAAATAATGGAGAGGTGGTTTCCTAATTTTTAATTTTTCATTATAATTTTTTGTAAGTTAAAAAATTCTCGCAAAATTAATTATAATAGATAAATTTTTATATAAATTGTCATGTAAAATTTTATTATTATTATTATTATTATTAAAAATATGAAACATATGAATAAGATAGATAATATCAGACAGACAAATTAATTTATAAAGAGTTTATATTCTTATCACTAAGTTCTAATAAGAAAAAAAAAAATGCAGGTTACGTTAAGTTGGCCTAAGGTAATAGATAGATAGACAAAGGAGTAGGCAATGTTCTGTGATGGAATGATTAAAACCGCTGCTCGTGTTCCGTTGGAAAAGATGCTTTCTATTATTTAAAAGTAGCGATAGATGAGGGACATCACCGGTTCAAACAACACGCCGAACACTGAATAGTTGCATGGAGGGATCCAGAATGGCAGTTACAGCCAATAACAATAATAATTTTCAGAAAAATAACAAGAATAAATATGATTTTTCGTAATCTTAATACAACCGAATATATAATATAAACTAAACAGAATTAATCATCCCACGCCCCATGTTTTCTCTGCCCACACATTCAATTCTACACTCCTCGTGTTTTCCACTCTTCTAACAGATAAAACAACAGTTTGCATTCTCGGGCAACCTTCAATCTTCGAATTGTAGTGCGATATCAAACCTATCCAGAAAAGAATGAATTCGGTCAACTTAGCTAAGATATAAATTCCATATGCATCATAACATCACCATGCTACTTGATCGCAAAGGGAACTTCTCCAATATGGAATTCTGTTGAATGATATATATCGTGGCAATCCCGTGCAAGTGTAATGCTTTTCTAGACAATACCCTCAGACGCAGGCAACAAGGAGATACTTTTTTACGTTTACCATTTCAAAGCATACTGTAAGAATTCTTTCTATACCATGAATAAAGAACTAAATTTGTGTGAAAAGGATTTCATTCCACGTATCAGGAACCCCAGGTAGACACCAATGCAAGCAATCTTGTGCCCCCGGCGAGGCTGTAATTCTGAACCGCGATATGTGACCCTCATCTCTCAGTTTAGATAAGGCTGTTATGTCCAAGAGTTTAACACCTGTACCCTTTACCGCATTGCCAGCACTGTAATCACTGGACTCATCTTGTAATACTTCCTTCCCTACTGACATAGGAGTGGTATTGTCACAGCTTCCTCCTGTATTCCAGTCCCCATTTACAAAATGCCTGGGTGAAATGCTTCGGTAGAAGGCTTTTAAGTGCGAATAACTTGGGAGCTGTGAGTTAACCCAACTAACAATACTGTGGATTGTGAAGTTCTTAGCACCGCCAATCTCCGCTATCTTCCTGTTTGTGTTGGGCACGCCACCCACATGCATGACCCACCGGTTTGCCTTCAGCTTCCCGCGATTCCAGTGATGCCCTGTGTTGAGCACTAATACATCAAATTTGTGAATGTGTTGGCGCAAAAAGGCCGGCGGTCGATCAAGATGCATGGCATAGTTAGTGCCGGGGTCTGTGATATTAAGAGGATCCAGTTCACAGAGGCATGCTGACCAGTAGTAGAGTATTGTAGTGTTAGTGGTAGGAAAACTATAAGCCCACCCATCTGGGCGAACAGCCCCATGACGCTTGACAAGCCCATATTCCTTTCCCACATCCACAACATCAGGCCTCTCCTTGCCACCAGTGACCATGCACATCAGAGATTGGAACTGCTGTCGACCTAATGAATCTCCAATAAAAGCTACAGTTTTATGTTGCATCCTGGAATGGATCAGAACATTATCACATTCTAATAAAAAAAAAATAAAGTACATACAATATATAACAAGGAAAAAGTTAATCATCCTTGTATAACATGAATCAAAGCAAAAAAACAACATGAACAACAACAACAACAACAGCTATCAATAATACTTGCATGCCCATACTAACAGCTATCCAACGTACACTGAATAGTGTAGCCTCCCCAATAGCAAAAGATCATGCCCATAGCGTGACAATAGGCAAGTATTACCTCAATATGGTCACAGAGACCATGCCCTGCTGTCAAGAGTTGAGATATGCATATTACAGCAGGGCCAAACTTGGATTGCAAGGAGGCAAACTTCTTTTAAAACAGACAATTCACATCTTACCAGTGAGTATTGTTACTACTACAGCAATCACCTTTGCCAGCTTATAGCATATTTCCATGTTTGGTTAGGATAGCATTTCACCATGCCTAAACCAAAACTTATCTACTTTGAATAGAGATTTATAAACTAAACTTCAGGTCATTTGAGGTAAAGATTTGTGAACAGAAACCTAAAATTTTTTTAAAGTCACTTTTAGCCATTGCCAGAATCCATTGCCTACAGACATGGCTATATTACATCCAGGTTCTTTTCCCTTGATGAAGGCGAGGTAAATTTCCTGGGAGACATAAGCCATAACCATGTGCAGGCAGCAAGTCTAACCTATAATTTGAAAAGTGCTGTCTGACATAGTTATAGTAGTACCTTGTTAAGAATTTGGACCCTTCAAAATCCTCCATTTGACAATCCTTTGGCTGCCACCGTAAATTCTCATAGGCAAAGTCCGTTCTCTGCATCAACCGGCAAGCCCACATTTGCGACAGCCATTTCTTACAATCAGACCCATTATACATTGGTCGGCTATCATCTACAACCCATTTTCCTTTTCCATAATTACAGGCTGGAGTAAGAGCTAGACAAATAACAATATTAATTAAAAATGTATTATCATGATACAAAACTCAGATACACAACTGAGATTAAATAAATAAGAGTATGAAGTATAACAACTTAATTACTACACCACTACAAAACCAACAAAAAAATACCAGTAAATCCACAAAACTGATATTTTATGATATTGTTACATCTACTGTAAATCTGACAACACAAGTATGCTATATGTATAGAAAAAGCAGATACTCAAGTTTATCTGCGCTGTCACACTTTATTTGTCTTTTGTGCTCAAACAAGAGACCAAATTTATGGGATGAGCAGCCCACAGAGTGGTAAGACCAAAAACAAATTAAGTTTTTCTCAATATTTACAGTATTTGGCTTCAAAAACCAGTTGATAAAGAATGGTGGAATAAGAATTCATAAAACATAAATGATTCAACATGCAAGCAATACTCTACCTTGATTTTCTTCAAGCATTGTCAACTTCTTATCACCTTTTACCCTTTCTGAAGAGCTCATATTTCCAGAATCTGTTGATGCTATTATATTTACAATTTGTTTTTCTTGCTTTGAGTTTTTTTCTACTAATGTCAGTTTGCCAATTTCTTCTACTTCTGTCAAAATAGTGGAATTTTTGCCACTGCTGCCTTTTTTTGCTTCCAGAATCTGCTGGTGTTTTGCTTCATCTCTTGCTACACTTGAGGGAATTTCTGCACCATCATGGTAAGTTAAAAGTCTCAGATATACCATGACTTCTAACATGCAAGAATGGAAAGACACTTCAAGATGCCAACAGTTTTCAACATAAATATATAATAAATAAAAGTTATTGGAGGGTAGATAATTGGGGGAGAATTATTATATGAAGAATTGAGAGTCCTGCGTGGGCAATCCCCCAGCCATGTGATCTAATAATCTTGACAATAAGGCAACTGACAATTTAAGTTTCTTATTCCAGTAAGGGAAAATAATAGGAAATATTATACCTTTTCTTTCAGCAAGAGTTTGGTAATGTCACTAGAACAGGATCAGTAGGCCCTACTATATTTAAACGTTGTCCCTCCTGATAATTTACGGGTTTATTTTCTGCAGATGTTGGTATATTTTTGCTCATGTGTATTTGTGATTCTGCAGATATTGAATTTGTAAAAGCATCCACAACACAAATAAACACAATTATGAGCCTAATGGGAGCATGTCATCCTGCAAACATTCTCTCTAAGTTCCTAAGTTTGCAGGATCCGCCACATACTTTATCTTAAGAAGAACTATAATGGATGCATCTTTGTTCCAATAGGACAGGTTATCATTCTCATTCTCACAGAATTCACAATCATTCTCTATCCAAAAACATCATGTTTTGGCCAAAATCATATCAAGAAGCACTCTATTGCTACAGCTGCGAGGAGAGCTCCTTTCCAGTCGGAACAGTAAATCTCCTCACAGCTCTCTTCAATGCTTCAACTTTAAAGTAAATGCAGCATGCGTAGATTCTTTTCACAAAAAACAGAACACAAAAACGGAATACTAATGTTAAAAGGGATATATCATAGTAGACACACCTGAAGACAGAAACAGCAACCGACTTTTTGGCGGAATGAAGGTAGTAAGGAATGGAGTTCTGTCCCATGCCCATACAAAAATGGTTGTGCACACTAGAACAATAAGAATCAGAGAGATTTCTTTGCCCCTCAATCCGAAAAAGCTTCCTTTCATCCTCTCAAAATTAAACTTGTTGATCTCATCAAAATAACTCTGCTTCCTTAGAATTGTGGTCCAAAGAATTCAAAAAACCAACACTCAGCTTCAAAAGAAACAAATAATCAAAGTTCAAGAAACAATGTGTTGTTGTGTTTTCCTTCAATTTTGAAAGCACAGGAATCTAAATAAACTTTTACACTTAAAAGCTAATGTTTACTAACCACCCATCCACTTATACTTGACAGCCAGTGCTTATAATATGCAATAGTCGAACGAAAGGCCACACAACAGTTCAATCCCAAACCTACTCATAGTCAGGGATGGAGCCTTGTAAGGTCAAGCACAGACTTACGATCCCATCAAAATAATCTTCAAAGTTTTCACAATATTGGAAGTAAGTTAATAGCTCAAGAGTTGTAAGAGGCCCCATTGTTTTGAAATGATGGCAAGTATTCATTCTTGATCATTGAAAAATTGACACATTTCACATGTGCCTTTGGAAGTGAAAACCGTAATTTGATTTCCTGTCACACGGTTCTCCAATCTTTATTCTCTTTCAACCTGTGATTTTCCCTTTCAGAGTCTCAATTTCTTTGCTAAATATTGTTTCCCCAATTATTTTTCCTGTTAAATTGTAACAGAATACAAGAAGAGAGAACTCTTGTCCAAATCATATATTCTCCATCAGATTTAATGTTATTTCAAAACAGGAAGGTTATAATACAGCATTTTCAAAACATGAAAGTAAGTTACAAAAAAGAATTATAAAAAAATATATCAAAATCATAATGGATCGATTTTAAATTTTATATTTACTTCTTTAGCTAAAATTTTCTATCCCAATACTTGATTACTATTTGAAGTCAGCTCCTGCTCATCGAACTCCCTAGCTCCATGCCTGGCCATAATCAACTTGAAATTTCACAAGTTGAATTAACACTCAGCTATAGCTATTAGATACACAGGTGGTCAAAATTTGCCAAAAATAAGTGTTAAGTGAGCAAAACAAATGCCTTTTTCTTTCTTTCAAAAGCACTCGCCAGGTGCTTCTCTATTAAGCGCTTTGAATGTTTATGGACTCAAAAGATCGCTTAAAAGAACATCTATCAAATGCTTCTCCAAAAATCACTTCGGTTGTTGGAAAACATTTTTAACAGCATAAAAATCACAACAAACGAATTTTAAGATTAAAAAAAATTAACTTTCAAATAGAGTTGGCTGCGATAATTCTAGCAATTCTAGCAAAGAGAACGTATCACAGTCAGTAATATTCTAAAACTTCATTTTACTGCACCAACTTTTGAATATAAATACATAAATTTAAACAAAACGAAACCAATTGTAATGCAGAAGTTACTCAAAACTAGTTCGAATTCCAGTACAATATTGCCTAAGATTCACAAAATTTCAGCTCAGACTATTGAAGTCATTAACAGCACTTACAGGATCACGTTTGTTAAAGCTGTAATGAAGATCTCACAATTGAAAACAACGGCAAGTTCACAAATTAATGCAAATGCATGCCATCTCTACAGCGTCACAGTCGTGAATAAATTAACACAAAACACAACAAATCCATGTAGAGCAAAACAGATCAGGTTACTGATCTAACGCAATTGGCAATTAAATAATTTTTATAAAAAATAATAAAACCTTTAAATTCTAAAATGCATCAGGGTAGAGACGTACCTGAAAGATACTAATTATTACTAAAATCGGAAATTCTGTAGAATACCATTAAACGCGTTTTGAAAGACGAAAAAGAAGTAGAGGGGGAAAGTGAAGGAGGGTGTAGTCTATAGACAGTTAACTAGAATTCGGTACGACGTTGTGTGGTGCGGACTGTGCTTTGCGCGTGCGAAGGCAAAGAAAGTCGGCAAGAAAGGTAAATGAATTTGCGTGCGGACAGGAGAAGAGCGTCAACGACAGTAAATAAATAAAATAAACAACCAAGAAATAGAAATCCCACTTGATGAAAATAAAATAAACCCCCAGCGAAGCGCTCGATTAGCGACTGACAACGACGACGACACCGTAGCATCCGGGTGTCGGTGAGATTGAGAAAGGCTGATTGGAAATTTGCGTACGTGGCTAAATTTAAGGCCATGTTTGCTATCATCATTAGAAAAAAAAAAAAAATAGATTGAACAAGAGAGAATCGATTGAAGATGACGAAATTGATGTATGTTGAAGTTTAATACGACGACATCAATTCCTTCAATGAAGTAAAATTCTATTTTATAACGGTGTTTTATTTATTTTTATGTTTTAAGCATTGGGCAAATTTAAAATTTAACACGAATCAATTCAAATTCATCCGATTTTAAATTCATTGATTTTGTTTTGATTTGAGATAAGCATTTGCATCGATTTTCAATTAAAATAATTTGTAATTAAATTTTATTTTAATTTTAAATATATTTTTTAATTATAAAATAATTCATTTAAATTTAAAATATAATATTTTAGAAGAGTTCAAAATAACAAAAAATATTTTTTAAATTTAGAGTAAAAAATATTAAAGATAAAATTTTAGTTTTATTTTAGGTTTAAATTGTTAAACTAAAATCAAATCAAATAAAATTTATTAATTTGATTTAATTTTATTTATTATTTATTGTTAATTTGGATTGATTTGATATAAATTAAATTTGATAAATTTAAAAAAAAAAAAAAATCAATCGATCTGTTCAATATAAATACAAGCATAGAAACTTAATTTGAGAGTAGAATTTTTTGTATGCATGAAGTGAAACTAGAAATAATAATTGAAGAGTAAAAATATTTGAGAAGTAAATTTGTTGTCTTTTTTTTTTTGTTTGAAGAAAAGGCGAACTTCATTTCAGGAGCCAAAAGTACAAAGCAGGGCCAAGCTCCAATGGAGCTTTCTGCAAGCGACACACTGTAACCTGAAATCACTAGTCATTTTCGCTAGTTTGCGAGCAACAACTGACTTTAAGTATCGGGAATAACCCTAAATACAAAAACAGTTGTCCCGTCCTGTTAATTCTATTCTACAATCTCCTCCATAAGCAACGGGCTGCATATATATCTATTTCTAACTCTCCCCAAAATTCAATGAAATTTCAAGAATCTGACGCAATGACTGATGGACATAAGCCAGCCAGTTTCGATAACTCCAACCCTTCAAAAATAGCTAAAGCTTCTACAAATTCGACCCCATTTTGAGTATTAGATTATTCTTTCAACAAATACTATAAAAGATGGATATAACATATTTGTACCTCCCTCTCAAAACTTGTATTTTGAATAGAAATATAATTTGAAAAAAAAAAAAGATTTTTGAAAAAATATAAAAGTAATAAATACTGTGTACACAAATTTTTAACATATGAATGCTAAATTTAAGCAATTTGTTCCTCCAGCGACTCTTTTGTGGATAACATTTTAGCTTTCGACACTTGAGACAGCAAAGCAATGACTCAGATTCTGAAATAATCTCCAACATTGTTTACCCAATAAATAATAACGCTTGATTTTTTTTTCTGAAACCCATTCCTCCGGCCTTTTTCGGCTTACGTACCTTATTTCTTTGGTCCAATGAAAAACAGTCATGATTTCTAAGCTTTAAGCTCACGGTAAATTCTCTCTTTTAGCTGGGCGTTAAAAAAAAAAAAAAAACTGATTCTCGTTTCAGTTTTCTCGTAATTAAAACTTGTCCTAGATAATTTAATTTTAAAATTTTAAAATTAAAATTTGTCTTAATTAATAGTTATTTTTTAATTCTAGTTTAAAAATAAGATATTGTATTTTTTAATTATTTTAATTTTTAACTTCATATAAAAAATTTTTAAAAAAATTAAAATTAATAGTATTAAATTATAGAAACAATAAAATACATAAACATAAAATTAATTAAATAAAAAAAGATATATAATTTATCAAAAAATAATTGGTATACAATAAACTACTTTAAAAAAAAAAAATCTATTGAGTCAATATTATATATCACAAATAAGAGAATTTTAATTTTTTTTTTGATTGTATAATTATACATCTAATAAAATATACAAAGTATATAGTTATTTATTATAAATATTAACTTATTCAACAAATTTAAAATAAATATATACACACAATATTTTTATTAAATTATTGTATAAATAACATAATAAATTAAATTAAATTAAATACACATATTAATTAATTCTTTTAATATAATTCAGCAGATAAAAATATTCTTTTTAATAAAATATTTATTGAACAAAGTATGAATAGTATTTANTATATCGGCTAGATGGTGTGGAAGTATTTCAACTGAGATTTAGAGTCTGGCATGAGATGTTTTTAATGTTTCAAACTGTGTTCCTTTTCTCTTCCTAGTCTTGCAACAGCTGGATATGGTACTGCACTTGGTGTAATCAGGGGACTTCATACCAAAGGAGTGTTAGAAAGAGCCTATTGCACTGAAACTCGTCCGTTCAACCAAGTGAGTGTCTTCGGTACAATTGTATAGAAATTATTATAAAAAATTAGTTAAATTAAGGAGGATGTTCTGACTAGCCTAGTAACCCAGTTGAAAAGTGTGAGTGCCGTTTGTTTTTTGATTTAGTTCTGGGCACATTTGACATTGTAAATGCTATTTGTACAACTCATCAACATCTTATTTCTTGTGTTAATTGTTTGTATATGTAATTTTCAACTACAGGGATCTAGACTGACAGCTTTTGAGTTGGTGCATGACAACATACCGGCTACTCTTATAGCAGACTCTGCTGCAGCTGCGTTGATGCAAGATGGTCGTGTGAGTGCTGTCATTGTTGGAGCAGATCGAGTGGCTGCAAACGGTAATGGATTTCAGTTAATAGTTCATCCAGTTTTGGTTTTAAATTAAGTATATATCTAACTTGTGTGTTGAGCAAATTGCAGGCGATACTGCTAACAAGATTGGAACCTACAGCCTTGCATTATGTGCAAAGTATCATAATGTTATGTTTTATGTTGCCGCACCACTGACATCGATTGATTTATCACTTTCTTCTGGAAAAGAGATAATCATAGAGGAAAGATCTGCCAAGGAATTGTTACACGCTAGGGGAGGACTTGGGGAACAAGTTGCTGCATCTGGAATAGATGTCTGGAATCCAGCTTTCGATGTTACCCCAGCAAATTTGATTGCTGGTATCATAACAGAAAAGGTCTGTCTCCAGTATTGCAAATATGCACAATTTAACCTTTTAATTGATTTTAATTTAATTGCATTTTAGTTTTGACAAATTTTGTTCACTGCACAGGGTGTCATTACAAAGATGGGGACTGACGATGTTTTTGACATAAAAGGATTTTGTGCAAAATCCAACTGTATGGTATAATGTCCGTGTAGAAGCATCATCTCCAGGTGAATAAAAAAATGTCCCAGTTCTAGTTAATTTAAACAAGAAACCACAATTTACATAATTGTGGGCGGCTGTCGAGCTTCCTCTTGTAATGAAATAATTAGTTCGCATGTACTACATGTGGTGTAGTGCATGGGTTTCTTAGGGCAAACATTTAGAGTTCTATCACTGTTGTTGGAAAAGAAAATCAATAAACTTTCTATGGGGACATGCCATAGGGTTGAAACTTGATGATTGCGCCTATCTTAACCTCGCATTTGGATTTGTTATACTATAAATTATTTATGCACTGCATTAAAGAGTGAAGCAAATTGGTTGTCTATATCATCTTCAGTTGTAATTTCATTTTGGAGTTGATTACAAAGAACAGCTCTTTCTTTTAATGCTTTGCTTGCTTGCTTGCTTAGATGTTATGTAAGAACGTAGTCAGCTTTGTCTAGTAACAAATTTGTAAGATAGCTCTAACTAACAACACATACGAGTACAAGCTCGCAGAAATAGTAGTCAAATTGAAGCAGGAATGAAACCGGATCCATACGAGATAATTTTTGGTAATATTGTAACTGGGGAGCTCTGTCTGATAATTATAATAATAGTAAAAGCAACTAAATAAACTTTTGAACAAGAAAAATTTTCCATGTTAGCTTCATCCTGCCCTGACAGTTGATAGCACTTTATGTATGTCCTCTTCAGTCATACTTGAAAATTGGTAAATAAAAAAGAAAGTAAAAAAAAAAAAAAATTAAATTTTATTATATGAATTTTTATTGTATATCTTTTTTAAAATTTGTAATAATTTTATTTTGTAGTAAATTTTATAAAAAAATATACTTAACTCTCTTTTAATTTTAAATTAACTAATTAAAAGATAAATATATTTTTAATATATTTATTTTTTATAATTTAAATTTTAATTTATTTATTATTATTTATTTTTTATTCTTAAATTTATTTATATTAAGTATTAATTTATATTATAAATTTTTAATAATATAACATTTTAATTAACTTAAAATAAATATTATTAATACATTATTATATTATTTAAAAAAATTTAAACTCTCAAAATTTTATAGTACGATTATTGCAATATAAAAGTGTTTTATATAATAAAAATTAGAATATTTTATAATTATTAATTAAAATTATTTAAAAATTTATAAAATAAAGTTAGTTTTTAATATAGGTTATGGATATTATATGGAGTAATAAGTAATTTTAAATTAATTTTGTTAGAGAATTTATATGTGTGTGTATATATATAAAATTAAATATTTTTTAGATAAATACTATTTTATTTATTTTATAAAATATATGTAATAAGTTTTAAAAATTAATTAAAGTTAAGTATATGATTTTATTTATAAAAGATAAAAAAAAGTTAAAAGTATTTTGCCTTTTAATTAATTAATTGAGGATTAAATTAAACATAAGTATATTTTTTTATAAAATTTATTATAAAATAAAATTATTACAAAATTTAAGAGTGGTATCGAGATAAAATTCTTCTACTGTACAGGACTTTAAGACATTGCTTTACTTTGTTAAACATGAAAGACCGTGTGGACAACGAAGGTTATGCCAAATCAGTCAAGTCCAACATTTCATTCAAAACGCAAATAGCTTGATGGAGTCCGCCTGGAACGGTGTGAACAACACTCGCCTACGTGATAAGCAAAATCTCAAGATGGGTGTTATCCCTTCAAGATGATTTCCCCTTAACGAAGAAAACGTCAAATGGTCCCTGCAGAGAGGCAAACCAACGACAAAGCTGGGATTTGCACCCTAAAACTCTACACATTTTATCCCTAGTTTCTCTTGGAACCTAAGAAATTACTCAAACTGAAATACTTGATTTGTAAAGAACTCTTCAAATTTGGGCCGGAGATAACACCACAATTACGATCAAATAATGCCTAATCTACTAGTTGAGAGACTTGTTTATAGAAATCAAACCAACGTCTACTTCCTAGATGAGCTCAACCATCTCCTAAACAAACTCAATCTTATCTTCCAATCACGCGCCTATAGACAAGCATATGGTGGTCATATCTTGCACTTAAAGAATAGCTCCAGCTTCCTAGTCATTCTCCTTTTCCACGTTCTGCAATCAACAAAGCCAAGTATCGTGGGTTCAACCTCCTATTTCTTTGGGGTTTATCATTTGATTCTCCATCTGCATGGTGGATTCCCAGGTGGCTTCCTTCTCAAGCAGATGTTTCCATTGAACTAAAACCTAAACTTCCAATCTGTTCCCTCATTTCACCCACCTATAATCTTTGACAGCTATGGGCTCTAGCAGTAGAAACCTTCTTCTGAAACTGGTAGTGCCATGTTTGGCGGAACCTCTCCTTCTCCTATGCACTTCTTGAGGCATGATGTATGGAATACAGGATGAACTTTAGAATTTTTTGGCAACTCTAATTTATAGGCCACAGCACCGATCTTTTCCAACGCCTGATAAGTTCCGAAGTACTGGTTGGCAAGCTTTTGATTAGCTCGCCGAAATATTAACTGCTGTCTAAATGGTTGTAACTTCAAAAAGACTCAATCATTCACATCAAAGCTCTCATCTCGACGGTGGTTGTCAGTTTGTTGCTTCATTAGTTCTTGGCTTTCTCCAAATTCTGCTTTAGTTGTTTGAGCAACTCATGACTCTCGCATAATGCCTTGTCCACATCTTGAACCACTACACTCTTTGGTAGATAGCTATTGATGACTGGTGGTGGTCTTCCATATAAGGCTTGGAATGGGGTAAGCCCAATTGTGCGATGGAACATGGTGTCATACCAGAATTCTGCCCAAAGAAGATGATGACTGCATTGCTTTGGTGTTTGACTGGACAAGAAGCAAAGGTAATGCTTGTCCGTTCGTTTCCGGATGGTATGCAGATGACATCTTGAGCTGTGTCCCTTGCACCTTAAAGAATTCCTACCAAAAATTAGTAGCAAACACAGCATCACGGTCACTGAGAATAGTGCAAGGATCACCATGGAGACGAGCTGCATTGTCAACATATACTTCTACTATTTTCTTGGCCGTGAAAGTATAGCTCACACTGATGAAATGGGCATATTTCGTCAACCAATCCACCATGATCAAGATGGCATTTTTTCTATTGGAATTCGGCAAGCCTTCTATAAAATCCATGGAGAAATCCTCTCACCTGTGATGGCACCGAAGAGGCTGTAAGAGGCCTGTAGGTAATTGAGAATCAGCATGTTTCTGCACATCTTTTCTTTGGCATATATTACATGCAACAACGTAGTTCTACACATCTTTCTTCATGCCTGTTCTGCCGAGAAGCTTGAGCAATCCTTTTCCATGTCCTCAGCACTCTTGAATGACCACTTTTTTTCTGTCATGAAACTCTTGGAGTAAATACTACTTCATAGTTAATTCTGGTGGAACAACTACACGCCCCTTGTACCAGAGTAAATTATGTTTCTGCTCATAAGCAGCCATCTTTTCAGATTCCTCTTCCATGCAGCTCTTCACCTCTTGGACTTATGGGCTTTCAAATGTTACTCATTTTATTTCTGCCCATATCGTGAATTGCGCCTTCGCGACAGCCCTAGTGTTAGTTTCCGTGAATAATGAAATTGTAGTACTATTCTCCTTACCAGGTCTGTAAATGAATTCATACTTGCGGCCAAGCAACTTGGTCACCTATTTTTGCTGTTCTGGAGTAGAAACTCGTTGCTCTAGGAAGAACTGCGAGGTACGTTGGTTAGTTAACATCCGAAATTTTCTTCCCAGAATGTAGGGCATCTAGCACCAAATTACTTCAATAACTGTAAGCATCTCTTTGGATTAAGATGCTCCAGTTAAATATGCCACAGGCTGACGTTGTTGCGACAAAACAACTCCTATTCTTACATCTGAAGCATCTATTTCAATTATAAAAATTTCATTAAAATAAGGAATAGCTAATACTGGGGTTGTAATGAAGCAAGCATGTGCATGCAGTATAGAAAAGATTACTAAGTATTCAACTGCGTGTTTCATCCATTCATTTTTTTTTTTTCAACAAACCACGAGCATGTCAAACCATTAAAACCATTCAAACCATTTGATTGAATTTAAAAAAATTATTAGAAATTGAAGAAACTTAAATGTATGTATATCAAGTATAAATTATACTCAAAATTAATTTATCCATTAAAATTCATATACAGTTGAACTTATAAATTTTAAATAAAAAAGTGTAATTATATATATATATATAATTTACAGTGTGTTTCAATTAGCAAATATAGCATAGTATAATTTAAAATATTTATTTTTAAATTAATTATTAAATTTATAGAATTCAATTACTTTATATTTAAAAATAAAATTTAATGTTCTTAATTAAAAAGCAATAGCCAGTAAAAGAGACTATTGATTACTAATAAGGCACAACAATATTATATAATTTATTAATGATATTTTTTCAATAAAAAATAAATGCCTATTATACTTAACACAATTTTATCGTAATAGAGTAAAGAAGTGACAATAGTTTGAACATACTATTTTGTATTAATTATTTAAAATAATAGTTTGGAGTATTGATTCCTATTATTTTAATGAAGAATTGCTCTTAAAAACATATTCAACTTAATAAATATTCTCATTTTTTATTCTTAAATATTAAAAATTTTACGAACATGCTTTCTTACTTTTAAATTTAAAAACAATTTTAAAATTTTATATCAAACATTTTTTTAGTTATAGAAATATTAAAATATAACTCAACTTTTTTAATCATATCCCAAATAATAAAACAATACCTAAAAAAAAGAGAGAAATATTTTAAGAAGAATTAGATAGAAACGTGTTCTTCGACTTCATTATCACATTTACCATTTGTTTGTGCAATTTTTTGTGCTCCAATTGATGATTGAACTTTTTCTACTTGTTACACCTTAATTGGATGAAGTTTTCACTTATAAACTAAATATGATCAGAGGGGCCAGTGGGCTTGCCAGCATAAACCCTCTTAAAATCAAGTAAGTAGCTGAAATATATATTTTTAAAGAGATAAGCTCTCAAAATTGAAGCAAATAGAGTCCATTTTCTTATTTTTTTACCTCATTTTATTAGTTAAATTTTGGACTTTTTGAGCCTTTTAATTAGACTAATATTAGATAATTTTTTCCCCGGTGTCATGGCATTGATGCCATGTGGTATTCATGGCTTCTT
>CP135562.1:4436894-4472026 GCA_032401905.1 Swietenia macrophylla | reverse complement strand
CCTAGTTGGTATCCCTTGACTTATTGAATGTGTTTATTAACTAAGGACACAAAATTAGTCATCTCTTGAAGAAGTTATAGAAATGATGAAGATGCTTTTGGATGCTAATGTTCGCATACCTTTCAATCCATTTATTCATAGGGTATTTGAAACTTTCAAGCTTACCTCAACTCAACTTGTCCCTAAATGTCGCAAAGGAATTATGGGATTATGGGTTTCATAGAGAAGGTTAAGTTTTAATGATTTTTTTATTACTGAGATTCAAAATATTTTCTTCCTTAAAACTCATCCTTATATTATAGGGTCATATTATTTTATTTTCCCTTAAGATTTTTACTTGTCCTAAAATCAAATATTTCTTATCTTGGATGGGAATCTTTTTATTTTCTTTTGACGAGCGAGTGCAAATTTAATAAGGTTGACTTAGAACTTCACATCATAATTCCTAAGAATTACTATAAGTCATGTTAATGACTAGCCCTTATCTTTTATACTTAACTTTTTATACTTATCTATTTGTTAATACTAATTTTTTTCACTTTTTATTTTAGCCATTTGGATTAGTCCAAAGTTTACTTTTAGGAAGACTTCGAGGGTCAAAATTGTATATGAAGTAAAAAAATAAGACAATAATTTAAGAAAACTTTGACCCCTACTTCTTTAGCAACTATTGGAATTCATTTTCTAATCTATTACCTTTTTCTTAACCCTCTAAGAAAATCAACAAGAAAGAAAAGAAAGATGAATCCCAATTTTACACCATTGAAAAGAAGTAAAAAGCTTCGTGAGAATATAGCCTTTCAACAATGACAACAAAAATATAAGGCATGAACATCTTTAAACCAAGAGGGTAATGAACAACTTGAAGTGCTTATCCTTGTTAGGCTTCTTTGACACCTCAACAAACCATATGATTCCCTAAATCAACCCTCTGCTGTAAGCTTTATGTTAATGTCCCTTATCATTGCTTCTTTCTTACTTCGTTAATTATTTTAGGAAGAAGTTATTCATGTAAGCAAACCAATACATAAACATGCAGCAGAATTACATAAAAAAAAAGTTTGCTTTTTAAGATCTATGCAATAAACTATAGTATTATCATATATATATTTTTCAATGCCATAAATATATATATATATATATATATATATATATATATATATATATATACACTTTTAATTAGACAGTCTTTGTTAAATTATAAAGATAGATTAATTGTCTCTGCATCTCTATAGTATTTACACGATTGGGAATCCAATCGGAGTAGTAGCTCATATGATTTGAGTATGTAATATTTTGTGCGTTCTTCTTTTCTCAAGATCAAAAACACAAAAATAGATTCTAAACACACCTTTTAAAAAAATATAAATATCATATATTTATATATTATTATTTTAAGTCTTTAATTTTGACTTAAATTATTTAATTAAATTTTTTTATAAAATTAAATTTATTTAATAAAGTAAACACTAATAAATTTAGTCCAATTTTTACATAATAGATTTAATCAAAATTAATATCCAAATAACTTAAAGAATTCTAAACACATTTAGGATTATATATATATATATATATATATTATTTTTTATATTAATGTGTGACCCAATAAATTCTCGTAACGTTAGTTATAACACTAAAATCTAATTTTAGTGTTACAAGTAATGATTGTATCTAGTAACACATCATGACTACTCAAGTGATAAGAATATTAGTGATTTGATATCACTTTATCCGTGACCAGTGTTATCATATAATTCAATCTCTTTATCTTAGTATCTTAATTGAATACGAGACATAACATGTGTCATCTTCGTATGTTTTAATTATATTTTTTTGATATTTTAAGTAGACTTATTCTATCAAATAAAGTCAATATCACATTTTAACTTATTTAAATATGACCACGCATTTTTTTTTTAAGTTTTACTCAAATAAAAGATTCAAAATATCATTCCTATTATATAAGAAACACAAATCCTATTTTAATTATACGCATCTTTCTACACGAGTTATGATATATTTGATCATTTTTTTATAGTCTATTTTGTTACATATAACTTTTAAAAATATTAAAATATATTATTTTTTATGTTTGAAGCCATAATAATCTCAAGTTCAAGGATCACAAACACCATTATTACTATAAGAATCGCTTATGATACTTATATAATGATCCACATAGCATTCTTATAATAGATCGATTTAGTACACTAATTCACTCACTTGTACCTATGTGTTGACTTAATAATAACACACATAAGTTGTTATCAGTCATCACACATACTAGTCTCTATATATTATTGTTATCCTATTCCCAATAATACTTAACTAGGGATGTTTAAAAATAGTATCGAATTAATTAAATTTACTATTTTAAGTGTATTATTATATTTATTAAATATTCAATATATAGATATGTAATAATAAAATAATCAAACGATATATATTAATTAAAATATCATGATACAAATATATCAAATATTTAAAATACTGTTGAATTTATGGCATATACCAATAACTTGAGTCAATAAGGAACTCAATCATCCTCCTCTTTTTGATTGTAACAAATGGCTCAATCTCAACCCATTTAGTTAAGTAATCAATAATAATAATCAAGAATTTTACTTGCTAATAAAAAGATATTTTATAATATTAAATCTTCATCAGGTAAAAGGTTAAAGAGTTATGAGAGTAATCAAGTATTCTATTGGCATTTTAGGAACGACCGTAAATTTTTAGCACTTAATACAACATTAAAACAACTCTTTATGTCTCTATGCTTGGTTGGCTAGAAGTATCTTATTACTTTACATATAAGAGATTGGGCATCATATATGCTTTTATAGATCTTTTTCAAAACATAACCACCATCTATAGATGTAAGACATCTAAGTAGAAGTGTAAAGAAGCCTCTTAACTACTAAGGCTAACTGAGTAAGTGCATCAGCTTGTGTGTTATTTTTTGAGGTATTTACTTTATACTTTTTGAATCTTTTAAAAATTTTAATAACCTAAGAGAGATAGACAACCATGTTAAAATCTCGAATTGTATAGTTATAATTGACTTGATTAACTAAAAGTTGAATTACTATGCACAAGATATTTTTAATTTAGTTTCATTATTAATGACAGAAAAGCCAAACCTTAAAGTACACCTAATCTTTGAATTATCTAAGGTTGCCATAATCAATCATAGATATCTTCTTTGTTTGTTAAAAGACCTATCAATAAAAATCTTTCATAATCCTAGCTTAAACTCATAAGGTATAACTTTTTTCATTTGTGTATTTCATAATAAAGTTCGCCTAAACTTGTCCTTTAATTGATAATTAAGGGTTTAAAGTAAATAAAAAACTCACTTATTTTGATGGCTCATTTTACTGGCCTTCTAGATAATTTGATTTTGACACTTGCTTCAAGATTAATTAGTTAATATTATAACTGTATGGACTTAAAAGTAAGGCCTTAGTTATCTAACCAAAATGACCAAGGCAAAGTAAGTTTTTTCAATTCTGAATATTTTGTTTCAAAATTTGTGATGGCATGGCTAACATAATAGATCAATTTTTAAACCCATTCATCTCACCCAACAATTACTGAGCTTATAGTGTGAGGAGAGGCCACGAGGTAAAGAAACAGTTCCTCCCCTCTTTTTGGCTTGGAAAAGAGTAAGATCATTTCTAGATACAATTAGTAGTTGAAAGGCCATCTCACATTCATATGTCCACCTCATGCCTTTCCTTTTGTTCTAGGTTTTAAAGAATGAAAGACACTTAACTGTAAGATAAGAGATAAAATGTTTTGAAATTATAACTTTATCACGCAGCCTTTAAATCTCTTTTATATCCTTGAGTGAATTCATATTAATCAAAGCCCAAATCTTTTTAAAATTGGCTTTAATCCCTCTTTGAATAATAACATGCCTAAAAAATTTGCCCAAAATGACCCCAAATGCATACTTGATGGTTAAGTTTTATCTTGTACTGCCTAAGTGCCTTGATTTAATCCTCAGCTTTTAGATTCTTGGTGAGCATAACATCCATATAAACTTTCATTAAGCCTCTAATTTGTAAAGTTACCATTTTATTTTTTAATTGTTGGTAGGTTGCCCTAGTATTTTAAAGGCTAGAAGGTATAAATTTTTAATAATATAAGCTTTAGTTAGCATTAAGGTAATTTTTTCTTGATTAAACTCATATATTTTGATCTAGTTATACCATGAATCAACATCCATAAAAGTAAGTAATTCATGGTCTAATGTTGAATTTATGAGCTAGTTAATTCAAGGAAGAGAAAACTATTTTTGAAAAATTAAGATTGGTGAAGTCAACACATATTCTCTATTTTACGTTAGCCTTTTTCACCATGATTATCTTGGCGAGCCATTCAAGATATTGGGCTTTCTCGATAAAATTAACTTTCATAAGCTTACTAACATTTTCTTTTACCATGACACATGTCTTAGCATTTTAACTCATCCTCTTCTTTTTGAATGTCTTAACCTTAAAATTTATATGTAAGTGATGAGTTATAACATTAGGATCAATACTTGGCATGTCATTATGATTTCATGCAAAAACATCAATATGCTTATTAAGATACGAAGTTAGTTTTTCTTTCAATTAATTAGAAAGTTAAGAACCAATTTTAATCTTCCTCTGAATTTCTCCTTTAAATAAGAATTCTATTAATTTTTTAGCTAAGAAAACACATTTGTCTTACATGGTCATCCTTGAATTGAGACTTGTAATTTGCCAAGTTTGTTTTTTTCTTTTCAAAGCCTCTTTGTAACATTCTTATGCCTTCCTTTGGTCTCCTTTAACCATCTCAATACTTATCTCAATTAGAAATTTTAGAGTAAGGTAATATATTTAAGTGATGGCACAAAATAGAAAGAAAGTAGGTTGTCTAAGGATAGCATTGTAAAAACTTAAGTGGTCAACCACTATAAAATTCACCACTTTAGTTACCTTACTTGGACTTTTTTCAAATAGAACTGAAAGCTCTATCAATCATATGGGTATAATAGTTCTCCCATGAAACCTTATAGTGGTATGACATAGAATCGAAACTTTGATTTTTTTAATCCCATCCAATATCAGCCATGCTTCCATTATTAATAAGGATTCAAAAAAAATATTTATTTATTGTAAGCAATATAACAACAAAAGTGTCAATATATGAATGATGAAGTCTTTTAGTGTCATCCTTACAGAAAGTAATGGGAATGTCTTTTATTAGTGCCATAGATAGGGTATGTTAGTTAAGTTGACCTTAACCTTTAAAGGTTTATGTCTTACTTTACGGAGAAATTCCTTTTCATATTATTTAAATCTCTAACAATTTGGCCACCATAGATGACATTAATAGAGGATATTTCTTTTTTCACTATCAAAACATTTCTTTTTTTTTTTTTTTCCTTTAGCCTTTTTAAAAGACTTTGGTTAATATTTGTTATGATTAATATTTTGTGTGGGTCGATTTTATAAAAAACTCTTGTAAATAACCTCGTCTCACTAAATTTTTAATTTAGTCTCTTATATTAATTTGGAGGTTTCCTAACCAAAATTTTTGTGAAAGTGACAATACTTTCTTAGGTTATTCTTTGAAAAAAGTCTTTTGAGAGTAAGTAGTTGTCTTAATATTGATCGATACTTTATTTGGGTTAGGACCTAGCTATATAGGATATTTAATTTTGTATATTCTATCATATGAGTTGCATGTTAAGGTTAAGATCTGTTTTTTTTCCTATTGGTTCTTTTATTCAAAAATTTTACTTATTTTGATTGAGTCATTCGAGTTAAGGAACATCTTTTTTTTCTTCTTTCCTTAATCTTGCCTATTTTAACTTTTTTTCTTAAAGTTATTCTTCAATGTTGGCGTACTTCTTGGCTTTTATGAGTAATTCAAAATAAATGAGGGAAAAAATTTTAGCAAGTGACTAAGAAAATTTTTTAGAGAATAGTCTTTTTATCATTCTTAAAACGGCAGTGCCATCATTTAAGCCATCAACTTAAGTTGTTTCAGTCTTGTCTTACTTTATATAATCCCTTAGGGATTTCCCCTCCTTTTACTTGGTTGACAACAAGTATATCGTTGTTCATTCCTTTAGCCTCATACTGCTAATATGTATAATACATTCACTAGTGAGCTCTAGAAATGAGGAAATGAAAAAAAGCCTTAAATGCTTAAACTATCTCTTTATTGCTCCGTACAAAGTAATGCAAATTTTTTGCAAAAGATTTCATCAAAAGCACCTTGCATTTCTATTAAAGTGTGAAAATGTTCAATATCCTAAAGGAGTTTTTTTTTTCTTTTTGTTTATTATAAGATTTGATTTGAGGTAGATGAAATCACTCAAGATCTCTTGCAAGCATAATATCTTCAATAAAATATAATTTATGATCAATCATGCTTATATCCTAAGGTTCCATTTCTTTCACCATTTGTTTAAGTCTCAATATTTTATGTTGCATTAGAGTATATACATTAAGCCTCTTAGGTTGATCTTTATCAGAGCTTCTTCTTGAGGTTACTTTATTATTATTTTATAAGTTGTTTGTCTTGCATTCAAGTTATGTCTTAGATCCCCTTATTTAAAATCATCCCTTAACTTACTCTTCGAAAAGTTAGTATTTGAACTTGCTATATCAGTGTCTAAAGTGTTAGAGTCCTCTCCTCTAGCATATGACCTTGATGCATTTTACTAAAGAATCTATTTGTGTCTATGGCCAATCTATTCATTTGGTGTTCAAGATTAAAGATTATGTTTCTTTGTCCTCATCGATGATAAGGTTGTTTTTCATGTAGTTGTCTTTAAATCTCTAGATCTAGATGGGGAGGATTAATCAGCACGACAAAAGAAATTTCATTTTTCACATCTTCTATAGGTCGTCCTTGACACTTATAGTACATATCTTCTTTTTCAACCATGAAACTTTCATCATTAACTTCTATTTCATAATAATCATAGTTGTCATTATTATCTATCTTTTTTTTTCTTTTGTTTTTACTATTTAAAATTTGTCCATATTTTCCATAGATGGCGCTAAATTGTTGGTGTAAATTTTTACTCCAATTGATGATGTAGACTTTTTTCTCCATGTCATTCATTAATTTGTTAAAAGTTACTCTCCTATCAAATAAAATAAGATCAAGGACACTAGATGGTTTACCAGCTTTAACCCTCAATAATCAAGCTAGTAGCCAAAATTTATATTTTTAGAAAAAGAATCTATCAAAATTAAAATAGATAGAGTCTATGTTCTTAAATTTTTTTCTCATTTTATTAGTTAGATTTTGGCTTTTATATCGAGCTTTTTAATTTAATTATTGTTGGTTCATATTTTTTAGTAGATGTCGTAGCACTGATGTCATATGGCACATGGACTCTTTCAAGCATCCTTTTGGACATATCGCCTTTTTGTAAATAACAAAATTTTTACCCTTTTTTAGGGTTTTAATTTATTAATTTCTTTTTTTTTTGTCAAATTCATGCCCTTGAAAAATAATCCTAAGCCTCTAACTAAGAAAATTAGTTTTCCTTTTCATATTGATCCTCACACATTTAAGTGTAAGTCTTAAAATTCTTAATTTTCATAATTAAAGAGGTCTACCTTTTTATATAGTTTCTTTCACATATAAGTGTTAAGCTTACAAGTTCGTAGTTCATCATTAAAAAGGTCTTGCTTTTTATGTAGATTATCATACATTTAAATGTAAGTTTTAAAAGTTATTAGTTTTTGCAATGAAAGAGGTCTCTCTTTTAACATAGGTTTTCATACATTTAAGTGTTAGGTTTAGAAATTTTTAATCCTCATAATTAAAAAAAAAAATTATTTTTATATAGGTCATTACACATTTAAGTGTTAGCGTTAAATGTTCTTAGTCTTTGTAATTAAAAAAGCCTCTTTTTTTATATAAGTTATTATACATTTAAGTGCTAGGCTTAGAAGTTCTTAATCCTTGTAATTAAAAAGGTTTCTATTTTATGTGGGTCCTCATATATTTAAATGTTATCTATGAGTTTTTAGTTCTTGTAATGAAAGAAGTCTATTTTTATATAGGTCCTTACAAATTTAAGTATTAAACCTAAAAGTTCTTAGTTCTTATAATTAGAGAGGTCTTCTTTTTTATGTAGGTTCTCACAAATTTAAGTATAAAGTCTCAGAATCTCACATATAAGTACATGATATTCCTTTATTATGAGATTGTAAATGTTTATTTATGAACTTTAGTCCATTAGTAGCTTTTTTTTTTGGGCTAAAGCACCTTAATAGCTTTACTTGTAGGCCTACGTCCTATTGTTAAAATTTATACACAACACCATTAAATTTATACTTTTTTTATTTTAATTCCAACTAAGTTCTTCTTCTTTTTGTTATTTTGTAGAGTTTTAGCATGTTGATAAGGAGAAATTGATTATGAATTTTTTTAGATTATGGTATTTATTTCTAAATTTAGAAATTAGTTTAAAAAATCTGAGAAGAATATGTGAGATTTTTTTCATTTTGGGAATTTGATTGATTTTGAAAATATATAATAATATGGACATAAAATGCATATACATAGTGGGAAGAAAAAGATGAAGATAAAATTGGTGATAAAAATAATAAAAAAAAGAAAAATGAAATAAGATCAATCTTTTCCTTATTAGATTTTTTCTTATAAATTTTTATTTTTTGAAAATTTAAAATATAAAATTCTAAATTTTTTTGTTAAATTTTATCCTTATTTTATATTTTTGTTTAAAAGGGAAGTGCTATGTAAAGGCATTATAATAAATCTTTTTATAGTTATAATGCTAGACCAAAAATAATTTTATTACTATAAGAAAGTGATAACTTAATAAAAGTATAACTACAAAAATTTTTTATATACTTATCCTCATTGTAAGTAATATAAAGATGAAGTATGCATTATATTAATAATTAATTAATTGAGTTCGTTAAATTCAATTTAGAAAGATATTTCTATGAATGACGAAAAATACAAAAAATTTCATGCCAAAAAGCTTTAAACATAGTTGAGAAGACAGATGTATTTTAACTTTAACAAAAATATGCTCATGCTGTTGGAATATGGGAATTTTACAATAATTTTTATTCCAATATGGCATATAATAAAAAAAATAAGTTTTCATTTTATTATATGTATAGGGAGAATAGAAAAATACTTTAAAAAGTTAATATCTTTTTTAATATTTTCTATTTTCACTCTTGTATATAGGCATAAACTTTAATTAATATTTGAATCAGAATGTCCTTAAAGAAAAGTCACATTTTTCTATAAAATAGAAAAAACTCTCACATCTTTTACCTTTTAACATTCTTATATATAAGTTATACATTTATTTTAAGTTATGAGTTAGACTTGAGTTAGTATAGAAAACAGACCCATGAGCTTTTTAGCTCTAATATAAAAGATTCAGATTCAATTATCTCATGATCATCTGATCTTCTAAATTAACATCGAGCTATTCCATTAAAAGGTTAAGATTGTATTTTAGAAAAAATCATATATATATATATATATATATATATATATCATAAAGGCCTATTTAATTTAAAAAATTTTTAAACTAAATTTGCATTTAGTTATAAACTAATAATATTTACTTAATTTATTCTCTATTTAATTCTCGTAATTAAATTAGACTCATAGTAAATATCATGCCTATTGAATTATATATTTACTACAAGTCACTGAATTATTTTAATGATAATTTTTAATATATTTATATTTGTAAATAAAATTTATAAATAAATATTATCATTAAATAAATAATTTATTAAATAAACTCCGACCACATATTTAAATAATCAATATTACAAACAACTTGAGTAAATATTATATATATAGATTTCATATTGCAAATATTTGTTTGTATGATCCATGAAATTATATCTTCAAGTGATTGAGATTTTGATCATATAATAGATCTTACTTCATGGCAACTCAAAAGACATAATTCATGAATACAAGTTCATTACTTATACAAAATTAATATCAATCATATTTATTTAATTATATCTTATTTTGCAGTAGTCCACTTCAATGTATAACAAATATATACTAACTTTTTTTATTTGAAGTCTTTAATTCAATGATTAAGATAAATCATTTACTTGAAATAAAAAAGGCTACGATCTTACATCATAAAATGGTCATTTCATAAATGAGCATCAATAATCTTTTATTTATAAAGAATTTGTAATTTATATATTTCTGTATTAGTATCTCATGCATAATATATAAATTATATAGTTTATAAATAGGGACTCATAAGTATACATATGCTCAAATTGTATGTAAATAAAATTTATTAAAAGAAAATGTCATTGCAACAAATACTTTAAGAGCATAAATCATAACTCTAATCCTAACACATGCTAGTGAGTTATTACATACCACGTAAATTTAAAAATATGATAGCAATTCTAAAAAATAAATTTTTGTCCAAACAACTTTAGAAAAATATTATATTCTATCTTTTTCTTTATTTAATGTAACATAGCATATAGTTTTTGTAATATACTTATTATTATTACTAAGTGCATATTAGGCTTTTTTAGATGAGATATAGAAAAATTGTAATTTATTACACTGTGAAATATATTTTTATTTATAACTGACTCAAATTGTAACAAAAATTTTTTACAACTTATAAAATTATTCTTATATAAAATATCACTATAGCAAGATTTTGCTATAGTTAATAATCTATTGAATTATCAACATTATTTCTCACACCAAATCACTCTACCATCATCATCACCAAATTAATAAAATAGTACTTTCATTGTTGTGAAATACCCATACTAGAAAAATAACACTTTTGAGTACAAAATTGTCATCATAAACTCCAAATTCATTAATTTAATCTTTAAAGAATGAATAATTAATCATAGAAATTGTTATTGAAATTTTTAATTGTCAAAAACAAACTTAAATTATTCTAACAAAAATTCAACATTGGCTATTATAAAGAGGTTACAAATGATAAGGAAAAAAAATAAAATATTTAGTAGAGAAAAGAAGAACAAGAAACAAATTGAGATTTAATTTTGAGAATCAAACTATTATATAATACTTTAAGATGAGAAAAAAACATATTTTATTAATTGAAAAATATGGTCGAATGGTGATCCCATCTGATAGCAGGACAGATGGTTAAATATAAGATTGAAAAATCTTTACTCTTCTCTTGATTGATAAGATTTTATTTTTATTAGATTTTATATTTTTAACTTCAATTAATTCATAAAAATATAATTGAAGCTAGTTATATATAAGCAAATATTTCAAAAGAGTTGATGAGGCCATTAGATAAGCTAAAAATTGGCTTTAAGGTAATGCATTTTATTTGTAATTTTAATTGGAGCGACAAGTTCTAGCGTTGAAATTTGTCTTATATAAAATCTAAAAAAGTTGTAAGATATGAACGCGGAGTATTTGAAAAAAAAAAATTGTTCAAGAACTTAAAATTGGGTTATTAGTATCCTAATAGTAGATAAAAATTTAGAAAAAGAAAAAGAATTTAATTGGAGTAAAAACAAAAAAATATTTTTTTCAAAATAATTTATTTAAGGATTTGTTTGTAACAAATTAAAAATCCATATTTCTCTTTTTATTCTTAATGTTTTGGAGGTACAATAATTAAATGATTAATTTTATAAAAAGAAATGTTAATGATATCAAAAAAGTATGAAGATATTTTGTAAATTATATTATTATTTATTGTTTCATTAAAATTTAAAATTTAAGTACTTATAGATTATTATAATAGGTTATGTGTGCTTTTTGAATATTTTTATAATTAAATATATTTTTTAAAAAAATATTATAATATTTTAATATTAAACAAAATAATAATAGTTAAATGATATTTTTGTTAAAATAACATACATTGTTTTTTAACTAAAAATTAAAAAAAGAAGAAGAAGAAGAAAAGGTTTTTACCCAAACATCTTTAAATGTCTTTAAAAACATCCAATTGAAGCGTCTATTCTTTTTTTTTTTTATTTTTTTTTTATTTAAAAAAAATTCCCTGAAATGAGTCCTTTATGGTTGTCTTGGAGAAAAAGCATGCTCCTCTTCCTTCATCCCTATAAAGTATAAACAAATCCCCAGATCCATGGGACGGAAACATTAACCAAAGAAACCCAGAATGAGTAGAGGAAGCGGAGCCGGCTACGATCGCCACATCACTATCTTCTCTCCCGAGGGTCGTCTCTTCCAAGTGGGTCAGTAAAGTATTAACCTCCCATCTTCGCAATCACTCTCCTTTTATTAATCTTTTTTTTTTCTCAATTTTTTTGTTAAATTGAGTAGAATATGCGTTCAAGGCTGTGAAGGCGGCTTCCATCACTTCCATTGGTGTTCGTGGCAAGGACTCAGTCTGTGTTGTCACTCAGAAGAAGGTCCCGGTGAGTATTTTGCATCTGGATTTTTTTTTAATTTTTGCCAAATTATTGAATGGTTTTGTTTTCCAGTTGGGTAGCTATTAATGTTGTTGTTGAATAATGAACAGGACAAGCTTTTGGATCAAACATGTGTCACCCATCTTTACCCTATTACCAAGTACCTTGGATTGTTGGCAACTGGCCTGACAGGTTTAAATTTGGTTGAAGAATTGTAGTTAACCTTTTGATTTGGCGCAATAAAATTCAACAAAAGTTGAATTTTATTTGTCTATTTCGTAGTTTAGCATGCTATTAAAGTTCAATGATTGATATATGATTAATACCGAATGCGTGGCATGTCCTGTTTTGGATTGTTAGTGTTTTTCTGACATTACGAAGAGACATAGTTGACTTGTGCAGGATGCTGTCACTTGGTTTTGGAATACTTAGAGACATCAGGAAATAAACAGAACAATGTTTATAACTTAATGTAACTTAGTTTCTAATATTCATGACATTCTATTGTTGTTTGATTGGATTGACCATGCAGTTTGTTGTCTTCTCATAAATTAAGTTTAAATATGAAGGTTTTTGGCTAGAATTAAATCTTAAATTCTTGTTTCTAATCACATGGCATGTTCATGGAAATTAGTAGTGCAATATGGCCATTTATCCATTGCTATGCCATGCAACGTCCCTCATTTTTTTTATTCTGCTTACTCTCTCTTGGTGAATAATTTGGACAATCTTTGATTTTGATTAACATCTTTAGATTTAGAGCTCAAGAAAAGATTTTCTGAGAAATTACGGAAGTATTTTGGGAGGTATTCCCCTAATAAGATCATGTGTTATTTCACAGCTGATTCAAGGTCCTTGGTGCAACAAGCAAGGAATGAAGCAGCTGAGTATCGGTTCAGATATGGATATGAAATGCCTGTGGATGCATTGGCCAGATGGTAGGTGTACTAATATTGCATGTGATAGATTTGAAGCTATTTAGTTGTACTCCATTTGTTTATTATTCAATTTGCAGCAAGAATTTTTTTATACAGTTATGAATTATATACTTTGAATCTCTTCTAGTGCATATTTTGAAAAATTTCAGTGAATTTTAGAGATAACCAAGTTGCATAAAAGCACATGAGTGTAAGTTTAGTTAGTGTGTGTACTTATTGCTACAAATTAGTGGAGTTGTTCCCAAATAGCCTGAGGTTGACTTGGTATATTGTTGTTTATATTTCTGAGCATGAATCATGGACAAAACTCATTCTAATGCATTTATGCTCAATATCAAGCTTGTCTACTTGCTAATTAATATGTATACAGTATTTGTTTGTAAGAAAGAAGTTAAACCCCAGTGCAAGTTCAAGATTGACTTGTTTGTCTAACCAAAGTTCAAGCTTATCATTTTTTTTTTCTCTGATCTAGATTATTACATTTTTTCAACCTCAACCTGAGCTGGAAAATCTGAAAATATACATAAGCAAAGCCTAAGCATACCATAGCTCATCTCTTTTCCAGCTTAATGTATAGCTAGGAAAATTGAACCTTTGCCAACATACAAATGAAAACCTTAGTAACTTCGCACCAAGCATGGCCATCAATGGGCTGCTTCACTGTTGATTTCTACAAGCAGTTAATATAATAACTTAAAGGTTGTGATGATGCAACCAAACATAATTTATATTTGTGAGCATGAATCACAAACAAAACTCATTCTCACTGCTTTATCTGATATATAATCCTGACAGTATTCTTTATCCATATAGGATTGCAGACAAGTCTCAGGTTTATACACAGCATGCTTATATGAGACCTCTTGGAGTCGGTAAGTTTATTGTTGCTTTCGCATATTGCAAATGGACTTTTCTTGTATTTTGATGATTCATTTTCAGATTTAGTTGTTTACATCAACCTGGCAGAAGCCCTTGTATGTATTGTCCAATTGGTTATTACTGATGTGACTTTTTCTTATTCCATATCCTTCATGTTTTCTGTTGTAAAGTTGCTATGGTTTTAGGTATTGATGAAGAGAATGGACCTCAACTTTACAAATGTGATCCTGCTGGACATTTTTATGGTCACAAGGTAGTTGACAAATTATTTATTTATTTTTTATTGGTTTACTCATCAATACAATCTCTTGATTTTTGTTTTAAAAACTTTTGTGAAATACAAAACTTTTGATCTCTTGAAATTTTATGGTCACAAGGTAGTTGGCAAATTAATTTATTGTAAGGACTGCCATTTTCTACTATTTTGCAGTGAAAATACTCCCAACCATTTATTTCATTATCTTAGTTGACACTATACATGTAAACACAAGTCCTCATGATCACAGGCACCAAAATCTTGAACATAGACTTCAGTTGATAATCCACCTGAACAAGAGGTTCAAAGCTATAACACTAAGACAAAGTTGATTATATAGTTCTCTAATGCAAACCACCGTGCACGATCTTCTGATTGAGGATTAAATTCTGGTTTCTTTGAATTTTCTTATTTGGACATAAAATTTCATAGCATTAATGCTGAAACAGTATTTGCTATTAATAGAAACCATGAAGCACAAGCACTGTTAGGCAAAACACTGTCTAGGTATTGAATGTTAAGAAATTTTGTGTATGAAAATTTATTTCGAACATTGTGTTATGCTATTTTGAATGCTTTTTCTGAAGTAAAAGCAAAATGCTTAGTCTGCCATGCCATATGTTTCAGGCGACAAGTGCCGGATTGAAAGAACAAGAGGCAATCAATTTCTTAGAGAAGAAAATGAAAAATGATCCTGCTTTTGTTTATGAGGAGACAGTGCAGGTATGTCTTATCTTGACAGAATGTTTGCAATGCTGAAGGGCATGGTATAATTCTGCATGCCAAAGTATAAAAAAAGGAAGAAAGTAGGCAGAGGGTGGTCATTTTATTTTAATGGGCATAGAACATTTTAATTAAATGGACAAAATAGATAAGTTTTGAAATATAAACATATAGGATAATTAGAAAGAAGCTGATATGCCACCATTTACTAAGCTGATAGTTAATGCTTGTGGTATGGCAACAAATGCAACAAAACTAAACTTGAGCTGCTAAACTGTTGCAAAAGCATTTGAAAATTTTGCATCACGTTTTTAACTTGGGATGGATGGTTGACTGAAATGTTCCGTGAGCAAGATTCTTGCTGCACTCATTGTTAATACTGTAATACTGGAAAACTTGTCTTACTACCCAATATCCCTGCTGAAAAATGTCTTTATGTACCAGTATATTTATATATTTTTTCAATTTTTCCTTTGTTTTGTTTTTGGAGGGATTAGATAAACTGGAATGTGCAAGTCAAATCATGAGTTTGGCCAGAGATCATTGACATGTATATTCAAGCGTACTTTTTTGTGCTAGCCACACAGCAAATCTATTGATATGACTGGCCAATTTAGTTATTTATGAGTTTCGTTTGGTTGTGTCTTACGCACAGAATTCGGAAGAAAATTTTATTATTTATTGGTTCTATCATGTTACAATTGTGCGAGTGTTAGTATATGGGTTCAGGTGGTTTTGTGCTTGTTTAGAGCTTCAACATATTAGCATTAAGATTATTTGAAGGGCCTAACTTGGCAAATTGCTACTATTGTGTAGACTGCTATTTCCGCTTTGCAATCTGTTCTTCAAGAAGATTTCAAGGCTACTGAGATTGAGGTACATATATCCTCTTTTAATATTTTAATGATGAGTTACTGTTGAATAGAATATGTTAATATGACATGTTAGTAGAGGTGGTAATTCGTGTTATTATATCGTATTGTATGTGTGTCATGTCAAATAGAGGCCAATCTGAATCTAACCTATTTAATAATTGTTTCAATATTTGAAAACCATAACACAACATGATTATTAAACAGTAAATGGTTTATAACCATGTCACCTATTTAATATATATATATTTGTATATTGCAATTTATTTATATAATATTTATGCTTACTGTATACTCAAATATTAATCAATTTTATTATAAATATAACTATATATCTTTTAAAACGAAATAAATATAATTAATTTTATAAAAATATGAAAAATATAAATAAATTAGTATATTATAATTATTCGAATGATTAATTGTATTATAAATGGGTTCACGTATTAAAAATTTTAGACTCGAGCTTGACACAATTATTAATTTTATTGTGTTATTCATTTAATAATAATATTATTTGATTCAACTTGAACTTGTGTCACAAATTTGTGTTGATTTGGTTGATCTTGTCAAAATTGTCACTCTACACATTAGCCATCAAATTGGTGGAATTGGCCGTATTTGTCCAATCAATTATCTGCACTAATGAAATGCTTCTCAATAGTTGCTGAGATGAATCATTTGATGTTTTGGCAGGTTGGAGTTGTGAGATCTGATGATCGAGTTTTCCGAGCACTGTCAACTGAAGAAATTGATGAACATTTGACTGCCATTAGTGAGCGTGACTGATTGATTAGGTAGCTGCTACTTGGAAAAAAGATCTGCTAGAATTCGAGTTCATAAACATGTGTTATAGTTGATCATGGAGTTTGGAAGAGAGCGGAGAGTTCTCTTTGTCGGTTTAAGTTGTTTCGTGTTATGCTGTCTGCCTTAATGTTTCAAATTATTAGCCATGTTACAAATGTTACAGGTTTATGGGATTGGAATTATTACTTTACAAGATGTTTGTTGCCTGTTGGTCAAAACTATTGCGTGGGTTATTTACAAGTGCATGATAATGGAACTAGGGTGCCCAGTTCGTATTATCAGTGCAAGTGTTATCTTGTGTTGTCCGAATAAGGCATAATAAAATATTACGTAAACAGGTATCCAACTTATTTATTAATCTTTTTAGAATTTCATACGATGAGATTTATGTAATAAACGAGTGATATGATAGGAAATAAATGAATGTGTTTTAATAAATATGTTATATTCATTTTGTGACAGAAGTAGACACAAAACAATAGAGTACTGAACCATGTTTTATAAATTCAAACCATTTAGTAGCGGTGTCGATTCGGCTTGGCCTGCAAAAAATAGGCCTATGTGAATTCAAAGGTTGGGTTGAGTTTAATTTATCAAAATATAACTAAGTTTGAATTTTAATAGGTCATATCAAATGGGTCTGCTAATTTTTACTAAAGTAATAATATTTAAATAATAAAATATTATAAAATTTACTAAACGGAATTTAGGTTCCCCGTGTGACAGGTCCTTACCTTTTGGCCCGAACTGGCTTGGTACTTTTGACACCTCTACCATTTAACACCATTAATCTATTTGTCATAAATAAAAATAAATTCAATTTAATAACATTAAAAACAATAAAAATGCATGTAAATTAATTAAAAATAAAAATTAAATTTATTTTAACTTATTTAGTGTAAAATATTAAAATTAAATGAATTTACTTACTTTTTAAAATAGAATTGAAATGTACACCTATTTTCATTTTTAATTTATTTATAAAAATACATTTATATTTATAAATTTTAGATAATGTAAAGATAATATTATTAAATGGGTCTAAAATAAATTTATGTCAACGGAATTTTGATGACACAATTAAAGTATTGGAGTAGTGGCTAAAGAGTTTTAAGCATGAATATTATAGAATTATTAAATTAGTGATATTTTTCAATAAATCGATAAATAATATCATTCAAGTATAATTATAACACAATTACTGAATAAATATAATACAATTATTAAATGTTTATCATTTTTCTTCAACTAAAAATCGATTATTTATGTTGAATTCATGTCATTGTAATCATGTTATGCTACAAATTATCACCCTTCACCTGAATTTCAACTTGTGTATGTATGAGGGCCCATTTTAGTTATTTGTTTGTGGTATTTGTTTTGAATCAATGGTGAATTTTCTTTTCTTCAATCTTTTGCGTTACATTCGCTCAATTTCTGTCATCATCCATCCACTCATCTTCCAGCCAATTTCCTGTACCTAGTTGTTTCTTTCTCCATCTTTCTGATATCATTCATTACTTAACCGTAAACCAGGAATTCTTCAGATAAAAATACAAACATTCAAGGAAAGATGGTTTCACTTTCTATCTCTATCTGTGTCTTATACAATTTACTTGGATAAATCATGCATCTTTCAGTGGCAATTTCCCAATAAAGTTGGAGTTGAGGCTACCCAAGTAGAGATTACCATCAAATTCCAAAGCTGAAGTAACAAAGCGCATCACCTTTCCAGTAGGATCCTCAAGCTTCCTGATTATATTGCCATTTGTTGCAACATTTATTACTGTTGCTTTCTTGTCCACGGGCATGAATAGCTTAATCATTTTCGGAAATGATGCTACAAGATGTTTGGCCATCTTGGAAGTGTGCACAAACTCCAGCCCTCTAGAACTCAACTGCAGCAGCAACATATGCAAGTTGTTTGGAAATCTCAAAAGTAAGTACGTTGCTTGAGAATTGAAATAGAAAATACTCACTTGTACTAAAGCAATCCAGAAAGAACCGTCTGGGGCAAGATTGATGTTATCTGGTCCACCTGGCAGGTTTTCAATGAAAATTTCTGTTTCTCCTTTACTCTTGCCCGTTAGCCAATACTTAAGGCACCTGAATCTGAACAGCACCGCCAAAGAGAATTGTGTATTGCATGTAGTGTACAATTAACTAGTTAGAATATGTTTGACGTTTGCTTAGCCAATTGAACGTTATTCTAATTATTAACCGACTTACTTCCATGTTTCACAAACGACCAAATAGTCTTCATCTTTTGATATTGCAACGCCGTTAGCAAAGCCCAGATCCTCAAGCAGAACTGATGTCTTATTCAATGAAGGATCGTATTTAAGCAGCTGGCCGCGAGGTTTTGCTTCAAGCACGTCTAGGTACCATTCTTTCAATCCAAATTTGGTGCTTGCTACACTAAAATATAAACTACCATCGGATGCTCCGATCACATCGTCTGCAAAACTGATTCAATTATATGCAAAAGATAAGCTCGAAATGGATGTTATTCCAATGCCCTTAGCTCACATTTTAGTTTCAATTTCAATCTGACTTTTACCTAATTTTGGAGCCGTCGACATGGGATGCAAGAACTGTTACACCATCTTGTTCGCTAAGCTTGAGCAAACCCTGAATGAGAAGGCAGTGATTCTATAAATTTCAATTTCTGAATCAGAAGTTAATGTAGTTTGAGGAAATCTCGATGCATCATGGTAATTGTAACACTACAAGTTTGAAAGTTGGAAATTATGTCACCTTCTCAGCGTCACAAATAATTAGGTCGTCATTTTCGTTTGTTGTTGCGAGTCCGAGTAAAGCATTACTGTCAATCAACTTCCAGTTTTCCCAAGTTCCATTTTTGTACATTCTTCTTATCCAACCATCTCTAGTAGCTGTATATAGCACACCCTTTCTGTTCACGCAAACATCCTCTGGTTGTTTCAATAATCCTTCCCCAAGTTTAATCACACTCTGCAGAAATTATCGTTAATTATGCACATATTATATTATCTTCAAACAAAACAACAAGCTTAAACTTAAACTTATACTTAATTATGCCATCAGATGAGATTAGTTACCTGTAAATAGCTGTTTGTGGGGAGAAAATGAGCTGAGGAAGACGCTAGTGGCAACTCAAGTAAGTCTGGAGATATTGGTGAGAAGAAGAAGACTTCAAGTGTAAAAGCAAGTAAACAAGCTAGAAGGACGTATGAACATCTAGCTGCTGCTGCTGCCGGCACTAACACGCAGCACCTCCTACTCCTACGGCTGCCGGTATCCGAGGTTAGAGCCATGACCTTCAGTTTGGTATGTGGTGAGTAAAGCTTGTAGCAGGATAATTTTATTTAATTTCTTATTGTGAAAATAATAAATTAGCGTGTAGCGCTTGCACAAACTTATCGCAAAAGCAAGGACTTAGACATGCACGGTCATGGATACTGCCACGTAGACGAGATGTGTAAATTGTATAATTATGCTAATTCCAATTATTGACTGTCATTGACTAAGCATTCATTCGTTCATTAACATACATTATCAGTTCGTGAGTTTGTCCTTGGTGACAATTTGCAATCTTTATCAGCTTCAGGTTTGCGATTTCCAAGCCAAGCCCCACTCGAAAACATCTATCATTCTTCGGATTATGGATAGTTTACAGCTCTGTGTCATGCCAAAATACAATTGAGCCCTAATGCATCTAACACAGTCACCACCACATTCCAAAGTATAATCATTTTTTTCTCTGAAAAAAAAAAACCCTCTATTATCACTCATTTTATAATATATAAAATTTGGATTAAAATTTTAATTTTTAAATTTAGAAAATTCACATTTAAAGATAAAAATTTAAACGAAGATCGAGCGTGAGGATTAAAATTTTTTACTTTTAACAAGATATTAATATTATTTATAATTAATAATAATTAGTTTAAATTTTATTTTAATAAAATTTATAAATTAATTTGATATTTTATAATATAAATTTAAAATATAAAATATAATTTAAATTATTTATTATTTAATTATGTTATGTATTAATATATATTTAAATTAAAAATAAAAAAAGAATAGGAAAGGATAATAATGTAAGAAAATTGAGGGAGAAGGAGGTTTAGAAATTTTGACCTGTTTTGAAGCTTCCTCAAAAGAAAAATAAAATTTGACGAAGAAACCACTAACATGGTAAACATTTTGCATTTTTGGAAGGACAAATCAACCCCCCCGCACAAAATCATAGTGTAAAATGTAAATAAATAAATTTGTCTTCTTTGATCTTTCCTTCCTTGCTTTCCATAATTAACAACATAATGGCGGCTTCAGGTTCAGTTTTAGAGACAACCAAAAACAATCACTCTCACGGTCACAGCTCTCAAGTAGACATGGAATCACTGAAATGCAACTCTCGCGGGTTTACAGAGGATCGCACGCCTGCATAGATTGTGCGTGTGCGTGAACGCCACAAAGGGCGCCGGATACGCGGGCTCTGCGCCCAGGCAGTGAAGGATGAGGTATTGAGATCGGATAGGCTCATCTCCACAGAAGAAGTTCTGGAACGTCACATCAGTTATTGCAACAAATTCAGATCATTAACTCCTCTGGTTCTTACTGAAACAGAGAACCCCATTTCTGTTATGGGAAGAATCTTGAGAAGTAGCTTGGATTCTCCTCAAGCTCTTCGTTCCAATTCCAGCAGTGTTTTGCCTGGTTTTGTAAAGGTTAAGACTTCGCCGCTGGTTCGATCGGAGAGTTGCTTTTCTGCTCTGTGTCCTTGAATTGTTTTGAATTCCACTCCGTCCAAGTTAACAGGTAATATATAATATATGAAACAGGGGAATTCTGTTTTTGTTGTCATGATTAGTATTAGAAATTGGATGCTGAAATTGATGTCAAGTTTGATGATGGGCTATTGATAAAATTTCTCAATTTTTTTTGTTTAATGTAAATTATTAGTTTATAATTTCATTTCAAATTTTCATTGAAGGATCAAGCTTAAGGATTTTTTTTTTTTTTTTTGTTAAGGTGTTTTGGGTACATTTATGGAAATGTAAGGGGAAGACGGATAAAGGAATCCCACGATGAATGACAAATATGCAAAATGTGTAATCTAACCAAGTTTGGTGACAATTTTTAGCTTGACGAGCAGTGTAAAATGACTTATTTGGAAGGCACTCTGATAAGGAAAATGATTCATAAAAGAGTAAGCATCACAGCCACAGAAGATGTTGACAAAGAACGAACATGGGTGAACAAATTCCCTACAAACATGGTGAATTAAGACATTGCACATCAGACCACCCCAGTTTCATGGAATTGACTACTGTACATACAAACAATGTGTCATCGTTCGCGATTTATTTTTCAATTGTTGTTGCACAGTTTATCCGTCGGCATTTTAGTGAGTTATGTTTACTTCTAGTACAATAATTTCTGAAGAAGACAACCCAAAAGAATAAGCAAGATTCATTCTTACATGATTTTGGTTATGGATAAGCGAGGACTAGGTTGATATCATCATACGAGTAACCAATTCGCTTACGCACAAGTGAACTTGAAACAGGGACCATGAGCGAACGGAACAAGCAAGACAAGGGGACTGGGACCCGGCCTTGGGGTGTAGTGAGAAGGTTCTGGTTCTGGACGGATGTAGCCTGTTCTCTTCTAATCCTAACGACTAGCACCGTCTGATCTGACAAAAGAGTTGGTGGGACTGGGATGAGATCCGTAATACTACACACGTAAGCTTTCTTTTTCAATTATTTATTTATTTGGTTAAGCTTGGCTTCCAGCATTTCCATGTTTCAATGTCGTGTTTTTATCGCACCAGTTGGCCAGCTGGCATTTTAAGACTTCTATTTCTCAAAGAAAAGGGATACCTAGATCTCTAAAGAATTGGATATCCCAGTATATAATTTACTGTTAATATTAATTCTAAGAATATTCATTTACACTCCTCCATAATTGATTCTGTTTCTTTGGATAGAAGAAATTTATTTCTTTCTTGCAATTATTATTATATTACAAAGAATGGGGAAAAATAATTATTCTTTTATACAGATGTGTTTTCCTTTTACTGTTATTTATTCTCCTTCCAATGGTCATATTTGGACAGACCAGACAAAATTTTGTTCTAAATGTGTAGATTGTGCTAAATGTACAGACCCATTTCATTATTGTATTTATAAACAAGGAATACTTGAGTATTTTTCAAAAAAAAAAAAAAAAGTAAATATGTTCACAAAACCGAGATAGCAAACTGACATTTGCCTTTACTGGCAATAAAAAGGACTGTAACATTGGAACAACCATAATGAACTCATCCTTCTACTCGCAACTATCTTCGTTAGACTGCAGCTGTATAATTAATTGAAAGAGGACAACATTAATTCTGGTTAAAAAGCGAAAAGAAGCATATCATTGCTGATCAAATTAAGCACAACTAACTTGATGGTCGTCAATCATAAAGAAAATCTCTGCAAACAAACTTCTCCTTCTTAATCTCCTAACAGATTTACATTAAGTGGCTAGGCTAGCATTAAGTAGATTCGCCATAAATGTGATCGAGAGTAGCAATAACTCCTATAACAAAGGCCTGATCCATGCCGGGCTTCACCACTACGTGATACAGATCCTTGCTTCCTGCCGTCATCAACTTCTCTACTTCTTTCTTCACTCCTAACTCAGCTACAATATTGTTGCCTGCGGAATCAATAATGCTACAATCTCTATCTGGGAAATGACCTTTTATCTCAAAACTTTTGCTGCTGCTGCTGATTCCTCGTCTAGTTTCGGTAGTAGAAATCCTTATTGCAATACTATTGTTCCTTGCCAAACATGAAGAGTTGGGTTCTTTTAAGCTAAATACTTGCTTCTGAGATCCTTCATGGTCAAAAGTGTAACCCTTCCATTTTTTATGTATGCTCAGGACCTGCACCATTCCTCCCTGTAACATAATACCATTGATAAGGATATAATACATGCATATTTGTAGGCTAACTAGGTTATAAATGTTAATGAAAAATGAATGAACACCTTTCGACGGATGAGAAGAACAGCATCTCCTTGGGCATCTCTAACAATTAACTCCCCTTTTGTACCAAGAACTCCGCAACCATCGACCCTGAAAACAACCATCTGGCTGCAATCTGTGACCACAAATCCTCCTCCACTGACTACATGTGGCCTCCTCCTAATTACCAGTAATGTCTGAGAAGAAGAGCAGTATATCTTACCGATGACAGGCATCATATTCATATTGCGTTTGCCAGTACTGATCATCTGATTGATTTCGCAGGTCGATGAAAAACGAAACAACAAACCAATGACACAGAACGAAATTGTTGCATATATATAGAATTGAATGATGATCATAATAATAAGATGGCTTTGATTAATTATTTATTTGTTTGTTTTCTTGTATGGGATTATATGTTTAGGTTCCAAGTTTTACTGACTTTTGACTAATGCAATGTGCCACTTATACACACGAGCTGGAAGAATAAATGGGGAGACGAGCACAATATATTATAAACCATTGCTATAGTTTGGGTTACTTGTTCAAGATGATGATTGATGAATGACTTCAAGTTCACGCGCCAACTATTAGCCAATTAAATGAGTGCGTGGGGCGCGTGTGTTCATGAAGTTTCCTTTGTTGATTGTCTTAATTTTTCAACGAAGGAATTTGGAGCTTTTTGAAAACTTTGGCAACCCTATCTTTATCTATTGGCCAGAAAGCGAATATTAATGAGAGAAGGTTCACCACGATTTGAAATAGGCAATGCTATCTTCCTCCTTGCTCAATCCAAATTAACTTCTTTATTTATTTATTCTGTTAATTAAGAAATGATTGCTAATCAAGGCGTGCACGTGGCTGGGACTGCAATCAGAAGGTAGATAATTTCACTTGATTTCTTGTATAAACGGAGATGTTGTATTGGTACTCAATCAAAACGCTGGTTTTCAATATATTCATTTAAAAACCAATGCCTTAGAAAGCCAAACTTTTATATTTATCCATGAAAGTTAGAATACACTAAGCTTTTAAATTTGAAATAATTAAACATATAGAAAAAATAAGTTGTTGCTGTGATCAGTCAATTCAAGGACATCAGCTAATGCTGATTAGGTGGATCTCTACTACTTCTAAAGACATTGATTTGCACGCATTAATTTGCACAATTCCTTCGTTCCATCCTAATTCCATGCAATCATCATCTTGTCTCCCTAAATGACAAGTGCAATCCAAATGGCAAACTTTGATTTGCTTGCAAACAGGATAAACAAGGGGCTTACTCTGTTGATGAAACACATTTAATAACACAACTCTCTCCCGTCTTCTAGCTGTTGCTGTCTTTATACCGTAGCACCTAGTGCCAATCACATCCCTCCACTATCGTATAATCACACACGAGCATATAAGTCACGACACCAGTATGGGAAATATTCCCTTTCTTTATACTCGAATTTTATCTAGTTACTATTATGAATATGCTTGACTTTAGTTTGAATTCTCAACGTCAAAAGATAAGGTCAATTTTTATATTATCTTTATTTCGTTTGTGTTATTATATTGTTATATTCTTAAAAACTATCCCCACTGTCCAAATTCTATTGAACATGTCTAATCCCACCAAGCTCTGAATTTATAGCTATGGATATTTCCAACAAAAACTCTTATCTTGGATCCTTGATACTGAAATTCACTTTAAAGCCGAAGGCCTGAGACGTGCAATACAAGACTATCCAAATTCCATTGAAAATAATGCATCCCTGAAAGATCCCTCACAAGAAATAAAGGCTTGTAAATACAAAGTTTTGGTTTTTTATGTCTAGCAAAAAATAACTAAGGTATGGCACTTTTTTTATAAACATAGATTTTTGGATCATATACTTCATTCTTTAGTAAAAGTTTTTCCATTTGTAATAAAGAGTTTGAATTAGGATATAAAAATATTAATAATAATTTTGGCGTAAAAAATGTTACAATAATTGAAAACAATTAGAAATTAATAATGTAGAAGGAGAAATTAATAGAGTAGGAAGTAAATTAATTAATATAGATGTGGAATTATTATTTGTTTTGGCACGGTATAAGGTGACATAACATACTCGATTTTAGCCCTTCACAATTTTGTTCTGGCGCCCAAGATTTCAAATATTGGGTTCAAAAAAGATCTTATACTAATTAAGAAAAGACAAAGCACTTATAAAGCACACCCTTAAGCTCTATTCAATCAATGTGGGATTTCGTATGTATTGCATAAAATTTGGTGGATTTTATTGATAATTTTGTCCTTTGGCTTGTAAGACACATTTCATGTGTATACCACTAAACATTTTTTCGAGAGACTACCTACAATTAGAGTGTAGGCCTAATTTTTTCTATGCTGAATATTTTGTGTATTTCAAAATGCACAATATTTTAATGACGTGACCATTAGATATATTAATATATATTTAATTTTAGAAATTAGACTACCATTGAACCTGATTTGCAATAAGCTGTTATCCTAAAATGGCTAAATCTTTTCTTAAAGATAATAGTTTTAGGATGCCTTCACCTCTTGATATGATCTTATAAATTATAATGTTTTTTTATTAACATTTATCATCTCAAAAACTCCAACAATCTCAAGTGAATAACTATTTTAATGGATGATTAGTGCAATCAATCTTTAGAATTGAAAGAGAAGAAGAAAGTTGCTAGTATTGATGATGATGCATATAAAAAGTATTATGAATGAATTCAAGCCTCAATATTAAGAAAAGTTGAAGGCATATGAGGTGCAAAATTATTTTTGTTTTCAGATATCGTGTTTTCTATAATATCATTTTAATATGTGATATGCATAGTAAAAGAATAATTTATAGAATAACATGTATCAAATAATAAACTTGAATCATTTAAGTATTTTGATGAATATATGGTGTGTCATAATGATATATATCATATATATACAAAATTTTTACTAAAAAATGAGTTTATTTTATACATAAATGTTTAACTGATGAAGAAATACCTTCAATAATGTGAAAATTTGATAATTTACACCAATTAAAGTAAGAGAGAGAATAGCTAAATATGGAAAAGAAAGTTAGGATTTATGGCAATTTCTTTTTAAAAAAAAAGAGTAAAATAAGTTCATATTTATACTTAAATATATTCATGTCTTTCCAAAATTATCCTTATCTTTTTAATAAATGATAAATATCTTGTGTGAATAAAATAGTAATTATCCAATAATTGTCATTTTGTGTATTTTAATTCACGTACTTAAATTTAAGAAATTTACTTAACTATTAAATAAATATAATTAAATATAAACTCAAGAGTTTAAGTATAATTATTCAATAATCACACATTTATATTTAGATCCTTTGATAATTCATATTATCAATTTGATCGTATAATTTATATTAAATTATATTATAATGCAAGATTATAAAAAAATTTTAAATACTTTAAAGAATTATAAATATATATAATATTTATATATATTCATTTCGGCCTATATATTATTTCAAACGTTCTAACATTTTTACTAAAAATATTTTCTCTTTTAGATATTTTTCAATATCTTTGATTATTGGTATAATCATGTTAATCCATTGTGGAATAATAATGAATTTATTTTAAACTTTTTAGGTTTTGAATAATTTAAAAATTTAACGACTATAGTTAACATCTAAAAATATGTCATAACTCCTAAACCACAATGAGTAGTATTTCATCAAATCTTATTCCAATTGTACATATTATATGGGTAAAATTCTCCCATCATTCAATCCTAATCAAGTAAGGGTCTATAGTATGTTAAAATTTTATACTAATATAAATATAAACCATCAATCAATATACACTAAACTCGTCACTACAAATTCATTTGTGTGACATTTAATTATACTGGCCAGTGATTCACTATTTTAACTATTTATCGATTTTTATTTAAAAACCCAAATCAAAATCAAATCAGCGAAAACTATAATCCTATCTATCAAACCAACAAATTCTATTTTGATCATCATTCATTTCTAAATATAAACAATACGTGATTAAATCGATTTTATTATACAAGATGTGATTAGTCTCATACTTATATACCATATAAACCACGTGCATCTACACCAAATTTAACTATGTCTTAAGTCAAAAGATGACATCATACACTAATACAATTGTATAATAAATTATTAATTACATGTATTACCATATGATTTATAATTGTGTAATCATCTTTGAAAATATAGTTCTTTAACTATTTAATTCATACTAATATTCCAATAACGTAACTTTCACATTACCTATACTAATATTATCTCATAATATTTATCGAAGACATTCGATATATTTACTAAGCGATATCGTTGCCTATTCGATATCACTTCTATAAAAAACAGTTTTAATAATTTTATTTAACTATTAAATGAATTATCATGACAACTCACAAATACAATTTATTTGCATGCATGACTAAATAAATAAAGCAGTTTATATTTATGAATAAAGAATTCTTTTTTTCATTAATAAATAAATATAGATACAAGACAAAATATTTTCAAAGATGATAATACGAATAGCTTCTACGATATATCATAACAAACTTCTACTTGCAATAAAGTCATTCATTGCTGTATCTCATGTCCATTTTCTCAATATGATTGTCCAGCTATTTTTGTATTATCGTTTTAGCGACATTATTTATTGAAGATATTTTCTGCATCAATATTTCTCTTATTTCAACAAACTCTCTCAAAATGTAATATTTATATTAAGTATATTTAGATTTTTAGCGCGCTCTTGGAACCTTTGCTTGTGCAATAGTTTTAGTGTTGTCAGAATATACGATTATTGAATAAGCTATATTAAGAATTACACTAAGTTCAAACACGAACTTTTGTATCCAAACAGCCTCTTTTATTGTTTCTGAAATAGAAATATATTTAGTTTTTGTAACAGTCTATTGTCGTAGTTATTTTGAAATTTTTTTAGCTAACAATTTTTTCATTATATACAAAAATAAATGTTGAGATAGATTTTTTATCATCAATATCAGACTGAAAATTTGAATTTGAGTATCCCTGAATATTCAATTATTGACATCCATAATTCAGAACTAAATTTTTTGTTCTTATTAAATACTTAATGGTCAATTTTACTGCTGACCAATATTTCTCCTCTAAATTATTTTGATATCTACTCCTAACACTTACAATATACGTACATCAAACTATCTATAGCCAAAATATAAGGTAAACTACACATCCATTACCACTCTTCATTGGTCTTTAAACTCATATCTTTAGAAAGATGAAGACTATGAATAAAAAGCAAGAGTCATCTCTTAGAGTTATCCATATTAAAATTTTTCAACATTTATTTTATGTATAATTTTTAGAATAATCCAATTATCCTTTGTACTCTATTTCTATAGCTGTAAACTCCAAGTATATAGGTTACCTCTCCTAAGTCTTGTATAAAGAAAATTTTAGACAACTAAATTTTTAACTCTGTCATCAAGGAAAAATCATTACCTATTAATAAGATGTCATTTATATGCAATATGAAGAATATAATGGTATAATCTTTAACATTTATAAACATAAAACACATCAGGGTTTTTTCCAAATCTATATGATTTGATCACCTCATCAAATCAAATTTTTCAACTCTTAGAAACTTGTTTCAATCCATAAATAAATTGATGTAACTTACATACCTTATTTTTATCTACAGTGGATACAAAATCTATGAACTATTCTATATAAATATTTCCCTTAAGATACTTATCGAGAAATGCAATTTTAATATTCATCTGTTAGATTTCATAATTATGGTATACAGTAATGGCTAGCATAATCCAAATAGACTTAATTATAGCTATTGATTGAAAGATTTTCTCGTAATTGAACTTTTGTTTCTAAGTATAACATTTTATCACCAATTGAGCTTTATAAGTATCTACGTAGCCATCCTTACCAATTCTTTTCTTAAAGATTTATTTACAGCCAATAGGAACTATTTCTTTTAGTGGATCAATAAGTGTCCAGACTTGACTGGCATACATAGATTAAATCTCAAAATTCATTATCTCTAGTTATTTATTTGAATTTTTATTCAGAATAGCTTCCTCGTACTCATGCTCATGGAGAAACATGTATTATTTCGAAGGTTTCAATACTTTAAAAGATCTCATAACTAGAATTGGTATTGAGGTCCTTTCACTAGACAATCAAGCTACTTCAATGTCAGTTTGAGCATCTGAGGACTCTTTCTCAAGGTCAATAATTCTACATGCACCTTTTTTTATTTAAGAACTCATTCTCTAAGAAGTGTGCATTCTTACTGATCAAAATTCTTTAATTAAAAGAGAAGTAAAAATAATATTTTAAACTATCTTCAGGATATCCAATAAACCGACCTATCTTTGATTTTTTTTTTTTTAGCTCATCGGTGTTAACTAATTTAATGTAAGCTGGATAACCTTAAATTATCATATAATTGAGATTAAGTTTTTTTCCACTCTATATTACATAAGAGTCTTTTGGACTGATCTTGATAGGACTTTATTCAAGATGTGCATAGCTGTTTGAAAGGCATATTCCCACAAATACGTTGGCAAGTCCCTTAAGCTCCTCATTAATAATACCATATCTAATAAAGTATGATTTTTCCTTTTTGTCAAACTATTAAATTGTGGTGTACAGGAAGGAATCAAGTAGGAAATAATTTCGTTATCTTTTAAGAATTCTTGCAATTCTATACTCAAATATTCTCCTCTACAATCTAATCACAAATATTTAATACTTTTTCTTATTTATTTTTCTAATTCATTCTTGAATTATTTGAATTCTTTTAAAAAATCATATTTGTATTTCATAAATATACATATTTATACTGTGAAATACCATTAGTAAAGATAACGAAGTACTCAAATCCTCCTCAAGCTTGTTACTGAATAATCTACACATATCTGTATGGATGAGTTCTATTAGTTTCTTAGCTCTCCTATCTTTACCCTTAAAAAGCAATTTGGTCATTTTATCTCAACGACATGATTCATAGGTTAGATAAAGTTTCGAATCCAATGGGCCTAAAATCCCATTTTTTTTTATGTTAAATCATTCAATTTTTTTCAATATGACCTAATCTAATGATGCCATAAAACTTTAGGATTTGTTTTATTTTGAATTCTTTTGTTGATAATAGATTGAATAGAACCTATATTGAATAATTCAAGATTATAATAATCATTAGTATTTACTACTCTACCAACTAATATATTTTTTAAATATATCAAATATTTATTTTCATTAAATTGTATAGTATAACCATATTATTATAATACAGAAATAAAAATGATGTTCTTAATCGCCCTAACAAAATACAATACAATACAATACAATACAAAATTCAAAGTCAAAATGTGCCCTAGAGCTAATCTGAGAAGTCAAGATCTTTTAGCGTCTACAGCAATAATTGCTCTATTAGTCATCCTTAATACGATCTCACCTTTTTACAATGACTATTTTGAATTGCTTGCAAAGAGACACAAATATGGGTATTGGCCGCTTAATCAACTATTTAGGACTAATTATCTGAAATAACATTCATTTCGTAATCAATCATATTACAACTATATATACCTACTTTAGTCTTTCTAAAACTCTTCAAATATTGAAAACATTTTTCCTTCCAATGTCCTGACTTCCTACTATAGAAATAATTTCTTCTATTTTTAACCTTTACTATCCTAGATTAATTTTCTTAAAACTTTTTTCCTTTGGACCAATTTTTGGCTCTTTTTGTTGTGGCTTTTTTGACTTCTTGCTAGTTCTACTGGTAAAAGTCAAGTAGATATCTTCATACCCTTGCCATCTATTATTCTGTTTATAGAACTCTTAAAGTACATTGATCAGTTCTAAAAGAGTCTGCTAAATTTTGTTCAAATTATAATTAGTTATAAATGATTTATAACTAGAAAAGAGAGATTGAAAAATCAAATTCACCTTGATGCAGTCAAGCATGACCACGTCATATGCATCCAGCTACTCTAAATGATTAATTATCTTAATGACATGCTTATCTGAGGGCACTTCTTCTTTGAGCTTTGTGTTAAAAAGGAAAACACACAACTCGTATTTTACTACTCAAGAATTATGGCCATACAACTGTTGTAGCGCGTGAAAAATATCATAGGCACCATAGTACTTCTAGTGTCTAGTTTAAAGTTCTCTATTTATCAATGCCAATATGTAGTCTTGAACTCTTCATTTGTCATTGTGCATCTTTCAAATGCTTCATGATCATTATATAAAGCATTATCATGTATATTAAATAGTAGAGCACCCTCTAAGACATAGCCAAGTTTCTTGAAATTAAGAACAATTCTTAGATTTTTGAGTTAGTCTTTAAAGTTTTGCCTGGTTAAAATATTATTATCTAAAATTTTTAGGAGAGCATTATTCAATATTTTATATGTTTTATATCACATATTTGAGAAATTGCAAGAAAAGAAAGCATCAATTTGTATCTTGTAGATATTTAAACAATTTAAACAATAATAATCAAACTCTTTGAAAGTTATTGAGTAATACTAATTATATTAACACTCACTATTTAATTTGAATTATACACTCGCTAAATGAAAATTCAAATGTTTTGTTGAAAATTTAATAAATTTAATAGTTTAGTGGGGATCAAATTTTTATTAAAATTAATTAACTTCATATTTTAAAAATTTTAGTCAATTAATTTTAATAAGCAAGAAATATTTTCCTATTACATCTTACATAAGGCATGATTCATCTTTCTTGTCTCAGCTTCAAATACCTTACATAATAGAAATCTTAGTATCCTAAACTAGTTAAATTCAAATCATTGTGCTTTTTCAAGATATACTTCTCATCTGAATCTCACATAATAAAAATCTTGATCCAGACAATAATATACACCCAAAGATCAGATAAATGAATTCTATAATATTAATATTATATCTCTCACATAATAAAAATCTTAAAATATAATATCAAGTCACATAATCTATTGTTATTCCATCATGGGAAGTATGGATTTAATAATTTTGTTAGAGAGTAAATTTTATGTGTTAATCTTATATGAATCAAATACACTTATTAAACATATAAAATATTATTATTTATTTATATCATGAATAAATATTCATTATCTATTAATATGTATATCACATATAAAAATACATATTTTGTTCTCATTAAAATGCTTTGTTGCATGTTTTATTAATAATTTTTTAATTATTAATACATATGTGATATTTTACGCATTATTTTTAATTTTTTATTGATTTATTTTTTTTTTTAAATTTTTTGTTTCATAAAAAATTTTTGATAGTTATTGTATTGATTTTGTAGTTTTGCAATAATTAGTCAAATCAATAACTATGTTTTGCTTATTTTTGTTAATAAACTAACCTAATGTTTTGTATTCAAATTGATATACATTTCTACACATATCTATACATACATGTATATATCACATATATAACAATGTATGTTAATACCATATGTAACTTGTATGTATATATACACATGCATCTAATACATATATATTTTAAGTTAAATGTATAACATATATAAATATCAAACATGCATTAACTTATGCAAAAAATCAAATTTAAATGCATGAACAAAACATCATGCATGCATGCATTCAAACACTTCAAATACATAATCTCATGAATTTAGTTAGTTCCATCAACAAGCAAAATAAATCATCGTATAATTTCATGCATATACATACATATAATCTCACTACATATATATGTATACATTATACATTATGCATCAACACTTGATACATATATATATGTTTAACAAACTTAAACACATAAACTCACCATGAAACAATTTTCATTAACCAACACATAATGGCTCATAAATGGAAAAATAAAATCAAACACTTTCAATTTTCAAAACATATACATACATATATATCTCATATATATATATATATATATATATATATATATATATATATATATACACACACACATTCATGAAAACAAATTTTTCACAAATGCATAAGTTCAGCCAATCACCATGAATACCATATGCATGCATAAATCAACATAATATATAATCAGACCTTGATGAAAATATGTTTCCATTAACAAGGTAACCATGGCCAAATTTTTAATAATTAAAATATAATTATAATTTTGACAAAAAATAATTTTTCATCAAATTCATCACTTGGCCGAACCTTATGGCACATATACCAACATTTTTTTTTCAAATTAAACCATTAACACATCAAAAAGAATGCACATTAGTGAATGCATTCACATCTTATTCAAATAATCCATCATGCATCATACATTCAACCAAAAACAACATAACATGGGCTTATTTCATCACCATGAAATGTCCAAACACATAAAAATCATTTAAAAATAATTTTCAATCAATAAAATCCTTGGTGGTCGAATGTATCCATATATACTTATTTTTGGTTTTCAAGTAAATCAACTACATACATCATTCAATCCAAGGTCTAATGCCATTTGAATGAGTAATTTATGGAATAACATACATCAAATAACAAACTTGAACCATTTAAGCATTTTGATAAATATATGGTGTGTCACAATGATATATATCATATATATGCAAAATTTTTACCAAAAAATGAGTTTATTTCATACATAAATGCTTAAGTGATGAAAACATACCTTTAATAATGTGAAGATTTTATAATTTATACCAACCAAAGCAAGAGAGAAAGTGGCCAAATATGGGAGAGAAAACTAGAGTTTATGGCAATTCAAAAAAAAAATTTGATAAAGTAAGCTCATATTTATACTTAAACATATCCATGCATTTTTAAAATTGTCCTTACTTTTTAATAAAAGACAAATATCTAGTATAAACAAAATAGTAATCATCCAATAATTGTTATTTTGTACATTTTAATTCTTATACTTAAATACAAGAAATTCACCTAATTATTAAGTAAATATAATTAAGTATGAATTCAAATGCTTAAAGTATAATTATCTAATAATTACATATTTATATTTAAGTCCTTTAATAATTCATTTTATTAATTTGACCATATAATTTATATTAAATTATATTATAATATAAAGTTATAAAATTCTTTAAACACTTTAAAGAATTATGAATATAATATATATATATATATATATATATATTTATATATTACCTTAAATGTATGACCTTAAAAGTGCTGACTTTCTTA
>CP135562.1:4415876-4436538 GCA_032401905.1 Swietenia macrophylla | reverse complement strand
ATCTGGATCAAATCAGTAAAAATTTTGATCCTATATATCAAGTTAATAGATTCTATTTTGACCATATATGTTTTCAAATATAAACAACATGTGACCAAACTGACTTTATCATATAAGACATTATTAATTTCATACTTATATACTATATGAATAACATGCATCTACACCAAATTCGATTATAATATTTTAGGTCAAAAGATAACATCATACACTAGTATAATTATACGATAAATCATTAATTACATGCATTATTATATAATTTATCGTTGTGTGATTATGTTCAAAAAAATAATTTTTAACTATTTAATTTATACTAATACTCTAATAATATGACTTTTATGTTATTTACACTAATATCATCTCATGATATTTATTGAAAGCATTCAATATACCTATTATACAATATTGTTACCCATTCAATATGATTTCTATAGAAAATACCTTTAATAATTTTATTTAATAGTTAAATAAATTATTAAGATAAATTCATAAATGTACTTTATTTTTATACTTGACTAAATAAAGAAAAAAATAGTTTATATTTGTGAATAAAATTTTTTTTATTTAATTAATAAATGAGTATATATACAAAATGAAATATCACTGAAACCGACAATATGAATAGTTTCTAGGGCATATTCTAACACATAGACATGGACTAGAAAGTTAATAATGGATAGAACTTCCACCTAAATTTTGGTTTTTGGTCACAAGTAGAAATAATTATTAATAATTATCAAAAAGAAAAAAGTGTTTTCATTACTTTAAGGCATCACTCAAATATTATTATATTTTATTTTATTTAAGTTATTAATACTTTACATGTATTAATAACTTACACCGAGTTTTAACTTTTGTCTACTGGTTTAATGAATAAGAATGATGTGTATGGTTATATATATTGAATAACATTGTGAATATGCATGATATATGATTTGGGGATAAAAATATAATTTTGGATACAAAATTATGATATGAAAGCCACGTGAAAGGAGTACTTGTATAATCCTTTAGTTGAAACAATTTGAGTTGGCGTAAACCATAATTACCATTCTTCCTAACTATATTAGAACACAACCAAGACCTACACGTGAAACATCACAGTAAATTATACATCCAAATCGGGCTTAAGAACAATTAAAACTAGAGTTAAGATCAAATGTTTTCTCAATTCTACAAACACATGCTCAACTTCATCATTCTAGACAAACTTTACCCATTTCTAGTCAAATGAGTCAAAGGTGTTACTATTCAGGAGAAATTCTTTATAAATCTGCAATAATATCCTTCTCAATCAAGGAAACGTTGAATTTCAATTACTCTTCGGTCTTTAACAAGCTTTTGATATTCTTTTAAACTCAATTTCATCTTTAATGTTAATCTTCAATCTTTTTTAATCTATATTTTTTAAATCAATCCATTAAGCGCCGCTTTAATTTTTTTCATTCTTGCCTTTATAATTAGTCTAATTAGCACGTGCAAAAAATCTTTGTGAGCTTGTTGTTATTGATTCTCATCATTTTCCCTTTTCTCAAAAGTATTTGACCTTGAATCATCACCTACATCAAAACAAGAAAAATTAAAAATATTAAAAGTAGCACTAACATTATACTTACTTGAAAGATCTAATTTGCATGCACCGTTATTGATTCATTCAATGGACTATCTCCCATAAGATGCAATTTAGTCCTCTTTGGGTTGAAAATCTTTCCTTCTTTATATGCACCCAAATCCAATCACTACGCTCAAAGATAGCTCATTTACACCTTTGATTGGTTTTAATCACATATTACTTGTTCCTTTTCTTAATGAGTTGTCAAACATTATTATGTAGTTTTTTTCACTATTTTAACCTTCTTTTTACCATTAAAATTATTTTTTCATCAACAAGTAAAGATAACAAATCCAAATGTGTTAAAAGATTAAAACCATAAACAATCTCAAATGTTAAATAATTCATAATAGCATGAACAATTCTACTCAATCAACAACAAACACTTTTCCTAATTTATCAAATTCTTTTGAATGATAGTATACACAAGAATAATTAAAGTTTTATTTACTGTATCTATTCATCCATTCATGTATGGATAATAAGCTATAGTAAATAACAACTTAGTTCTTCACTTAACCCATAAAACCTTCTAAAAATAGTTAAAGAATTTAACATTTTGATAAGAAACAATACTCCTTAAAACAATACAAAGTCGTACTATTTTTCTAAAGAATAAATCCACAATATCAATTACATTATCGATTTTATCACAAGGAATAAAATATGCTAGTTAGAAAATTTATCATCAATCACAAAGATAAAATATTTACCTTTTTTTGACTTAAGTAAACTTAGAACAAAATCTATAGAAATATCAACCGAATGGTCACTAGGTACAAGTTTAGATATATATAATTCATCAGGTAAGACTTTAGATTTAACATGCCTACACATGACACATATAGCATAAATTTTTTCCACGTAACATTTCATCTTATGCCAAAACAAATATTCTAGTAATACATCTAAAGTCATTTTAACACCTAAGTGTTCTATTAAACCTCTTCTCCTCCCTCCCCCCACAACCCCCACCCCCAAATAGAAGGAACTCTCACATAAAACTATTAAACATACAAAATTTATTCTTTCAAAACAAATACCTATCTAAGCTATAAAATTTTTCAAAAGCTACTTTTCACACACCTCATATACACTGGCAAAGATAATATCATTGACATAAAAATTTTTAATATACTCAAAATTCAATAACTTTGCATTTAAAGTAGAATAAGGACATATCTTCTTGATAATGTATCAATTACGATATTTTTCTTACCGCACTTGATTTAATCACATAGAAAAAAGACTTAATGAACTCCTCCACTTGGCATGCCTTTTGTTCAACTTATCTTATCCCTTAAAGTACTTTAAGGACTCATGGTCGGTAAATATAATGAATAGTTTCAATATTTGGTAATGCTACCAAGTCTTCAATTCTCTCATCTTCTATAGTTCATCGCTACTCTATTAAGCATTTCACTAAAATAGGTTATTGGTCATCTTTTTTGTAGCAAAGAAACACCAATACTAGGCAAAGATTTATCAAAATCGTTAATGTTAAAATGAGTCCTTCATACAAAAGTATATTATAGGTTAGTTGGCATAGAAACATCCTTGATATCACTCTTTTTAATGTAAAAACTCAATTGTTTCTTTGTCACTCTCTCAACAATCTCTTTTTTCACTCTATATTTTTTTTCTTTTTTTATTTGAACTCTCAATGTCTCTTGAATTTTTACCTCAAATTCTATTTTTTCACACTTTTGATCTCACCATTTCTCTTCAACTTACTCTGTGTTCTTAATTTATCTCAATTCTTTTTTTTCACACTTTTGATCTCACCTTTTCTCTTCAACTTACTCTATCTTCTTAATTTTAATTGATCCTTATACATTTACTACAGAGTCAATAGAGTAAAAATAATAGATTTGTTATCTTTTAAAAAAATATGTATCTATTGTTTAATCCATCGTTAATGACTCTTCTATCCTATCAAATACAAACTCCTTACCTTTAATTAAATTTACTAAGGAAATGATATATAATTACGTATTTATTTTAAAGTATCACACTGCATTCGAAATTGCAACTCTCCAACCTTCATAGTTCAAATCAATGGGCCTACAACTAATTACTTATTGAAGTGAATAATTGAATTGTCTGGCTGGCCACATTTGCATGGTTCGTGGTTGTTACTTGTCACTGAAGGATGCTTTTCTGTAAAGAAGGAAAAAACTGCTACTGCAGGAGATGTCTTTTCTTTCAGTTTATCCTTGAATTATTGCCCCCATTCTACAACTCAAATCATTTTGCTGTGGCAATCGCACTCCAGCAACGCAGAACAGGATAGCTTTTACATCATTTAAGCCGGCTCAATGGCTTTCAAATAACATCATTTGTAGCAGAGACTGCAAATTCTCATGTCCATTTGTAATACTCAAATCTGGAAAGCAACATCTTAAAAATAATTGTCATTCTATTTCAAACCTTTTACAAAGACAGAAAAGGGTACAATTTTAATTTAAAATGCATGTATCCCATGGGCAAGGATAGAATCTGAACTATCTTTTAGAAAAGGTAAAACATTACAATAAAAATTATTCATCTCTGGTTTTCTCAAATGGATCAGGGACCTTTTACAGGCCTCAACCGAGAACCCAACCCAGAGCAAGGTAAAAGAAACACCAAATTCAGCTCATTAACTGTGTCCATGAAAAAGCAATTGGGCTCCTAACCTGATGTTGAGCATTTCCCCAAATAATTGAACCAAAATCAGATTTACCCATCTGCTTAAAACCTTTCATTGCCACAAATTCAACAGTGTACCTCTTCTTCTCCCCTCGTGTCCTAAACAAAAGCCTTTTGGGCCTCACTGAGATTCCGACTGTAGACGGCCCAGTAACAGTAACATTGTACATGGATCTTGGAGGCCCAACATTTGTTAACTCGCGGGTGTATTGGACCATCCTCTTGCTGCCAAACAAGACCGAGAATGATGGGTAGTTAAGCTGACCAGGATCCATGAATTTACTCGAACAGGTGATATTGGGCCGCTTGACGACAACTTGGACATGTTGAATGGTGTAGCCTAAAGAACACAGGAATGCTACGTATTCGTCTGATGAAATATCATATATAAGACCCGGAGAAAGAGCTTTCTGGGGGTCAACATGGCCAGAGCCGTGAGCCCATGGGTCGGAAAGCCCTCCATCCGCAGCATCGTGTAGAGGAGATTTGGTGTCGTCAATAACATATGCAGTAGTCATGAGAGCAGATCTGATAGCACTTGGGCTCCAATCTGGGTGGGCTGCTTTGAGCAATGCAGCAACCCCACTGAGGTGCGGGCAAGACATAGATGTACCTACACAAGATGAATGACAACTGTAAGATTTCAGATAAATTTTTAATATCTCAATGAGAAAAGTGCCCTGTTGATCTGGCCATGTTCTTACTTTACTTACCAACAAATTATGATGTTTTTATAATGTTTCACTCCTAATCACACACATTATTCTAACAGCTAATCTCATTATTGTTAAAATGGCAATAGCACACTATGTGCCTGTCTATCATTAAAGCAGAGCAGGAAGCCGTGTACAACATTTCATCAAAGCTGAGTCAAAATACTATATTGCATAATTCAAACCGTGTGAATAATAGCTCTCCTCCTCTACCTATCTGCATTCAAAATCAAATTGTGTGCAGTGCAGAAGCAGAAATAGTGAAGAGTCCTCCCCACTCCCCTTCCAAAGTACATAAGAGCTAGAGATATCTAAACTTGTTAACACTAACAAGAACCACCCAACTGCTTCCCAGTTAATAACATTCACAGAAAACAAAATGTAAACTAAATTGACAATAACTCGGAAATTAAAAGCATAGTCGCAAGAATAATTACACAGTTTTAACTACTGACCAACTAATAACAAAAACATAATAGCACAGCATAGCATAAAATACACACCTGACATTATGTTAAATTTGGTCTTCCTTGTGTCCTTCTCCAACTCGGTTGGCCCATTGGCCTCTGCCCACGCCGCCAAGATGTTGACTCCTGGACCAATCAGATCTGGCTTCAAGATCTGCGGCGTCACCATGTTGGGTCCACGAGAACTAAACGCCGCTACAACTGGCGACGGTCGTACGTTCAACACCGTCCCTCCAAATGTAAGCAGAGCCGTCGGATTTCGATCAGTCTTTGCATACTCCCTTATTATATCACCCATCTTCCTCCCCACTGCCACGGCCGGTAACAGGTGACTGTCGGCAACCAATTCCTCGCCGCTGTCAGCTGTGTTCGCGAGAATCATCCCAACACCACCAGCGTCTCGCACGACGGCCCCTTTCTCCACACGTGCGTTAGTTCCTCTATCGCATATAACTACTTTCCCACGTACGAGTCCCGGTTGAAGTGAACCGGGTAAGCACAAATGGGACGAACTGTTTGTACCTTTGATGTAAACCAAACCGACCGGTTTATTTCCCATTCCTTTTCCGCTGTAAAGCGAGACACCAGTGGCTTTCTTTTGGTTTCCGAGAAATACGTAAGCCGGGAAGTCGCGATCTAAAGTTCCGGCACCAACGGTCATGATCCACGGAGCCACGTTGGCAAGGGATGCCTTAGTGGGCCCACTGTTTCCAGCAGAGCAAGAGACGACAATACCCTTCTCCATTGCCGTGAACGCGCCTATAGCAATGGTGTCTCTGTAATACGGTGCGGATCCACCACCGAGGGACATCGAGAGTACATCCACTCCGTCCTGTATGGCCCGATCCATACCGGCAAGAATGTCGGATCCAAAACAACCCGTATTCCAGCAAACTTTGTAAGTAGCCACACGCGCGTGGGTAGCCATTCCACGCGCAGTGCCGCTGGCATAACCTAGGAGGCTAGCATTGGCCACGGGTGAACCGGCGGCTGTGCTGGCTGTGTGAGTGCCGTGGCCGTCGTGATCACGAGGAGACTCGTTTACTTTGGGTTTCCTCAAGAAACTGCCACCAGAAGCCATGTGATAGCCTTTAGAGAAAAAACGAGCTCCAATGAGCTTTTTATTGCAAAGCGTCGGACTAAAATCGGGACCCGATTCGCACTGACCGCGCCACTTGCTTGGAACTTCAGGCATGCCCGTGTCGTCGAAACTTTCTGACTCGGGCCAAACACCCGTATCAAGGACGCCGATAACAACATCGTGGGAAGCTTGGTCGAGTTCTTGATTGCTGTGGCCTGCCCACGATCCGAAATCAGCGTTGAGGCCGAGGAACCGAGGAGAACGAGTGGTGTGAAGAGAGTAGAGAGTATCTTCATAAACACCAAGGACGGCGTGGGATTGACGGAGTGCCTCAGCTTGATCTGGATCGAGAGAGGCCGCGAAGCCGTGGTAGGCGGTGTTATAAGTGTAAAGAAGGGAATCTGGGGAGGAGGAGAGAGATTGAAGGCTTGAAGCGTACCAGTCGTAGTGGGTAGGGAAGGTTGAGGGCTTCACGTGGTGGCTCATATGAACAATGTAGGTTTGCTTGTGGGCTGTGACTGAGAGTGATAATAAAGGAAGTACAATAGAAACGAAGAAGAAGAACGATGCCATGGAAGCCATGAGAGGGAAAGTGAATGATAGTTTTGAAGTTCAGTCGAGTTTAGCGTACCAGTCTCTGTATAGGTGCCAGCGGGGGGGAGGATAAAATTGCCATCCAAGAAATGCCGCGGGACCAATGTCGGGTGGGTTTATGTGCAACTTTATTTATTAGACGAGGCTGCTATTTATCGGCTTCTATTACTCTTATGCCATTCGTAACTCCTTATTCATATCAGAATTAAGATAAATTTTCGTCTGTACCAAATATTGATTAGGTAGATAGTATTACTATTTAACTATGCTTAAAGTCTCTTTTTTCTTTTTCTTTTTGTTTTCTTTTTTATTCTCTTTACTCGGAGTGGGAGACAAAAGGATCAGCAATTTACAATTTAGGTTCATGCATAAAAGAAAAAGGCGTTGGGTTGCTTTATAGCTGGCAAAAATTATAATTATAATAATAACAAGAATAATAATAAATGGGTTTGGGAATATAGTTTTGGGAGAGTTAGATGTAGATATTGTGTAATGCAAGCAAATAATCCAAGGGCTAATTCTTTATCCTTAACTCAACCACATTGTTTCACACGCTCCTACTTACACACACACACACACACACACTATATATATATATATATGTATAGATAAGCAATGTAAAACCATCATTAAAATTCCTAACAATCATTCAAATAAAAACATAACTAAGAAAAAACAATGGTCAAATATATCATTTTCTCGCCAAAGACGTCAATCGAGGGCAAAAATCCATTCTCTGCTTGAGCAAATTAATTTAGGTTAATAGTACTTGGATTAGTACACTAAAGACAAAAGTCAAACAAACATTAAAATAATATGGATATTCGTGACATGTGTTAAATTAACAGAGTACAGTAATGAAACTTCGTAAAGCGACTAGAACTGAAAGTAAAAAATTTTTCTTTTTGTACAAGGGCAAGATCGAGTAAATGGTTGGAAATCATTTATTTTTTTAAATATTTAAAAGTAAATGCGTTTGATAAACTTTACTTTTAAGACTGTTTTGACATTATATAATGACTACAATGATATATTAAATTTGACAAATATTTTAAAAAAAATTTAATTATCTTTTGAGTGAAGAGAGAGAGAGAGAGAATTTATAGATGGTAACAAAATATTTAAAGAATTAACACAAGTATCATATTTTCTTTATAAAATAGGAATGAAATATTAAAACATAATTTTTTAATATAAAAATAAAATTTTAATTTGATTTAAAAAGTAAAAAAAAAAAAAGTTAATAAATTTCACATTCTTTGAGTTAAAAAAACTAAATAATTAAAAATTTGTTTTTTTACATATAGACAAGCGAGGATCAAGGACGTGTTTAACAATATTTATTATAAAAAAGTATAGTGATGTCAATTTCATGTAGGGCACAGGCATTTAAAAAAAAAAAGTGAGAAAAATAAGGGTATTTGTGGGTATAAAGGAAGGTACAATAATGAAGGCAGGACTTGCGCAAATCATGAGGCATAATTTTGTCAGTTAGCCAAAGGGATAAGACTGGTCCACAGCTGTTCGTGGGGAGCGAGCAACGGAGGTAACGGCTAGATTTTTAATTTTCGTTTATGACAGTTTCTTTTTCTTCCTTTTTGACTCATGAAGCGGACAAAGCAAAGCAAAGCAAAGCAAACCAAACCAAACCAAACCATATTCTTATTTCTGGCGGTGACACTGCTATTTCCTCTTCCACCATCACCTGCGCCTAAATCTTGTCTAATTAAGAGAAAGTACAGCTGAACGAACCCCCAAAGCATATTAATATGCATAATTTAATTTCACTAATTTAGAAATATATATTTACCTATGAACTAGTGGGTACTACACTATATTTATGTGGGTTCATAAACGAGACCGACACGGGTTAACTTTTGATTTGTTTTATTTATAAAATTCTATACTTAATATTAATTTAATCAAAAAAAATAAAAATATGACAACTGCAATCACCGTTGGCGATAACCGGTGATGACATCATATCGAAATTTTTGTCGGATCATTATACATTAAATTTACAATCTACGAGATGGTCGACTTATTTTTGAAAGCAGTGGTAGGTAACGAAGGACATCCAAAATAGGGGTCATAGGCAATAGTCACCGTCTGGTGCCACCTGGACGATAGCGAGTGACAACACATTGCCAGGATCGATAGAATTAGCGATCATCAATCTATGTAGTGGCGGTGGCAATGGTGTACCGTCACTTGCCGTCGTCGAGGCGGTTTTGAACCCTAGCACGACCTTTTAACCTACGTTTTGAACATCTTTTCATTACTCCGTTCTCGAAAATAAAGCTTACGATTGCATAGATTACGAAATTTTAAAGTCTGACTGTGTTTACGAAATTTCGATCTAGCACTGTTGTAGTTTCACCAGCAACAAAAAGTGGTTGGGTCCCCGCCGTGGATAACTTTATTATTTTATTTGTATTAATTTAATTTATTTTGGCAATATCTTGTTTAATTTATTTTACTATATTAATATTATTTAATTTAAAATATATGAATAAATTATTATAAATTAATTAATATAGTAAATTTATAATAATTTGTTATTATATCTATTAACAAGTAATATAATTTTATAATATGATTTATTTGGAGAAAGTAATTTTGTTAATTTCATATATAAGTTATACATTATAATTAAAATTTAATGATTTATTAATAAAAAGTATATTGTAAATTATTTTTGTTAAATTTAGGAGTATATTAGATATTTTCTCTGGTCTCTTTCTAACTATTATACTACTTGGGCATAGTAGTAATTATAAGATAAAAATGGTATTTTTCATTTAAACATCCAAAATTTAGTTATGGTCACCGTGTAAATGGGTATTTTAAAAATTAATAGGTTTAAATTTTATGTTTAGCTATATTTTATGGATCTAACTATCTTTTTTTTTTTCTCTATAATTAATCAATTTATTAATTATAATATCATCTTAAAGTTAATATGAGATCAATTTTATTTTTATTTTAAATAATCTCATAATTTTAATATTTTTATGTAAATTAATTAAAAAAAGAAAATATGACAAGTAAGTGCTACTTGGTGAAACTATTAAGATTTATTGCGTCTAATACAATATATTTGAAATTAATTCACATTAAATTAAGGAGAAATTAATATATATTATCCAATATTAAGAAAATTAGAAAAAAATAACAAATTTAAAATTTAACATTTAAGTAATTGGATTTTTGCTTTTTAAAATTTAAGTAAAACAAAAAATAATAAATTGTTTGTACCTACCTCTAACTATAACCGAAACTAAGTTTTTAGTATTTTATATTTATATAAATATTTTGTACAATTATTGAGTTTTTATTTTTATTTGAAGATGATATTTTACTATTTACAAAGTATTTATATTAGAATTAATATTCATTAATTATTTTTTATTAGTAAATTAATTTTTAAGTTTCTGGTAACTGTTAATTTTAAAATTTTGTTTAATTTATATCTGTAGTACATATTAAATTGCATTAAAGCAAATAGATTGGATTATATTTTATTAAATTTAATAACAATATTTTATATTGCATTGTTTATAGTAATTAATATTATTTAAAATTAATTATTAAAAATGAAAAACTCTCTCCATTGATAATGTGATAATGTAATTAATAATATTATTTATAAAATTATTGCTGTTAATAACAAGTTTCATCCTAATTTTTTTTAAGTGACAGGGCGCATATTGAATAATATACAATGAAATAATTGGTCTTTTGCAAAATGACCAATTATTTCATTGTATGTAAGCGCGTTGCAACTGTGGACTAGCGACGACATGACTGACTAGCAGATATATTAGAGAAGGGCACATGGCATGAGCATTAGTGACAAGAGGGTGGCCCCGCTCACCATGTAAAAGCCGCACATAATGGCGCCAATTGAGCCAACAAACACTCTCCGTTCTGAATCCTACTCTCTTCCTGGTAGTCAACCTGCATCGATACGGCACGCTTCCATGCTTTTTCTTTCTGTCATAATATAACTGTAAACCACGCGGTTTCTTCTGTTCTGTCAAATGTTTTATTATTATAAAATTTATAAGGTTTAAAATAAATAAATAAATAATAATTAAAATATACAATAAAAAATTTAAAATTTTTAAATTATAAATTCATAATATTTAAAATAATTCTAAAAATTTTAAAATAATTTTTAAAAAAATTTTAAAATAAATATACTGATGCACGTATGTACTGCAGCGAAATCAAATATTATACATTGAATAGATAATGAATATGGGGGGTGCGGGAATTGTACGTGACTTTGGCATGTTTATTTTGACCAGAAAGTATGTGTTACTGGCTTGCTTCTCCAAATCCACCTGAGAAGCTTGGAATTCCATCAATTACAGTTACAATTACACTTGCCCTTTCTCTTTTTTTTTTTTTTTAATTTTTCCTTTTAAAAAAGAGAAAGAAATTCCATGTGTGTAAACATAATGAAATAATAACAATTCATTATTGTTTTATACGCGGACAACAAATGCAGGGGGGTGGCTAGACATTTCTGGTTCAACCAAGATAATGCAACGGCGAGGAATTATAGGTCAGGAAAAGGAAAAAAATAATAAATATAAAATACAGTTCTCGGTCTGTTAAGTTAGCATTTACCTATAAAGAGATATGTTTAAGAAAACATTTATTTGGGAGATTATAATTTATTTATTTATTTCAATTAGTTATATGAAAGTCTAAATTTTAAATTTAATTTTGATAATTTTTTATTCATATTTTACTTTTATTCATTTAAAAAAAACTCATTAATTGTGAGTAAACTCGTTATTTTTTACTTCAGAATAAGTCTTTTGATTACGTAAATAACTAATAAAAATAAATTATTTTGTGTAATAATATTAATAATTTTATTTTAAATAATAAAAATGTTTCATAGTATTTGAAAAAGAATACTAAAGCTTACACTAAATAAATTATTGTTGATTCCGTTAATTTTCAACACGAAAAACAGGGCAGGTTTAATACCATTTAGAAATTTTTTTTTTATAAAAGATTTGAATTTATTTGTAATAATATTTTAATATTTCATGACTTATTTAAATAAGTCCGGCTTTTCATAAAAATAAATTTTTATTAAAATCTTGAAAAAATGGGTGATTGACTGTATGTTTGTTTCTTTCTTTTTCGAAAGTCGAAGGGAAAGATCTGAACATATATACTTTCCTTAAGGAATTGATTTTCTAATTGATTGCTTTCGTTCGAGAGTGTCATTGTTAATTTCTTCAGTTAAAGGATTGAATATGTTGTCTTTTCTTACATTTAATTCTCTTAACATCTCTCCTTTTCCACCAAAAGCTTAAATTGCAATAAAAAATTTATTAATTTTAATTGATTTTTTAATAATAATTTCAATTCTGTGCATGTATAAAATGTACATTTTATTTTGAATATAATACAATTAATTAATTAAGTTTTATTTTTTTAAATAATGATTTTCAATTCTATGTATGTGTACCATGAGTTTTATCCTATGATAAATTTTAAAAGTTAATTTTTTAATTTAATTAGCTGCATAATTGATAATTATTTTTATTTATCTGTGTCATTTTCTTTCTTTGACATAAAAATGTGTATTTTAAGAGAAAATTTGTTATTCTTATAACCATGCAATTTTTTTTTTTATTAATAATATTTAGTTCAAGCTGTCAAACTTGTCCTTGAATACTATTAAAAAATTATTGGTAAGAGTTATTTTTTAAAAAATAAGCTTAACCCAGTGAGAAATAAATTACTGATTCCATTATTCGAGCCCTACCCATTACCATCACCCTCACCCATACTTTTGATGGATTTGGGTCGAATACACGAGAGAGGGGAAAATTTTCTCGAGAAAATTAAGTGAGATTGTCAAAATTGTTTGATTTTAAACAAAGGTATAACAGCTAGTATCCGAGGCGAGCTATAGTTGTAGGTCAATGTTTTGGTGAGGAAGTGGGTCGTAATTGGCGCAAAATTGATGATTGTCTCACCAGAAATAACCTACGACATGCATTCATGCAAAAATTCCTTTCCTCCTTTTGCAACAATTTAATTAAACTGTATTTATTAGTTTTTAGTGGTCCATGTGCTCAACTCTCCCACTTCATGAACTAAGCAGGCAATTGGAAAGTATCAGTTGATTATTGCGTAGGGATAATGTCACAGGCATTAAACACAGACACAAATAGAATTCAATGTTGACAGGGAGGAGTCAATGTGCATTAGTTTTAGAAGAATGTGTACAAATGGTTCTCATCCCCAACGACACAAAAGCATAGGCATTGTGAGGTGCCTTTTTCTGTACCTTCCCTTCCATGGAACGCAAAGGTTAGTATGATTACAAGTGATAACTACCTACATGGTACAAAATCATTTTTTTCAGGAGGACATCAAGTTAATTAAAATAATTCCTCTCTCAAAAGCAAATAAAAAGGATTATCTTTTATAACACTGACAAAATAGGCGTGTATAGTGTATAGGATGAAGAGTAGTTATCAAATTGCCTTCAAATGTTATGCTCCCTTACTTGTCTAGTTTAGTTGCTCTGAGGACTTTTCTGTAGAAAGCTCTGTCAAACATTCTGTCTACAGCTTAAAACTTAGTCAAAAGTCAGGTAATTGAAACTTCAACTTGCCAAAGATGCAGTATTAGTGGAGAGGATTTGAATCATGCTTTAAGTGGAACGTAAACCCTCTAGGATGGTATGGAAAATATCGAATGTATTAGAAACTTGTAAGCTGTGACTATGGTAGAAACTTGTGCGCCTCATTCTTAATGTTGGGAAAATTTTGATCAAAAATGAATTAGAGGGAGTGGTTGCAATTCTGTGATCAATTTGGAGTTCAAGAAATACTCTTTGAGAATATTGCTGCTTATAATATAGTTAGGATGTATTTTAAGTTTGTTGAAATTGTAATTTGGCTTGAAGACGTCCTAGTAGAAATTTGTAATCTTCTTTAGTTGTTTTTCAATGAAATTCTATTTTTTTTTAACGAAAAAAAGACTATCATAATTATTATGCACTTTGTAACTAATCTAATCGATCAAGGACTAAAGTCAAAAGCACATTACAAGTAGCAGTAACAATTTCTGGACAGCTTAACATTAAAATTAGAAGAAATGGAATGTACATCTTTTGCAATACCCGATTTTTTGAAGAAAAACTTTGGATGGCCGGGAGCTGGCCACTCCAGCCCAGCCATACTGCGGTAGTTTGCAGTGCACACTGTTCAATTTGTTAATAACGAGGAGAGAAGCACATCAATATCAGCATTCCTTAAGTGTGGAGTGGCACTTAGCACTAAATATTTGTATTAAATGGAGGGCACATAGTGTCGCTTTGGCCGAGTGGTTAAGGCGTGTGCCTGCTAAGTACATGGGGTTTCCCCGCGAGAGTTCGAATCTCTCAGGCGACGGTTTTTTTTCTTTTAACTTCAACCTGCCACAAGAGTCCGATGATGGTCCAGTAAATAATTGGGTTTCCTAACACGAGGAGAGAATCTACAAATGCAGAAGGGGAGGTGAAGCTGAATTCGCTGAATAGAAGGCCGTGTTTGAAGTTGAATAGATTTTAGCAAATGTTGTGAAAGCCAAAAAGCAAATGCGGATACTTTTGATAATGAATGAAACTTTGAGCTCCAATGTCTCGTTGATCAACGATAATGTTTGCATTCGGGAGCTTATTTGAAGACTCGCGTTCATCAATAAGTTAGTGTGATACAATATTTTTACGTAAATTCTTATACTCAAACACATACGACTTTTAACCATAAATTCGATACAGCTCTAATAATTAAAAATAAATCTAATTCAATGTAGATCAATCAAAGCCTATAAATATTATAAAATCCGAAGTACATGTATTTAATTATTTATTTAAACCGTGTATAACAAATTCAATTAGGATTTATGGAATAAATTTCAAATTAATATATAACTACCATGCAAATAAAAATACCGGTTGAAAATATTTCTTTGTAACACAAGACATTCCAATAAATTTGTCTAAAATGTATTAAATGGAAAACGTTAAAATGCATAACTACTGTAAAACATATGCTCATTCTCTTTAACTAACACTCACTAGCCAATCCTAATCTATCCCGTTGAGCAACTCATTTATTTACTTGCAAGTGAATATGCTCTGACCACTAATGTTACAGAACCAGGACAAGTTGTGTTATCAAAATACATACTATCAACCAACGAGTTGTTCAAGGGCGTTTAATACTGTCAAGCGATTAATCAGAAATCATTGCACTAGCTAGAGCCACCCATTAACTTACCAAGATTGCGTTACCCAACTCTGAATAACTCACTTCCAAGGCAAATAGAAAAAGCACAAATTAAAAACAAGAATAGAACTCACTCACAGAAACTGCAGTTTGGCAAGACCGATGTTATGGCTTAATTTTCACATACATACTACATTCAGAATCCAAGTCTATAGCCAACTGACTTTTAGATAACAAAAACCATCTGGTAGAATTGACAGAAAGTTAAAAGGTGCAAGAGCTGACAGTAACTCAAATCAAATTTTCTGACATATTATAGCACCTGATTGATCCAACAGCTCAACTGGCTCAAAGGCTCTAGTGGCCATACTTCTGGAATTCCCACTCGCTATTGTCTGTGGATAAACAAGACAATCACATAGAAGAAACAAGAATACACAAGGTACATTGCAAAAACTAGGAAAACTGCAAAAAGTAAAGGGCATGTGGTATGAAACATACCCAACGGACAAACTTGACGAGTCTTCAACCATCGACTGATGCAGTGAAAGTGAAATGCATGGTTGCAAACCCCTACAAATACAAATACAAAAAAGGAAATGTTCTCAAGTCTGAGTGCATTAGCAGTAACCAGTCCAATTGTGCACACAGACTGAAATGACAGTAAAGAGCAAATACTATTAAATTTTACTTCAAACATTTTTCAATAAATTCTACAAATAAATATATGATTGACAGAGAAACAAAACGTGTACAATTTGGATGTACAGTGTCATATTAAAATTAGCATCAAGCAGAAGCAACCATAACAGTCAGGATGAATTTTATTTTATAAGCAAACATCAATGCAAGGTAACTGGAAACTAAATCTGGATTCTTCCCCAAGAAAACAGTAATGAGGGTAACTGAGTATTTCATCCAGCTAAAGAATCAAATTTTCTAAAGTAACCAATATAATGTATTAGGAAATTATATTTTAAGTTAAAAAAATCAAACAACAAAAAACTTACAATGCCTAGTAAAATTCTATACAATTTTAAAACGTTGAATGGAAGAGTTCTGTAGCCACAACATACTTGCAATTTTGACATTCAAATTCTCTTCAACCAAATGACTCTTTAATGAAACATAAGAATGCACCGTAAGATGCACACCAGAGCTACTAATATTATTCGAAACCAGTTTTAGTAATTCGCACACACAACCTACAAAGAGTCCAAAAGATCAAACAGATTTATACCCTACATCAGAACCTGAATATTTCCTCTAACCTCCCCACAAAAGCCAAATTCTGAGACCCTGATCAATTATGTCTACACCACCATTCCAATGTTCAAGAACTATATGCTACACTTTTGTGGTAACCTTAATATTCTCACAAGCAAGCTTGTGATTTTTCTGCATTTTTCTAGTGTGATATTGCACTATCTCATAATCAATTCTTCAGCACTTAAGCATTTAAGTTCAAATTTGTTCAATTATGTCAGAGTCACTATGATTTTAATTCTATCCTTCCTATCAATTTCTAAAATATTTTATATGCAACAAATATACACAGAACACACATACCAAAGTTAGTATGTTTCAGAGCATTATTGGAAAGGTCAAGGATTCTTTTAAATTTATGAACACTGCACCAATCAAATTTCTGAAAGCAAAGGCAAAAATTCTCTAAACTTGCACAATCATATAACCCATACACCATTAGCAACCTAATACAATATTTGTACGCACCTTTACAAGTTTGGAGCTGAAGAACAAAACTATATATTAAACTACTACAATAACTATTAACCTAGGCCAGAATAGCAGAATACACATATCCAGCAGCTCTCATAACCCAAAAATTTAAGGCTCTAAGGGGAAAAAGCATACCCCAAGCTACTGTACATTCCTCGCTCGTAGCACTAGCCTGGTTTGCCTGACACTCGATGCCTAACCACAACAAAAATAGAATTACATAAGAAATCACAATAACCCAACAAAAATAGCACACCGAAAACCCGGAACGAAAAGTTAACTCACAGAGATCCATGATATGGTTCCTGCAAATCGCACAGTTATCAACAACAATATCTGCATCCATCAACCAAAACGGCATCAAACACCAAAATTCAGAACCACCGTTCTCAAGTATACGTTTAACATGATAAATTCATTGAAGAAAAAAAGAAAGAAAAGAAAACTAGGGTTAGGGGTTACCCCAAGCCCAGAGTGCGACAGCGCTCCACTTTTTGATCTCGAAACGTTTAGGCTTCTTGGAGGAAGAAGAAGGGCCAGCACTGCTAGATGCCTCGCCGACCGGAACCATCGGCACGTCGGAGTCCAAGGTGGCCATCGTTTTCTCGAATCTAGTGGAAGGAAGGAACAAACGCTTGTTCTGTTCTCTGCCCTCGTATGCGTAAAAATAACCCCTCCACCTGACAATTGATGGTAATAGTATCAGAGATGGGCTTTGGGCTTTTGAGGCCTTTTATAGCAATACGCTTTGCAGCTATTGCTTATGCATGTCTAATTATATCATTCATCTTTCTAGTTTTCTAAATTAATGAATCATGTCATGTACAGTTTTACTCCAACTAAACTTGGGGAGATTTGTCATATCCCTCCCCCTCTCTTTAAAGGGTTAGTGGGAATTTCAGTTTCTGACCAATTTTATGAAAATGGATGCTCATCTACTGTTAACTGTTTGTTGACTAACACAACTACTTACAATTATGTAAATAATTTTAGTAATTAAATTTGATGAATGAAACTAGTACAACTTACTTACTTACTATAGTTAAGATATAAATTTTTGTCAATATCCTACAACCATCCCATATAACATGATAAAATACCATTCTTATCTTTGAAATTAAAAATAATTACAATTGGATTAATATTAAAATTTCATTTCTTATTTCATTCTATTTAATGTCAATCATTTAATTAATTTTAATGTATTAAATGTGATATTAGTAGAATACTTGAATAACTATTTTATAATTTTCTTTTTTGTAAAATATTTAAAATAAACTAGTTCAAGTAAAATATATAAAAGAGAGAAATTATGAAAATAAACATAATAGACGGCGAGGGCAGGGAATGCTTTTATCTCTGTGCTTACGTAAGTTGAAGTTGTTAAGAGTTTGCTCATAACAATTAGATCAGAAGTAGAAGCTGGCAAAAGACTTTCCTTAATCGAGAAGATCCGCACATTAACAGTACATGCTTTTTGATGTTTGAAATTAATAATAATGGTTCTTGTATTCATTCATCAATAATAATAATTATAATTTATTTTTTAATAATATTACATATTTTTAGATGATTTTCTAAATTTTACCATTTCAAAGTAAATTAATCTTAATTAACTCTTGTAAAATTTCTTTTTTGTAGTTAAAAATGGATAAATTAAAAAACAAAAAATTAACCATTTAAAAAATTTCATGGTCATAGGCTGTTGCCTAAGTATGATCCATAACGATATCGTTTTTCACAAAAGTAATGTGCAATTAATAAATCCTAGTGAAACTTGTTTCATGTGCTAAGTGTCAGCTAGTAATTTGTTTTTTTTTTTTTTTCTAGAGAACAAACTTTCTAAGATCCTTTTGCTTCAACTCTTAAGTATGAACATGTCGGATCTTTTTGTGATAAACTCTTTGATTGCCAATATGTTCTTGAAAAATAGAATTCGAATCAGGGATGCTAATATTTTGAAAAAAAAATCCTTCAATGTTTAAGTTAGTAAAGTTTTTTTTTTTAAAATTTAATTGTCTATTTTAACAAAATAATAACCTATTTTTTTATAAAAATTTTACATACTTTTTCTTTTTATTTTACCTTTTTTTTTTTATAGGTTATTGACTTGTTTGTCTTGTTGCGTTTATATTTTTATATTTTAGTAGGACTCTTTCTTTTTATCTTATTTACAATTCTCTTAAATAACAGGGAATTCGATGGTAAAAATTATATTAGGAAACTGCTTTGAAGAGTTCTTAACTTTTTTGTTATTCATACCAAAGGACATAAGTTCGTCTTTGATTTATTACCTTTTGACTTCAACATTTATCAAGGAGAACTTCTATTTCTATAGACAACCTGAGGCTATACATGTGAGGTATGCTGATGACTCAGTTAGGAGGATATTTGATGACTGAGTTAGTGGAAAATATCATGTATCAACAAGACTCCCCTAATTTTCAATATCATCAAGTTCTAATTTTGATGTTGGAAACTCAACATTACTTCTAAATATGTTTCGAGGGAAAGCACTTTTTATTTTCTTATAAGCTAGCCTTGATATTATAAAAATATTTGTGCGTCTTATAACTGATGGTTATTTCTTTTCAAAAAACATTCTCAAATGCTTGTTGTTTTATTTTTCATAGTAAGTAATTACGCTATTTTTAATGCTAAAACATCATTTCTGACTTAATCAGTGCTTCAAATGAGGCTTTATCTCATTCTTTTACAACTCAATGGTTTGGATTTGTTCACATTAGGTTAGCATAAAAGCAAATATTTTCTCTCTTCTCTTTACTTTACCCATTCTCACATTTTGTATTAAACTAAGATCAAAGTTTCTTTGTATTCTCTGTGACTTGTTGTTGTACCTTGAATTTAATTGACAAAACTTAACCTCTTTGAGACCACCACTAGTTTTTTCGTATTTTAAAGTTCGTGCATCTCTCTCTCTCTCTTTTTTTCTCTTTTATTTAATGATTTCTTGGATTCCTGTTCTTTGTTTATTGGTCGAATGCCTCATTTTATTACTAGTTTTATCATTCCTATTGCATTCCTTGTAACTATTCTAAGCATATATTTCCGTTTGATTGCTTGTAGACCTTGTAAGTTCTAAATAATCATATTTTTACCCCTTTTTCTATTTGAAATTTTATGAGAACTATTACTTGAATAAATTTTTGATAGTTTGTGTTGTTTTGGATTTCCTAATAGGTCTACTTTTGCCTTTAGATGTTTAGCAAAAGATCAAAATCTCCAGATTTGTCTAACCAAGAATTTAACACCCAAATGTCCAAAAATTTTTTTTCATTGTTCTTTATTAGTGACAACATTTTAACTGAGGAAAAAAAGTAGGATGAAACAAAGGGAGTATCTTAAGAATTTTTTCCTTATTAGACATACTATATTTTGACGTTCCTGTAGAGAATAATAATTATGTTGACCTAGGAGATTCAGAGGAAAATGAGCACTTAATTAGCGTTGAGAAATTCAAGGATGGTGGTCTAAGTTTAAAAATTTGT
>CP135562.1:4385228-4410931 GCA_032401905.1 Swietenia macrophylla | reverse complement strand
AGGTTTGAAAAATAACAAAGAAACATTTTCAAGTGGTAACTTTTTTTCTTAAAAAAGTTATCAATTCTTTTCATTTTTAAATTATCACGTATTTGCATGCAATTTTTAAATTATTTTATGATGAGATAAGATTTTTTTTTTAAAAAATAAATCTAATAATAAAAGATAATGTAATATAATTAGAGGTATAATTTAGAAAAATATAATAAAATCTAGTTAAGTATTAGTTAATTTATCTCAAACAATATCAACTTTATAAAATACTATAATTTAGATTATGAAATTATGGTTTGTTCAAAGAACTAAAAATAACATTATTTGACTTTAAAACAACAAAAAAAAAAGTGTTATTTAAAGTACTGAGTTTCTATTTTAGTATTAAGTTAAGTCATCAGAATAAGTATTTTTTTGTAATTTTTTTAAAAGAATGGTTAATGTGTTTTTTTAAAATCACTTTTAGACATTTTAAAATTTGTATGAGTGAATTTTTAAAAAATTATATACTTTTTTTATAAAATTACTATGATAAATCTTATTTTATATTGATGGATTTAATATTTTATATGAATAATGTATTTTATTTTGAATTAGTACTTAAAATTTATTGATTTAGTTAAATATATTATAAGTTTAGATTTTATATTTTATAATAACATAACCGTAATTAAAGAGATAAAATATGCTAAAAACCTGTAAATATATGTACAAATTTTTTAAATGTTAAGTATTTATTTAAGTAGGTTTGTATTGAAATCTCAAACTTACTATAAATTTTAAGTAAATTTGATATTAAATTTTTGTTATAAATACAAATATGAATTTAGAAGTACTTGAGTCAAACTAGTACTTTTGCCATCCTTTTTGTGAGAGTGGAAAGAGGTTGAAATATTTTGAACAAACTGCTTACTTTCTGGGTCCAGGAGGCCAGGTCCAGTAATGTTGAAATCATAGGCTTCTTTCATGGATGGGTGGTGATATTCCCTCTTATTTTTTTTTGCAACAACACCCCCAACTATTAATTTTCTTATAATTATAATTTTATTCCTAATAAAATAATTGATTAAGTAAATACATCATATAATTATTGTTTACGTACCTTAAATTAATATATATATATATATATGCACACACTAATATATAATATTTTAGAGTGACATATAAAATATATACAATGAAAAATATTTAAAAAGAAAAAAGTAATATTTACATATTATTCTTTTAATTTCTTATAAAAAAATTATTCATAAATGTTGATATTCGATGAAATATTTAAGAAATATTGAATATAAATAACTAAAAAAAGTAATTTATTTAAAAATTGTGTACTTAATAAAATATAAAAATAAAAAGTTAACTTAATTCACGAGAGGGTTATTAGAATTGTATTGAATTAATTTGCAAAAACATTAACGTTTCAAAAACTTAATGAAGTGAGTTTGAGAAGTAGTGTGGTGTTATAAAAGAAATGAGGTGGGAATGTTACCGCCCTTAATAAATTTGGAATTTTAGGCACCCATTATATATATATATATATATATATATATATTATGTATCCAATGATTGAATTTATGATGTAAAATACTTCTAGAATATGGCATAAGTTAAGGATTAAACAAATCATACCAGTGTAATGGCACCAATGGAGTGGAAAGATGCATCACTAGTCCTGAGCACTTCAACTGTTTTCAAGAGCCTTTTCACTTTTTCGAAGGTGCTCGGTATCGATTTTCATGCAACTGAAGCGAAACCAATTTTGATCCATTAACATCTTATCATTATTTATGGTTAATAACTCTAATTGAATGGAAAAACTATTTAAAATGATTTAAAGTAATAAAAACCAACATTCGTAGGAAACTTAATCTCTTCATTTTGACTCGACTAATCAATCTGAGCACTTTATTGGGTTTGCAATGTCTGGTAAACTCAAGCCGTTTCCATAATCTATCTATTTCATTATCCAAAAAAGGAAAAAGTAGAATGACAAGAGTAAGAAGAAGCGATGAAGTCATTACAGAGTTTCAACCGGGTCGAATTGCCTCAGGAGTGTTTGATAAACATCCATCCACCACTCAATTTACAACAACTAGGGGGTTTAATAGAACTCAAATAAACCTACTGTAACAAAAAGTAAGGACCTAAATCTGTAGCATCTGTGTAATGTACATATAATTGAGACAAAATTTTATTGCATAACCATTATAATAGTTGTATGTTAAAATAACATCACAATCAATAAAATATAAAATAATTTATCCAACTGAGTGAACGAACAAAATAATTGCAGCAGCGAATACTTTACCTTTTAAACTAAGTGGTGAAGTGAGAGTCGAGAATAGGGGTGAAATCATTCAAAGCTGGAGATGCATATCCATGTAATATATCATAAATTATTTTAACATTTTATAAAAATGTAAGTTGTCAAAAACAAAAAAAAAAAGAAATATTAATCATATGCACATATCATAAACTTTAATTATTTGCCATAAATTGTAAATAATCAATAATAAAACTTTTAATAATGCGCGCAATTGTTTGTATCAATTTTTAGTGACAACACAATTTAAGAATTTTATCATTAATAACTTTCACATGTTGCCAGTTTTAAATTTTAAAGTATGCGGACATACTATTGTTATTAATAATATAATATGTTGTAGTACATTCTTTACTGGAAAAAAATACTCATTCCTTTTATGTTAAAAAATTCAAAGCACCTTATCCATTAAAATATTTTATTAAACTGGATATGGTTTATGCATTGTTATATTTGTAGCACCCTCTTAATCAAAATCATTTTAAGAATTAAATGTACTAAATTATGTTAAATTTTGTTAAAATTTGCAAATTAAACTAACGGATTAAGAGATGCATTGGTATTTTTGGAATTGGTGGAACTAAAAGTATTTGTTCGGTCAAACCTTAAAAATGAGTTCCTTTCTTGATTTTCTTATTTGAATACCAAGTCGGGTAGTTTATGGTGATCGAAATATATCGTTAAATCAAGAAATAGAGAGAAAATATAACAAAAAGTTTTAGGAACCCTCGTTCTAAATTTCTTAGTCCCGTTTCTTTTTCTTTTTCTTTTATTTTTTGGTGCTTAGACATTAAATTAATTTGCAAATTCCTTCGAAAACAAAATGTAATAATTTAAATATGCATGTAATTTTCTCATATTATGAACTGTATACATTTATTATTTTCTTGGCTCATACATTGACTTGGACATATTATTTTCTGATAAAATATTCTTAGGAGGTCTGAACGTAGCCAAAGCTCTTTATGTTGCTGCCCACAGTGAATTTTCATTAGTATCAATAGCTTAAAGTTCTTGATGTTGGAAAATTAAGAACATATATGCATAAAAAAATTTAAAATAAAAAATAACTTTCTTAATTCCTATATAAGAATCCTTTTATTATGCATGGTTTAAATAAATAAGAATTAATAAAATTAATGAAATTATATGACATACGTTATACTAATAAAATTTTTTACGATTATAGTTTTTTGTTAAAATTTTTAAAGATTCGTTACTTCAAACTCAGTTTTAAATTTGAATGCATTTGAATTAGATTCTTTTTATGAATACAAAAATTTAGATCTTTTAGTTATCTTTCTATTATTGCTAGAATCATGTCAATCCAATTTTTGAGTCAAAAATTATGGTTAAAATATGATACTATGTGAATGACTTTTTCTTGAATAAACCACTCAAGTGTGTGATTTCTAAAAGTGTCCACACCAAGTAGAGAATTAAAAAATTTGAATTTTAGTAAATTCAAGGTTGTGTGATCTCTAATGATATTTACACCAATTAAAGAATTTGAATTTTATTAAATTTAAGATTATGTAGGTATCTTTTCTTTAGAGGTTATATATAAAGTTTACAAATAATTTACAAATACAAACTTGACCTGATTGTTGGATCCAAGTTGAGTAACATGCAATTAATAGTAACACTCAGTCTCTAATCAATATGATTAAATTGCACCTAAATTCCATGTTGATTTAAATTTGTACTTAAAGAAATGAACTCTTGCGAATGTTTTAATAAATGAGAATATAATAAAGAAATAATTTAACTTTTGGTGAGTATGTTTAGATTTCAAAATTTAGAACAATTACATTTAATAAAAAATTTATTACAAAATTAACCGCAGTCTAATTAATGTTAAGCATATTTGAACCAAATAAATATTTTAACCAAATAAATATAAGCATATTACTTTTAAAACCTATTTAGTACATACCTATTTACCATGCACTTATCTTAAATCCTAAATTTTTCCTCCTTAATATCAAATTTAATCTATTATGAGTCTTTAAAAGTATTGAATTATTTAAAAAAAAATATGTGAGAAGATATAAATTGAATTTACCTATATTTAGACCTTAGAACCGAAAGACGGTGAAAGGTGTTTATGTGTAAAATTTAAACTTTCTAAACTTAACAAAGCAAAATATGTTAAATTTTCCTATGCCCTTATATTACTTCAATAACAAATAAATTTTTGGCTAAACAACCTACACTTACCACAAAGAAATCTTAACAATCAAATCAAAAATAAATAAAAAGAACAATTAAATAAAATTAAATAAAAAAATTTGTTAACGAAAAAAAACTTTATGAAGAATTTTTCACAAAACAAAATTTTGTTAGGCTATCCCTAGTTACCTCAAAATCCACTAGGTAGAGAAAACTTATAATTAGTTATTTTTATTATAAGAAAATTAGTTATTTTTATTATAAGAACTCTTGCAATCTTAGTAATCATTATTTTAATTGTTTTCTACTCTTATAAAATCAAAAATGACATATTTTAGGATTGGAACTCTAGCTATCGACACTTTATAGAACTTTAAAGGTTAACAATTAGGTTTTAAAGAGAGAAAACTTTGATGATTATAATTTCGAAGAGAAATCAAATCACAAATCACAATAATTAAGACAATACTTGTATTCTCTTAAAAATATATAGGTTTAGAAGGTTATGATAAATTTGAGAGAAATCTTCACTTAAGGAAACAAGAAAAATCTCAAAAAGTCATCCAAAAACCCTAGAATTTGCAAATTGGATTTTTATTTTCTTGCAAGGCCATTTGACTGGAAGTCAACTGAAGGTTGAGTGGTCTGCCTAGGTAAGTTGGCCATTCAAGTGAGAGTCAAACGAAGGTCGAGCTCCAAGTTAATGAATGGTGGCTACTAAAGCAAGCTCTGGTTAAGAGATGTGCATTAAGAAGGTGATTGCCTAAATTTTTGTCAAATGATGGTTGAGCACTAGATACATATTAAGATTGCTCGAACGCTCATTTAGTGTTAGTCAAGTGCTAGCTCATTAACCCTTCAAGTCAGTTAGAACAATTATCAAGTACTAGTGAAGCACTTAGCCTTTGAAATCCATCAAATGACTTTTAAGTGAACCAATCGCGTGCCAAAATGTTGTACAACATTTAAAAAATATAAACATTAAATTGTTGTTCATGAATGTGTCAACTTAAAAACTTAACATAAATAATAATTTTTTTGTAATATTAATTTTAGAAAGTTTTATCTTCAATAATTTAAAAATCATTTGGCATAGAATTATTCATTTTTATTCATTTTATTTTTTATACTTGTTAATACACACACTTATGTATGCATGTATGTATGTACGTGTTTATGTATTGTTGACCTTAGCATCCCATAAACTCTTATTTGAACGATAATAAAATATGCAAATAAGTCACAAGCTTATGGTATTAATTGTTATATCTTGAAATATATGTGTGTGCATGTAATTGTGTTAATTATATAAGCATATTTGTTTTATACAAAAATAAAATTTTAAAAATTGAGAAGGAGACCAAAATGAAATACTTTGAAATCGAAACCTGGACCAAAATTCAAGATTTTGAAACTTAAAATAAAAAAAGTAACATTTTCAAAATTAGAAAATAAAACGGGTGCAAAATTCAATCAACTAAATTTCAAAATTAGTTCAATCAAAATTCAAAATTTCGTCAAATGAATTTTTGAGTGATGTTTTGATTTTCATTTCAATTGATTTGGTGAACAAAATCTGGTCAATTGAAATTGACTTAAGTTTGGAAATTAATGTTTCTAAGGGTCAGTTTTTGAGCGCATATATATATATATATATATATATATAAATCTTTCAAGTTTCAAAATTAACTTGAACTTACAAATATAACGAATACATATTATACACATATTTCTTTTATTTTTAATATACTTTATTATTGAAGAATCATTTGAAGTGTAATATTGTTACTAAACTTATTATATTCATAAAAGAGTGAAAGAAATGATTTTTTCACTTGGATATTGGGAGATTGAATGATTTAGAAGAGAAATCATTTGCAAAGTTTAAAGAGGTCACAAAAATTCTCTTTGTATAAATTGCATCCTGGAGTTTCAACCCTTATTCTTTACTTAGGTACAACGAGATTGAGTGATGGGAGTGAACTAGTTATAAGGTTTGAAAGAGTACTAAATCTCTTTTCTTTTATATTAAGTCTTGGTGTTTCAAGCTTGTTCATAATGAAATTTTTAAATGGAGCTTGAAGAAGTAGACATAGGCAAAGGTTATGCTAAACCATTATAAATTCAAGTATTTAATCTCTTTTTCTCACTCTAATTTACATTTTTTGTGATTAGATATTATTTGATTATATTACATTGTGAACATTATTAATTGTGTGGTTGTGTTGGAAATATAATTTTTTTTTGTATTAGTTTTTAAAAATTAAATACATCACCTTTTGGATTGCATAATAATATTTCATATGTGTATACGCAATGCATGCATGCATCATTATTACAAGTAGATAGTTGCATAATTTAGGAGCTACCACTGCATTAAAATTGAAAATAACACACGTAACTTGGGTGGGCAGTAGATCGAGTTTGGAGCAAATACATTTAAACTCATTTAGATTCCTTAAAAAAAATTTAATACTAAATCTGTATTAAACTTGTAGTGGGTTTGATATTTTATTACTAAACCTATTTAATTAAAAATTTAACATTTATCAAATTTGAACAAATATTTGTGTATTTTTTGTGATTTCTTTTATATTTTTAACTATACTTATATTATTATTAAATATTAAACTTAAATTTATAAAATATCTAATTAAAATGATAAATTTTTAAGATTAATTTAAAATAAAAAATATTACTCACATAAAATAATAATTACATTTAATATAAAATAAAATTTATCACAACCATTCAAAAAATACATAATTATTTTATGAATTCATATATAAAATATCAAAAATCTAAAATAAAAATTTATAAACTCATAAATTTAAAATAGTAGTTAATAAATTCATATTTTTATTTTACTTAATTCTAGCTAGCACTCAAACATCATGATTTTTACAATAATAAATAATAATATATAAATTAATTTACTTTATCAATAATATTTTTATCATTCGAATATGTATAATCTTTAATTTTTATTGTGGGATTTGAAGTTAATCAATCAAAAAAATTAATTATTTAAAATTAAAATTAATATAAAAGATTAAAAAAACTAAAAAATTAAATATCTATAGATACCCTTTGGGATATCCGTGAATATTTATCTGTACTTGTACTTGTTTTAAATTCGCTACAAGTTTTATTTTTTTAAAAGATTTTTCTCAAACTTACTAAGAGACATACCAAATTCATTCTAAGAGGATCGAATATTAATGAATTTGTGGTTTATTGATAAAATTGTCATCCATACACATAATGAAATCTAGACGAAACTGCTACCACATTGTTGCAAGTTCACCAATAGCCATTCATCAATTACTTTTGATTGTCACTTTCCTTATTGATTAATTTGCTTTCCTTTTGATATTCAAACATAAATCATGAAAATGTCTGTAGGGTTTTTTTCAGTCAATCTAATGGTTAGGATTCCATCAAAATTAAGATTGAATTTTCTTAGTCAATTATTGAAATATGTAGAAATTGTATTAAATCTTCAATACTTTTTTAGATGCATTACATATATATTTATGACACGTTATGATATTATATATATATATATATATATTATATCGAGTATATGCATATTTAGTTGATATGGAATCAAGGCGTATGATAAATAGTGTATATATGCATATATATATATAAGTGTTAAATTTTATGATTTTAGGATATATTTTATGTTGTATAAGTATTTAAACCTTTGGAAGATAATAATATGATTTTTATACAGTTATTTTTGTAAATTAGTGAACAAATTTTTAAATGTAAAAATGAAAATGCAAATTTTGATTAAGGCTATTTTTTAAATTTTATTTTTGGATAAAGATAAGGTTTAGATGGGTTAAATAAAATCTTAACCCAATTTGCTATATAAAACCTAAGCTCAAATTTTTCATAATTCCACCAAACTAGTTAAGCCATTATTTCTCCATTTTTTTTTTCACTTGGCACAATTTATTTAAGTTTAAACCCAAGTCTAAGTTACCCAATTCTATAATGTTTTACACACTTCTCCATTTTTCTACAAAAATCACCGTTTTTCTTTTCACCTCTCATGCTAGTCGCCACATCCATCCTTGTACAACCAAAATTTCAGCTTTAAATAAGTTGTGGGAAGGGTTCATTAGCTTGGAAAAATCAAGGAAAATAAGACTTACACTAAAAGTTTTCTCCATTTTTCACTTAGGGTTTATTGAAGGAGAAATCCAAAGAAAGAAAATTCAAGGAGGAAAAATTCTAAATTTGAAAAGTTTGTGGTAAATGTCTTGATTATTATTCATGCTTAGAATCATATTAGAAATTAATAGGAAGCATGCTATAAATTGTTGATCTTGAAGTCCTAGGAAACCAAAATATTGGTATATGTAGGTATATGCTTTTAGTTTGATTTCATAATGAATTTAATGTTTATGTGAATATATGTTAAAGAGTGATTTGATAAGGTGTATATATAAATATATTTTAATGTTTAAATAGATATGAATTTATATTTAGTTGTAGAAATGAATAAATTTAGTAATAGGTATACGTAGGAAACATAAAATATATGTTGAGTTAAGAAAAACTTAGTAGCCAAATTGGGTGTATGTGTATATGTTTTTGTGTATTGTTTCTTATATGAAGGAAGAGTTATGAATTGATGATTACATTGGTAATTAAGTTATGTTAAGGATATGTAGATGATTATATATTTGTGTCAAATGAGAATTTATTTATGAAATATGGTGAATAAGATGGAAGGATAAAGAGTAAGGTAGGTGAAATATTGTTAGAATATTGAAATAATTAAAATTATGAAAAAAATTAAAAATAATTTTAGTGTAAGAAATATTGATTTTATAAATTTATTCAGTATTTTGCATGGTGACATTTTTCTTATGTTGAATCTTATATGTTTAAGAATGATTAGAAAAAAAATTAAAATATTATATTAGTATAAATTATCCTACAAGAATTTTGTTGTTTTAAGTGAAACTTTAGTGTTACGTTGATATATAATTGAGTATGAAAAATCTATGTTAGAATTGATATAATAACGAGTATATAATAATTTATTTAGGAGAGAATCGATACCTACTAGTTTTGTAAAAATAGTATAAATTTTAATGAGGTATGTTTTATAGATTGGCATAAAAATTTTAAGTATGTTGTGATATGAACGTGATATAGTTTTAGTATCTTAAATAAAATTTAGACCAGATGCCTCGATAAATGTCAATGGAAGTATATGTATTACATTAGGATCACATTACATGAGGATTGCATTACTTAGAATAAACATCATATGTTAATAAGTTTATATATGAATAAATATTTTCTAGGTCGGAATACTTCACAAGAATTTTACATAGTAGAGGAATTAGATTGGGAGTGTTAACCCTTCCATAACTGGTAAATATATGGATATATTTTTAAATATTTTTCAATGATATGAATTAAATATTTTATGAATATAAATTTATTTTCTATACTTTGTAATAAAATAAATTTAAATATTTGATTGTTCTATGAATTTAGATTTATGAATTTTTTTTATGAGTATAGTTTTAAAGTAACGGAGTAAGAGTGGATTTGTATGAAAATGTGGTTGAGGGTTGAGTAAATTATCTGTGGATGTATGTTTTAACAAATATGATATGGAAATAAGTTTATGATATTATAATTTATGAGAATAATATAAAGATATGTTTATGATTTTCATGATTGACTTTAGTGTGAGTGCTCGATTGTAAGTTAGATTATGCACAAATTTAGATGTTGTGCATTAATACATCTACTTTCCTCCTTTATTAGAAATAGAGTATGGAAGTAGTTATTTTTTCCTTATTGTCTACGAAAGAACAAAGGAGTGGGTGCCAGATAGTAAAATATCTGACTTCACACTTCTTGCATGAACTAAAGCTAGTGAGTGAGTTTAATGATTTTATTATATATAAATATGTAAAAATTCTTGAGATGTCCGCCAAAGGTGCATTGGAAGATGTATCAAAAAAAATATTGAGAATATTTTTCGATAATTTATTTGAATATAAATGAATGGTTAATTATGAATTGTGTTATATATATATATATATATATTATATACTTTTACTACCCTATTTAAATTTTGGCTTACCATTATCCATTTATTCACTGAATGCATACTTACATTTTCTTTTTCTTAAAAGCATTTTCAAATTTAATAGGCTTCAAGAAAGTCATCATTTCACATTCTTTAGTATAGAGTTTGTGACATTCATTTTATTCTTGAAGACTTTTCTAAGTATGTAATGCTCTCCATTGATATGTAAATATTTTATAGAAGGGATTCGAAAGGATTTATGGAGATAATAGATTTGTAAAAATATTACATTCATATATATTATATACTTTACATTTTTGGTATGTATACGTGGTATGCATATATTATTTGGGCTAGTTATATAAGAAAGCAAAAGTCTTACATATTTGTATGGGATACCAGGGTAGGTGTACTGTATGGGTGTGTGGTGATTGTTATGTACTTAAATTGATAGATCGAAGCGTGACAATTTTATTAGTATCAGAACTAAGGTTTTATAGGGAATAAATAAGTATTACAGATCCCTTAAAATGAATCATAAATATTTTGATAAACATTTGCACTGTTTACATGTTATAGTACTTATAAAATGCTACCACGAAGGGCATATGGAGACCTTATACCATTACTTGGAATTTTGATTTTTAGGGCATGCTCATTTTTTATTAGATTTGAGGTTTTATAAATGTTGTTAGCATTACACTTGTATAGCGTGTTATTAGAAAGTTATTTTCACTAGAATATGAATTGATAGTTATTATCCTATTATGAGAATAGTTAATTTAGAATTCAGTATATAAGAACTATGAGGCAAAATTTGAAGGATAATTTCTTGAGGATTGGTTTAATTTTGATAATAGCTTTAGATATAATATTTGGGAATATATTTATTTTTTAATATATTATTTTTTTGTTGTTTTGTAAATTCATTTCGTTATTCTTTATTGATTTTATAGTATAGCTAGGACTAAGTATGACTGATGGACATATGTTAGTCATAGTGAATAGTATATATTAGGTAGAGTTCTTGTAAAAGATTTAAGAAAATTACATGCAAAATAGGGTGAGAGAAAAATTAAAAGGAACCGTTATGCGTTATACCAATAATGATCCAGGTCCAAAGGTAATTAAAAAAGAGTAAAAGAGGTATTTATGGGTTTGCGAGTATATGGAAAAGGAGTAAATAAGAATAAGCTTGTGACTCGTCACCTATTTTTTTTAGAAGATTTCTTAACACCTATCGGACAGAAAGAAGGTGGCTAAGGAAGTTGATAAATGACATGGTAGGTGAATGGATCTTAGTGGGTGAAACTAGTGAGAGAAGATTACTGACCTTATATATTTTTTCTATTAGAATGGAAGAACCTTTTAAACCTGTGATTGTTGAGAAGAATTATGCCAAATTGTGGGGACTTGATGTATGAAGAAGAACTCAGTTATTGAAAACTTTTATGTACATATTTTGTGAGTAGCTAGTACTATATATATAACTTTAATTACTTATGTTACTTCTTGTAAAGGTATCTTTTTAAAAAGATGTAGATTTCTACGTCTTGTGTAGAAATAATTTTGTAGTAAATGCTTTGTTATAATACTATTTGGTATATATTTAGTTATTGTGCTTCTACTATTATAAATGGTACCATGAGTTTTGTTATGTTTGGCAATGTAGAATTAGAATTCTCATTTATTAAGTAAAAGATGAATTTATTGAATTTGGCATACCATAATAGAAAATTGTTATTACATCTCGAGTTTTTCACAAGTAATGAGTCATATGGATATAAAGGTGGTGAAAAAGTAGGAATTCAATTGTATTAAAGGAAATTCAAGAAATTCAAAATTTCTGGATATTGAATTAAAAAGGCCAATCTATTAGCTAATGAAAAATGTGAAGAAACAGGAGATTAATTATCCTACTTATGATTTGAAACTAATTATAGTAATTTTTATATTGGGAATATAGAGGTATCACCTATATAGTGAAATGTGTTAGGTATTCACAAATCACAAAAGTATAAAATATTTAATTACTCAGAAATAGTTAAAGTAAGATAAAGAAAGTGGTTGGAATTACTAAAGCATTTTGATTATCAAAATTTATTTATTTCTTAAGGAAAGTAAACTTAGTAACAAATGTTTTAGTCAAAATTTATGATAAATTTTTTTAAATCCTTTTACGTGTCTTTATTTCTTGATTTGAAATTTCAAATAATAATCTTATAAACTGATGATTTCGATACTTTGATAGCAAATTTTGTACTTAGCCTTTCTTGTTAGATTATATGATAATAGAAATCAATAATTTCTAAATAGATGTTTGAAAATTTAAGTACCGAGAAATTTTAAAATAGAGAATTTAGTGATCTTGAAATTGAATAAGGTAGTATTTTTGTTTTAAATGGTAGAAATTGTATTTTTAAGTCTAGCTAGCTTTGGAAAACTATGCTGTAGGAAGTCATAGTTTAGCATATGCTATGCATCCAAGATAATACTAAAAAATATATAGGACTATTACGGAATCTATTAGTGACCTGGTATGAAAGAACACATCACTAATTTTGTTACAAGGTATTTGGTATGCTAATAGATATTAGTTAAGCATTAGAAACTAGCAAGCATATTATAACTATTATCCATTCTAGGATGGAAATGGGGGCTGGTAATGATGGATTTTGTAGTAGGTTTATTGAAAACTTGTAGTGGTTGTGATGCTATTTTGGGTGAATACAGATAAACTTACCAAATTAGCCCATTTTCTTGCTATTCGAAACATCGATTATTTGGAAAAACTAGCCAAGTTGAATATCGATGAGATAGTTAGACTTCATAAAGTTTCAATATCTATTGTGTTATATAGGGATGCCAGATTTACTTACTGATTTTAAACTAAACTATAAGAAACTCTTGGAACTTTACTAAAATTTATAACAACATTCCACCCTTAAACAGATGACCAATATGAGAGAACCATCCAAACTTTGGAAGACGTGTTCAGAGAATGTGTGATTGATTTTCATGGTAGTTAGATCATCATTTGTCTCTAATTGAGTTTGCTTACAATGATAATTTTTAAGCTAGTATTAGAATGGTACCATATGAAGTACTTTTGTGGTAGAAAGTATTGAACTCTTTTATATTAGAATGAAGTAGGTAAGCACAAGTTGCATAGTATTTCTAATTGAAGCTAATACCAAGAAAATAAAGATACTTCGAGAAAGATCAAAAACAACATAGGATAGACAGAAAAAATTTTACAAATAACCAAAGAAAGAACATAGAAGTCAAGGTCACTGATGGTATTTTTGAAAGTCACTCGTTGGAAAGGTGTCATTAGGTTTAGAAGACCGGGTAAATTAAACCCTAGGTACATTGGACCTTTTAAGGTCATCAGAAAATTGAAGCTATGGCATACCGTCTAGAATTTGCCATTAGAATTGGATTGAGTTCATAATATCTTCCATGTCTTATTATTGAGAAAGTATATCTCTAAGTCGTCTCATATTCTTAAAACTCCACCAGTTCAATTACATAAAAATCTATCTTTTGAGATACAGTTAGAGGAAATATTAGATCGGAGGAAAAAAATGTTGAGAAACAAGATTGTACCAAAGGTTAAGGTGTGATGGACGAATAGTAATATAGAGGAAGTCACGTGGAAAATAATAGACTTCACGACACAAAAATATCTTCATCTATTTCCTAGTGCAAGGTAGTTCCATATTTTAGAAAATTTGTCTAGTTCCATATTTTAGAAATTTTGAAACAAAATTTCTAAAATATGGAACTTACTAAATTTTTGTTAAGGGAATAGGATTGTAGAAACCGTATTAAATCCTCAATACTCTTTTAAATGCATCACATATATATTTATGACACATTATGATATTTTGTATATATATAAAATATTATCTCGAGTATATGCATACTTAGTTGACATGAAATCCAAGCATATGATAAATAGTGTATATATATATGGATTAAATTTTATAATTTTATGTTTATTTTATGTTGTATAAGTATTGAAACTTTAGGAAGGTAATAATATGATTTTTGCAATGTTAATTTTGTAAATTAGTGAATAGATTTTTAAAGATAAAAATAAAAATGTAAATTTTTGTTAAGATTATTTTTGAAATTTTATTTTTGGATAAAAATAAGATTTAGATGGGTTAAATAAAATCTATGCTTAATTTGCTAGATAAAGTTTAAGCCTAAATTTTTCACAATTTGACCAAACTATTTAAGCCACCATTTCTCCAATTTTTTCACTTGGCCCAATTCATTTAAATTTAAACCCAAGCCCAAGTTATCCAATTCTATAAAGTTCTACACACTTCTCTATTTTTCTACAAAAATTACCAATTTTCTTTTCACCTCCCATGCTTGCCGCCACATCCATCCTTGCACAACCAAAATTTTAGCTTTTAATAAGTTGTGGGAAGGTTCATTAGCTTGGAAAAATCAAGCAAAATAAGCCTTACACCAAAAGTTTTCTTTATTTTTCACTTAGGATTCATTGAAGGAGAAATCCAAAGAAAGAGAATTCAAGGAGGAAAAATTCTAAATTTGAGAAGCTTGTAGTAAGTGTTTTCATTATTATTCATGCTTAAAATTATGTTAGAAATTAATAGGAAGCATGCTATAAATTGTTGATCATGAAGTCCTAGGAAACCAAAATTTTAGTATATGTAAGTATGTGCTTTTAGTTTGATTTCATGATGAATTTAATGTTTATGTAAATATATATTAAAGAGTGATTTGATAAGGTGTGTATATAAATATATTTTGATGTTTAAATAGATAAAGATTTATATTTGATTGTAGAAATGAATAAATGTAGTAATATGTATATATAGAAAACATGAAATAAATGTTAAGGGAACCTTGGTAGCAGAATTTAGTATATGTGTATATGCTTTTATGTATTGTTTCCAATTTGATGAAAGAATTATGAATTGATGATTATATTGGTAATTAAGTTATATTAAGGATATGTAAATGATTATATATTTATGTCAAATGAGAATTTATTTATGAAATATAGTGAATAAGATGGAAGGATAAAGAGTGATGTAAGTGAAATATTGTTAGAATACCAAAATAATTAAAATTGTGGAGAAAAAAATAAAAAATAAGTTTTATTGCAGGAAATATTGATTTTATAAATTTATTCAGTATATTTAATGGTGACATTTTTTTTAGGTTGAACATTATATGTTTAAGAATGATTAGAGAAAAATTCAAAAGTTATATTGGTATAAATTATTCTATAGGAATTGCATTGTTTTAGGTAGAATTTTAGTGTTTTATTGAAATATAACTTGGGTAAGAAAAATTTTTGTTGGAATTGATACAATAACGAGTATGAAGTAATTTATTAGATAAAAATCGATACCTATCGACTTTGTAAAATTAGTATAAATTTTAGTGAGATATGTTTTATAGATTGACATAAAGATGTTAAGCATGTTGTGATATGAACATGATGATGTTTCAACGTGTTGAATAAAATTTTGACTCGATACTTTGATAAATGTCAATTAGAAGCATATGCATTGCACGCATTATACATGAATAAATGTCAATTATATCAAGATCACATTACTTAGAATAAATATAGTACGTTAATAAGTTTGTACATGAATAAATATTTTCTAAATTGGGATACTTCACAAGAATTTTACATAGCAAGAGAATGAGATTGGGAGTGTTGACTCTCCTATAATCGATAAGTATATGGATATATTTTTAAATATTTTTTAATGACATGAGTTAAATATTTTATGAATATAAATTTAGTTTCAATGTTTTGTAATAACATAAATTTAAATATTTGATTGTTATGTAAATTTGAATTTATAAATTTTTTTATAAATATGATTTTAAAATGATAGAGTAAGAGTGAATTTGTATGAAAAGATGGTTGAGAGTTAAGTAAATTATTTGTGAATGAATGTTTTGATGAATATGATGTGGAAATCAGTTTATGATCTCATGATTTAATAAGTATAATGTAAAGATATGTTTATAATTTTCAAGATTGACTTTGGTGCAAGTTCCTAATTACAGGTTTGATTGTGCATAGATATAGATATTATGTGTTGATATATACAATTTTCTCTCTTATTAGAGATATAGTATGAGAGTAGTTATTTTCTTTTTATTGTATACGAGGGATAAAGGAATGGGTGTCGGATAGAAAAGTGCCTAATACCGTACTTTTTATCCAAACTAACGCTAACGAGTGAGTTTAATAATTTTATTATATATAAATATGTAAAAATTCTCGTTAATAAATCTCAATATATCCATTAGAAACGTATTGGGAGATGTTTCAAGGAAAAATTTTCAAACAAGCTCATATTATTTATTTTTACTGAATCATTCACAAATATGATATAAGAATATTTTTCGATAACTTATTTGAATATGAATGACTGATTGATTATGAATTGTTATATATATATATATGTATGTATGTATGTATATATATATATACACACTCTTATTTTCATATTAAAATTTTAATTCACTGTCGTCTATCTATTCACTGAGTGCATATTCATGTTTTTTTTAAAAAACCATTTTCAGATTTGATATGCTTCAAGGAAGTCATCCTTCCACATTCCCAGTATATAGATTATGTGGCTTGCATTTTATTTTTGGAGACTTTTCTAGGTATATAATGCTCTCCATTGATATGTAAATATTTTATAGAAAAGATCTGGAAGGATTTGTAGGGATAATAGGTTTGCAGAACATTACATTCGTATATATTATATACTTTATATTTTTGACATGCATATATTATTTGGGTTGGTTATATAAGAAAGCGAAAGCCTTATACTTTTGTGCAAGATACTTGAAGTAAATGTACCTTACAGGTATGTGGTGATTGTTATGTACTTGAATCATTAGATCGAGCGATGACAAAATACATAACCAAAAAGTATAATAGAAGTAATCTTCTTCTTTGTTATTTATTATTATTTTATATTTTTAATAAATTATAAAATTGATAAAAATATTTTAATATGACAAATATTTTTTAAATTTGTATAAAAGACTAAAATGTATAGTATAATCATTTAATTGAGACCTATTTCTTTATTTATAAAAAGAAAAAAAAATTCTAAAAATGATTTTATTTTATAATTACTTTACTAATATGACCGTTTTAAATCATTTTTATTAAAATAATTGATTTTCTCAAATTTGGACAAATTTATCCCTGCACGATCCCTTTTATTCTTCTCATGAAACACATTTAAAACTCCTTCTCTCAATTCAAAAACTTTTATAAATCTTATTCTCTCAACTTAAAAATTTCGACGAATATTTGGCAAGCATAAACATAGTGAGTTCTTCTCTATATATTATATTTGAACCTCATTTCATAGATTCATTGAATTTATATTTAAAAATTAAGCTATTTTTAAAAAAAGTATCTAAAAAATTGACTATTGGATATGGAGCTCCATATCGCCCCACATGGTGTTCAATATGAAGTGCATAAGGGCACTTGATCTCTAATGGCCCTTATCAAGTGCTCGTAGGAGCTCAATACTGAGCTCCCTTATTGATATGTTGTTTTTTTATTAATTTTAAAATTTTAAAATAATAAATTAATTATAAATTATATTATTAATATTTAAATTTTGTATTATTATTATTATTATTATTATTATCATCATCATCTTGATGTATAATATTTTTAAATTTTTTTACTTCATATTACCTTTTTTTATTTCATATTATTTGTTTTTAATTTAAAATAAATAATTCATTTATTATGTACCTTTAATTATTATGAATGTGAAAATAATTTTTATTAATGATTAAATGTGTTTTATGTTATTTTTATTTACACAGTTATAGATGATTAGTTGCAAATAACAAAGACATAATTGAGTGACAAGCAAGAATTAGATGCATCACAACTAGCTTTTGTGATTATGTATTTTAGTGACTGTAAATTTGAAACCAACAACTTATGTTACCTATTATTATATTTTGATTTTCACAACTTCCATTATACGATATGTAGTTACATTGACAGTTAAGTTAGCATATTATAATATATATTATATTATTAAAATCAAAATCTATTATATTTTACACATTTATGTTTTATGTTAGATATCATATATAATATCCAATTCTAACTACTACTACTCACAAACAATACATAATATAATACATGAACCAACAACAACGTTGCCAAATATAATAATTGACAACACAAGTTTGTAAGTTTGAAATTTACAATCACTAAAATAAATACTTACTACACTAGTTGTGATATATCGATTCTTGTATGCTGCTTGATTGTGTCAATGTTATTGATAAATTATCATCCATACATGTGCAAACAAAAGTAACATAAAACATATTAAATCATTAATGAAAATTATTTTTATGTTTATAATAATTAATTGTGCATAATAAATATATTATTTATTTTTAAATTTAAAAATAAGTAACATAAAATAGAAAATAGGTTATATAAAATAAAAAAAATCTTACATTAAAATAATAATAATATTAAATTTAAATAGCAATAATATAATACATAATTAATTATAATTAAAAAAATTAAAAAAAATATCTAGCACCTAAGGCGCTCAATAAGGGTCATTGGATATCGAGCTCCATGTGTCACTTGATATGGAGCTCCCTTGGCACTTGATATCTAATGGCCAATTTTTGGAATCAATTATTTAAAATAATTTAATTTTTAAACACAAATTTAACAAATTTATTAAATGAAGTTCGAATATAATATATGCAAGTACTAATTCATGATAGGAGATTAAATGGGTGAGAAAATGAAGAAGAATTCGTTATTTTTATGCTTGCCACATAGTCATCAAAATTTTTAAGTTGAGAGAACGAGATTTGATGGATTTTGTGTTGAGAGAATGAGTTTTGAATATGTTTTGTTAAAAAAAATGAAGTGGGTTATGTAAGAGTAAATATATTCAAACTTGTAAAAATTAATTATTTTAATAAAAATAATTTAAAACAGGTCATATTCGTAAAGTAGTTGCAAAATAAGATTTTTTTTAAAATTTTTCTTTCATAAAAATGTCTGAATTAAGGATTAAATTTTGAATTGTTTTAGATGTGTGTAGAACAAATGGTGCGCAAAACATACTTTAAGATGCCAACAAATTTATTTATTTTTTTATTTTGATAGGAATAAAAGAATTCACATGTCAATTTTTTTATTTTAAAGAAAGTTAGATAAATTGACGGAGAAAATAGGAAATTTAAGTTGAGGTCAATGATTAAAAAAAAGGCATAATTATTTAGGTTGTTTGATTTCAGCGCTAATTCTGAATATAGTGGCTGCTTGGAGTTGAAATGGATTGAATTTTCAAATGTGGTAATATCCAAAAGAAACAGTTAACTAATCATGAAATTATAATTAACTGTTTTTATAGGAAGAAAATAAATCAATATTTGATGACAGAGCCGCGTCAATCTTCCATTCTTTATCCACTAAATTTTAAGTACATAATAGAAAATCAAGTGACACAAAACCAGAACTTATCAATTAAATTGATCCATTATCAATTAAATAATGAATAAAATAAAATAAAATTGTTGCGCATTTGCTGGCTGGCTGCTGCTGCCGCCGCCACATAGCAAGGATTAGAAAAGGAGTCGGTGGAAGTTTATTATAACTGCCTCACCTCACCTCACCTCACCATAGTATATCCGCGTTGTTGCTGAATAAATTCAAACTTCCTAGTTGTTTTCGACAAACTTTGACTGTTCCATATGTAAGTTGGTGAATGCCCTTTAATATCTCAATTAGACTTTTGCTTTACAAAAAATTTAAAAATAAAAATAAAAATGAAAATGAAATTTCCTGTATTTGAAAGAATCAATTGAAGAAATCATTTTGTACCTGACAATTTGCCATCCAATTAAGAAGATTATTGACTTTGACTAATCCCCAATAAACATTAACCAAAAAAAAAAAAAAAAAAAAGAGTGTATTTACACCAGCAGTATGATTAATAGTATATGTTGGTTCTAATTCTATGCTCCCTTTCCCTTGGAGCAGGGGTGCAATGGAGAGCCGAGCTTCGACCCACGATGAATTTCTGAGTGTGGGGAGGGGGATTTCGGTGATCTGATATTGTGGTGATGATGTAGCTTGTGATTTTGGCGATAGTTGACATTAATCTTCTTGGCTTCAGAATCAGAATCCTTCAGAGACTCGGTGGGAACTGTATAAACAAAAGTTCCATTGGAATAAATATCATCAAAATCCTTGAGAGGAACTAAAGTCTTAACAACGGTAGTCATATTGGGTCTTTGCTTCGCCCTGTGGCTAAGGCATTGATAAGCCAATGCAGCTGCCTTGTGAGCTCCAGTTTCTGAGTATTGACCTTCCAGTCTTGGATCCATTATCCGGCTAAGTTTGCGGGGATCATTCAGCATAGGCCTTGCCCACTCTACTAAGCTTTGTTCTCTTTGAGGACGGCTTTTGTCTACTGATCTTCTCCCCGTCAGAAGCTCTAACAGTACAACTCCAAAGCTATAAACATCGCTCATTGCAGTTAGGTGACCTGTCATGATGTATTCAGGAGCGGCATAGCCTTGTGTGCCCATTACTCTTGTGGAAACGTGTGTGTCATCTCCTTCTGGACCGTCTTTTGCCAGTCCAAAATCCGAGAGTTTAGCAGTATAATCCTGAGAATATGAATAGCAATAAACAATTGTTAAAAGCAATAAATATAGAAGAAGAAGTCTAATATTCCTTCGTACTTTCACATGTACAAATCAATTAGGAAGAAAATAAAGAAACATATACTTACGGAGTCTAACAAGATGTTTGAACCTTTAAAATCCCTGTATATAACCGGCTTTTCAGCTTCATGGAGAAAGGCTAGGCCCTTTGCAGCTCCGAAAGCAATTTTCATTCTTGTTGACCATGGTAATGATACAGAGTATCCTGCAAGGACAAGAAAAGGAGCCGAAGAAGTTTAGATTACTAGATTTTGCCCTCTGATTACAATTGATCAAATAAATTAATTACAACTTACGTCTAAATAGCTGATTCTCTAAGCTGCCTCGTGGCATATATTCATATACCAGAAGCCGATGTTCTTCTTCACAACAGTACCCAATCAGCTTCACAAGATGCGGGTGCCTCAATTGCCCAAGAAAGATCACTTCAGTCTATTACCAAGAAAGAATAAACATCAATGATTAATGATTAAAAACAAGCGTGGAAGAAAGAAAGAAACCGCGAAAGCAAAATCAGCATATAGAAGACAATGATTAAACTGATCAATTACTGACATACCAACCACTCTTTATGTCCTTGTAAACCATCCAAATTCAAGAGCTTAACGGCAACAGGCTGAGCCTTCAAACCAGGCCTAAGCTTTTCATCGATGAAGCCTTTGTGGACTGGTCCAAACCCGCCTTCCCCAATAAAATTACTGGAGGAGAAGCTCTGAGTTATCACTTTCAGCTCGGCGAATGTGAACACATGAAGGTTTGAGCCAGCAAGAGATATAGAAAGATCCTCCGAAAGCGTTGAGCTTGGGTTACTCAAATCCAGAAGTGAAAGCCTCTGAAACGAACTTTGTTTTGTCACCGCCGTATCTTTCTTGGGCTTGCATGATTTTTCCTCTTGATCAACGACGTTGCAACAATTTGGTAAGACACATCTCCACGTAATTTTCATGACAGTCATCGTAATCAACAAGGAAAAGCTGTTCTCGGAAGCTTGATATAATATGATCAAGAAGGAGAAGAATGAATTGGTGGGAATTAGGTTAGAATTATGGTGAGAAATGGAGAAAGGTTAGAGACAAAAATTCCAAATGATCACCAATTGCCTCTTGCTGCAAGAGGCTTCCTACTGGTTTTCATTTCTACATTTTCTATATGTATATATGCATAATTTGGGTTTTACGATAGGCAAGGAGTTGACAAGTCCACCGTGTTCGTTGGAGGCAAAATGACATGGTTATCCCCCCTTGACTTTTGCGTACTTGCCTTGTCCTTCCAAGATGGATAAATAATATGTAACACAAATTCTTAATTTTGGGTTATCCTTTTTGGTATCAAACCACGTTCGAGTAAACAAACAAGAATATTAAAAATTAATAAACCCTAAGAGGTCCAGCGATGCAGGGAATGCAGTTCCCATGATGAGAGAAGGAGAAAGAGAAAGAGTGGAAGCAGAATATTATTGAAATTAATGTTTCATGTCATCTAATTTTGGAAAATTTTTTAAAATAATTTTATTTTAAAAATTATTTACATAAATAATTAACTTCAATTTAATCTTATTAAATTTACTAGATATTTGGATCATGTTATTCCTACATAACTGCTTAAATTAAAATAACAAAAATACATAAACATTATATTATAAAGAGTACCGCATTGTGAACTTTATTTTTTTTTATTTTTTAAGAACTTTAAATTAATTTCCAACTAATTTTAAGTAATTTTTTAATTTTTTATAATATAACTAATCATGCTTAATTAAGAAATTAAAAATTAATTTTTAATTTAAAAATTTATTATTTTTAATATTTTATTTTTAAAATTTTTTTAAATATACAATCAATTTTAAATAAAATTGTTTTAATCTTTTATAATACTCATAATCATAATTAATTAAGAAAATAAAAATAAAAAAATAAATTTTTTTATTTTTGAACTTTAACATTTATTATTGTGGATATAATTTTTTAATTTAAAAAAAACTTTAGCAACCAAGTATTTTTTTCACTTGTGCCACTATAGTGCAGAAATGGTTTTAAACAAAAATTATTTTAATTTTTTATTTTTTAACACAATTAATCATACTTAATTAAAAAATTAATTTTTTTAATATATGAACTTTAAAATTTATTATTTTAAATATAATTTTTTAATATTTATATTTTTAATTTAAAAATAGTGTAGCATCAATTGTGTTTGCCATTTTCACTATTATTGTGCGTAAGTGTCTTTTACCAGTTGTGCACTATAGCGATTTATCACTTATGATTTATCATTTACACTCTGTAGCACACATTTAATAAAAGTGGTCATTAAGGATGAACTAATTCAAAAAATCAAACTATTATTTTAGTAAAAATTTTTTAAAATTAATTATTTCTATAAATGACCCTTAAAATAATATTATTTTAAAAATTTTCCTCTAATCTTTTAGTTATTCATTCTTCTTTTAAGGGTTTGCAATAAAATGTGTGCAACAAATATTTAGTACATCTAAAATGAAAATTCTCTTTTAATCTAAATTTTTCTTAATTCTTTTTATAATTTTGTTACATGTGTTTATTAATAATAAAGCATCTTTAATATTTATATATCTTTAAATTTAAATTTTAGATGAAAAATAAATACTATTTTAGTAATAAAGACTTTTTTTATTGTGTTTATTTTTTCAGAAATTTGTTTTGATGAAGCGAATTTTCTTTGGGGACGAAGAAAAGGGGCAATTTTGCCAAATCGCGAATATGGTCTTCTTAGTTTGGCATGCTTGCAATATCGGGAAACCTTTCTGGGAACTCGGCGCATACTCAATAAATATTTCCAATAATAATGATAATAACATGTTAAAATGACAAAACAACCCTCTATACCATGCATCACGGGAGAGCACCCAACTGACAACAGCCGCGCGATCTACGGACTTTGTCCTCACGCGCAGTGGATCAGAAGGCTGTCAATCTTCCATGCCATGCCGTTGAGTTGACTGCAGGCAGAAGGTGGGGCCATACAGAAGTAGGTGAGGGTATTGATTATTAACATGATTAATCATATTTTATTTACGAGCCTAATTTATTTAACGGAAAATAATTTTTAAAACAAAAATCACTCTTTGTCTGTACGAATTTGGACGGATTGGTAATGAATTGCTCTGCACCTGAACTGAGACAATTGCTTGCATTACGTAGGATTAGAATTAGAAATAGAATTAAAATCAGAAAAAGAAATTAAAATAAAATTATCTGTTGGAATTCAATGGAATGCAAGAAGGAAGATCGATCTCGGCTCGGCTCGGCTCGGCTCAGGAGATATATTTGTCAGGCAGGCTAGGTGTGGTGTGTGTGACATTTCATTTGTCTGCCATGTCTTCAATTTAAGAAAGTCAATGGCTATTATTGTAATTTAAATTAGAAAACAACGACTCAACCGCGTGGGCGATATCAACCTAAAAAGATTTTAGATTTGACCATCTGTCGCCTGCAGCACAAGATTTATTATTATTATTTATTTATTTGGGTATTTGTAGCTTACAAAATGCCGACGTAAAGAATGATGTACTCTTTTCTTAGCGTTCTTTAATTTGATACAGAAAATTTTCAATATCACCTCATTTTACACTAATTTTACTAATGTTACCTATTTTAAATTATTTTTATTAAAATAATTAATTTTTTGAAAGCTTGAACACATTTATTCCTTCACAATAGGGGTGAATATTTACAAGTTCGGTTTTAGTTTCAAGTGAAACTAGAACCTATTCTAAATAAAATAAATTTTTAAAATTTAAAATTAAAATCTACTCTATTTATTAATTATTTTTTATAAAAAATTTTAACAAATTTTATATTGTAAAATTTTTAAAAATTATTTAAGTATAATATTATTAGTGTTCACTTAAATCATAAATTTAACTCAATAAAAAATTAAAAAAATAAAATTAATGATATTAAATTACAGAAGTAGTAAAATATATAAACAAAAAATTGAGTTAAAAAAAGAAAAAAGAAATAAATTATTAAAGAGAATTAATATATAATTAATTATTTAAAAAATATTGTACTATTATTCGAATTAATATTATACATTACAAAAAAATTAAATTTTTATAATAGTAAGAATATATATAAAATAAAATTATACCTCATATACATTTATTTATGGTAATTGTTAACTTGTTCAATAATTTTAAAATAAATATATATACAACATGATTTTATTAAATTATTATACAAATAATATGATTAATTAAATTAAATATATATTAATTAATTTTTTTTACGTAGATTAATGGCTAAGAAATATTCTCTTTTATAAATTACTAACTGAATCAAATATGAATATATTTTACATAAAAATTATGTTCATAATAATTTAGTAATATATTTC
>CP135562.1:4246590-4380823 GCA_032401905.1 Swietenia macrophylla | reverse complement strand
GCAAATCCATGCTCTATAGAACGCAATAGTGGTGCTTCATGTTAAGAGCCACTGGGGCACTTAACACCTAGTCATTTGAATAGGTTGTAATTGAACCAAACTTGGTTCAATAGAACTAAGCCTATTTTTTAAAATTTTTTTAATCTTTTTAAAAATAAAAAATTTATTTTTTAATTATTATTTAGAATGTTTTGCAATTAATTTTTTAGGATAGTTTGAATTTTAATTTTTAACAGAATTAAAATATTATTATTTATTTAATTTATTATTATTTTTTTAATTTTGTATAAATAGATCTTTAAATTTTATGTCTTCTTCATATCTATTTAATTTATATTTTATAATTTTTTTATTATCTTATATTGTTTTTCAATGTCACACATTTACTAATAATAGACTTTTTAGACTTTTTATTTTGAAGATTGATATAAAGAATTACTTTCATGTTGAGTTGATGTCAGTATCACAGTATTGAGTGACATATGCAATTAGCACGAAGTTGACCATAACATAAGTCAAGTTCTTTAAACAAACTTGCCTAGGACACTTTTTAGATATGTAAGAATTTCATTATGTAGACAAATTCATCCACCAAATGCTACTACATGAGGTACATATAGATGCCAATAATAAAAAAAATGTGGTTTCCTATTGGTGGTCATACCATTCATTTCTCATGCAGAAAGTTTAATTTGATCACCAATTTTAATTTTGGTCAATTTTCAACAGACGATTTTGTTAAAAATACTCAATTAAAGGATGATTATTTTGGTAGTTAGACGGGTATTAACTTTTGGAAATAGATAAGGTTTATGACAATATTGATTTTTCGAGCATTCATGACAAGGATGTAGTACGATTGCTACTATTTTACATAATGGAGAGGTTCTTGTTTGGCAGAGAAAGCATAAACTATGTTGATTGTCAGTTGCTGGGTATAATGGCTAATATTGACTAATTTAACTCTTATCCATGGTGCAATAGAGTGTGAAAGTATACTTTTGAGTGTTTGTGTCATTTAATCCTTATAAAGTATGCTAAGAATAAGAAAGACGTATCGAGAATAAAGGCAATCAATGAGAGTTTCACAGAAAATTATAATTTGATAGGGATACCTTTTTGCATTTTAAGTATTTATCCCCAAATTAATCATGCAAAAGTTGCACTTTAAATTTAATATTATACTCAACAATAATTATGTTATATTGTTATTTAGACATAGATCTATGAGACTGCGCCCGGTACCTAAGACAATATAGTTATCAAAGTAAACAACAACTTTCTATGTATTTAGAGGGGGTGAAAAAAAATGAGAAAAAGCATATTACTTAGAAGTTTATACTTAAGCATTTAGAGGATTTGGCAGATGTCTTAAATTTTGTTGAACTCAATTGAATTCTTCGTGTCATATAGATGTTTTCTTATATAATCATTATATTTTATGCAGCTGCCTTAGGTATTGGCATTTCTAAAACCCATTTTGGATAATAATTATGAATTTTGCTAGATCTATATTTATATGATCTTATGTCAATTATAGTAATTATTTATAGTTGATATTCTTTACTATGAGTAAAATTCAAAGCCTTCCATTAGTGTATATTTTAGAATCGTCTGAAGATATAACCCATAATCCTCTATATTCAATAGTTTATTTTAATATCATCATTCATAAATGTGTAAATAAAACACACACATATACTGTAGATATTATATGCTTTAAGTGAACAATAATAGAGAAAAAAAACACGAGATCAAAATCGAAATAAAACAAGTTGAAATGTTTATTATGTCACAAAAATGACACTTTTAAAGAGATTATCCTAAAAGGCTAAACTAAAAAAGAAGGATTTTCAAGCAACTAGAGATGTAGTATTATGATAGAGAAGGATATCAAAAATGCATTCATGTTGCTTGCTTCATATGAGAAAAAAAACAAAGGGTGAGTGAATTTTAGATTCTAGGTGCACATTTCATGTGTCCAAATAATTTTTTTTTTATTTTTTATGTTTTTAGATATAAAAGTGGGGAAGAGTCTTGATGGGTAATAACAAATCTTATAAGATAAAAGATGCAGGTAGTTAGATTTAAATTGCATGATAGGTTGGTAAGAATATTAAGAAAATCAAGTATGTACCTGACTTGAAAAGAAACCTTCTATCACTGGGCATGCTTGATAAAGTTAGTTGTATCTTCAATGCAAAAATAGTATTTTAAAAGTATCAAAGGGGTCATTAATTCTCTTCAAGTGTCAAAAGGGTCATTAATTCTCTTTAAGGCATTAAAAGAAATAGCCTTTATATTTTATAAGGCAAGGTAGAAATTGATGAAGCAAATGACATGAATTTTAAGGAATCAGACTCAATTATAATATAGCATTTTAGATTAGGTCATTTGGGTGAAAGAGATATAGATAAATTAAGGAAACAAGGCTAAATTTTGTGGAATTTATTTATTAGGGAAGCATCATGGTGTTAAATTTGGTTATGGAATTTATAATACCAAGGAGATAATAATACACCATCACTCTGATTTATGTCTCCTACCTAAGTTAGTTCATTAGGTGGTGTTAGATACTTCCTTCAAAAAATTGATGACTACTTAAAGAAAGCATGGATATTGAAAGATTTAAAGAATAGATGAAATTAGTGCGAAATCAAAGAAAAATGTTGAAAGCATTGAGAATTGACAATGAATTGAAGTTCTATAGCAAGGAATTTATTATTTTCTATAAAGGTCAAAGGACTTAAGACATAAAATAATGAGGTCTACACCTCAATAGAATGCAATTACTGAGTGATTGAACATAACTATCATGGAAAAAGTCAAGTGTATGTTAATCAAAGCTAGTTTGTCAAAACTTTTCTGGGTTGAGGTAATGAAAATAGTTGTCTACTTGTATAATAGAAGTCCTATATTAGTGTTGGATTTAGAACACCTAAAGAAACATGGCCTAGCCATTCACCAAACTTGAATTATTTGAAGGTTTTTAGATGTCTAACCTATACCCATGCAAGTTAAAGGAAGCTGGTTGCAAAAGGTATAAAAGGAATCTTTATTGGTTATCCCGAAAGGTCAATGGTATAAAATTTGGTGTAATGATGAAAGGAAAAACAAATGTATAATAATCATGGATGTGAAATTTCATTAAAAAAGATGCTTAAGAAAGTATGTAAATAGTAGAGTGATTCAATAAATCATGTTTCAAATAAAACAATCAATGAGCTTGAGGTATAATTTAACACAAGAGAGGATAAAACTAGTTAAGAACAAATAAAAGATGAAGAATCTATGCCACGTATAGAAGATTTATAAACTTATGAAATAAATAGAGACGGAAGTAAAAAGAAATAAATGAATATGAAAATTTAAAAAGAAATCTAAATTTTTTTTAGATTGGTTATAAATATAAAGAATGTACAAAATATGGTTATTTTGAAAATTTTTTTCACAAAAAATAGGTGATTTTTTTATTTTACACAAATTCTTACATTATTTAAATTGTAGACTAATAGATTGATATAAATTGAATGATTGAAATTTTATTTCACTCGTGTATTAATTATACTACATTAATTATAAATTTAGTTAGATCTAATATCAATTAATGAAAGTATATTTATCTAACAGTTTAAAAAATATGCAAGAATTTGTGTAAAAAATGTGATATCACAAATCCCTTGGATATTAATATATGCATTATTTTAAATAGAGAGATAATAAGATTTATCATAACAATTAAATTATTAGTCAAACATAAAACTAAAAGATATGCTTTTTTATGGTAAGCAAACAAATGTATTCAATATAAATATACTCATTATAGAAAGTTATAAGACTTAAAAAATTCTTTTGCCCAGAAAATGTCAAGAAATTTTACGTTATTTTTATTTATTTATTATACTTGGTGGATAGATTTCATCACTACCACTTATGTTTTAAACATGATGTAAGGATTCTTTATGATTTAAACTTTAATTTCAAATGATAACTTTATATTTATTAAAAATTGAATCAAAGCTTGTATTGAAGCTACAGAGACTCATTATTTAATTTTAGACACTAAGCATTATTTATACTTATTTCAAACACTTGCGATCAATTTCTCATAATATAATATCTTCTGCAAGCCCAATGTTATTACCAATAATTTTAAGTTTGTTAATGGAAACTTTAGTTTATTTAAAAATTCTCATTATGTTGGCTATGGTGCTATTACATGATACTTATACAAAATAAATCTTAATAGCCTATTTTTTAAAACCTTCCAATATGGTGGTAAAATTTGAACTGAATATGGTTTACTGCATAAAAATTTAGCTTTCTTATGGCAAAAAGTTTGCATAATATACTCAAAAATAAATTAGTAAAAAACAAAATTTCTTAAAATTTTTATTTTGTTGATTTGCATGTAGACTTGGATTGTATTAAGGAAAATAAACCAAAAACACCAATAAAATATCATAAGAAATACATGACTTCTTGAAATTGTTCACACAGTTTTTAGGGCCTTTAAATGTTCATACTATTTGAGAAAAAATATTTTATCATATTTTTATAGATAAATTTTTACATTATAGCAATATTTATTTGTTGCATGATAAATCTCCAGCAACAAATGTATTTACGATGTATCTTAATGAGGTTGAAAGATACATCTTTATTATGTCTAGGTTTGTTTGTCAAACTTCTTGGAAAACAAGACCTATGTGCTTAATATAGTATGCTACAAGTGTCATAATAAAATAAAAGTTGTTAAAAGACATAATTACATCTTTATGGTTATGAATGGTATGACGAATTTAGAAAATGTCTAGGTTTGTTTGTTAAACTTCTTGGAAAACAAGACGTAAGTGCTCAATATAGTATGCTACAAGTGTCATAATAAAATGAAGTTATTAAAAGACATAATTACACCTTTATGGACATGGTTAATATTATGATGAATAATTCTCCATAACTTATCCTGGTGGATGCATGCATTTAAGATTGTCATGTCTTTATTACATAGAGTTTCTAGTTTAAAACATTTACTTGTTTAGAGTTATCTAATTAAAACTATAATATATAATCCACGTGAAAAAATGAACATTTTAACAGATAGTGGATTATTTATAAGATATTTAGAAAAATTCAAAAAGTATAAGCTTTATTATCCTAAATATAGTGTAAGGATCGGAAAAATGAATAATGCTAAGTTAGAGCATGGCAATAGATGTAATAAATTATAGAATGTGATTATTCAGGAGAGTATTGTGCATATTACTTTACCTATAATCTCTAAGGTTAATCATAATTTTGTTGAACAATTTGACAATGTTGAAAAATAAGAGAATTGTCAATGCTTTAATCTTAACCAATAAGAGAACAAGAATGAAAAAGCTTTATTGAAACAAAAAATAATAAGAGAAGAAGAATGAAGAAGCTTTATTGAAATAAAAATAACAAGAGAAGAATTAGGAGTGACCATCAAAAACAAAAAAAGAACTTGACAATCAACACCTAAGATTGTATCAAAAGAAATAATGGCTTCTTTTTTCCATTTTGTGAATTGTAAAAATTTCATTCTAATCTTCAAGTTATAACATTATATCAAAACTTAGTTACTAAGCAAAAGCACACTATTTTCTAATCTAGATAATTAACTAACTTTAACTTCCTTGAACATAAACTAAACTAATTGCAACCACTCTAAGAACTTTTTAGCTTAGACTTAACGCAACAAACACAATAATAAAATGCAAATAATGAAAGAATTTTGAATTACTAGTTTACAAATTTTTATCTTGATTAACAATTCTCTATGTTACTAGTTTCTCTCTTAAGTATAACTTTCTTAGTAATAAAGAACTTTTTTTGTAGAACTAATTAGTAGACTACATCTCAATTCCATTTCACATGCCTAATGACTCCAAATAATATTCAAATTTCTTGATACTGTCTTGGTCAACACATCTATAAGATTCTTATAAGTGTGGACCTTTTGAATTTTAACTACACTATTAGAAAACACATCCTTGATGTAATGCAGCCTTACATGTATACGTTGAATACTTTCACGGTGAATTTAATGCTTAAACAATAGAATAACACTTTAACTATCACAAAATAACTCAACATTATCTTGCTTTAATCTTAAACACTCTAACTATCATAAAATAACTTTACATTATCTTGCTTTAATTCTAACTCAACAACCATGCCTTTTACTTAGATTGCTTCCTTAATAACTTCTGTCATGCAATATATTCTACTTCAATTGGGCATAAAACTACCACATATTGAAGAGCTAATTTTGAGCTTACTACATAATTGAGAAGAGTAAAAACAAAACTTGATAAAATCTTTTTTTTTTTTTTTAAGTAAGCAATATCATCTAAATATACAAACCCTTTTTACCTTCATTTCTTTATTTGAATAATAAGCAAGGTTGAATTTTGAGGTCACATATTATGAGCTTACTCACCATGCTAACTAAGTCAACCAAATTAAGTCTTGAGCTAATCATAAAATATGCAATGCTTTCAACAATATTTGCATAAGGAATATTTAACATTGAACTCTTTTTTCCATCAATGTTAGACCATTCACCGATTGATAATACAAAATGTGGCACTAAAGGTAGTTTAACTACCTTAGCCCCATCCATTTTGAACTTTTGCAATATCCTATCAAAATATTGCTCTTGAGATAGTTCCAACAATCTTTATTGTTTATTTCTTCTTATTTGAATAACAAGTATCTTCTTAGCCATTCTTATATATTTTATTTCAAACTAAGAGCTCAATTAGCTTTTTAACTCATTAATTCTTCCATTGCTCCTTCTTGTAATTAAAATATCATCAACATAGACTAAAAGATATGTCGTTTCCTTTGAAATACACACAATTATTATGTTCACTTTTGGTATATCTTTTACTGGTTATGAAACTATAAAACTTAAGATTTTGTTATTTTGGAGGCTGTTTAAGTCCATACAGTGACTTCATCAACATACATACTTTCTCTACAAGTTTTATTGAGCCCTTGGTTAGAGTTTTATTTTCTTCATTTAAATCCATATGAAAAAAAATATTGTCCTTACATTTGTTTGCTATAATTCAAGATCATACATTACTAATAATACAACTAGTATTCTTATAGAGAGATGCCTTAAACTTATGTACAAGCTTTTGAAAAATCTATTCCATTTTAAGAAATATCTTTTTTCATTAACTTAGCTTTGATCTTAATAGCTAGACCTCTACTAATATTTTCCTTTTACTTGAATATTCATTTGTATCCAACAATCTTCTTGTTTTTAGGTTATGAAATTGGCTTTAAGGTATGGATTTTATTAAGTGATTTTATTTCATCCTTCATAACTTAAGACCAAAACTTAAATTTAGGACTACTTATTACTTCCATGTGAGTATTTATTTGGTTTTTCTCTTATGAAGTGATATGTTGTATTTGATGCATATGCAATTAAATTTTCAAATTCATTTGTTTCTTTTTACTTCTATCCCTATTCATTTCATACCTTTATATATCTTCTATATGTGGCATATATTCTTCATCTTTTATTTCTTCTTAACTAGTTTTATCCTCTCTTGTGTTAAACTACACCTCAAGCTCATTGGTTGTTTATAAAATTGTTCTTAACATGATTTATTGAATCACTCTACTATTTACATACCTTTTTAAGCATCTCTCTTTATAAAATTTCACATCCATGATGATTATACATTTGTTCTTCCTTTCATCACTACACCAAATTTTGTACCATTAACCCTTTGGGGTAACTAATAAAGATTCCTTTTATAGCTTTTGCAACTAGCTTCTTTTAACTTGCATGGGCATAGGTTAGACATCTAAAAACCTTCAAATGATTCAGGTTTGGTGAGTAGTTAGACATGTTTCTTAAAATGTTCTAAATCCAACACTAATGTAGGACTTTTATTATATAAGTAGGCAACTATTTTCATTACCTTAGCCCAGAAAAGTTTTGACAAATTAGTTTTGATTAACATACACTTGACTTTTTCCATGATAGTTATGTTCGATCACTCAGTAATTGCATTCTGTTGAGGTGTAGACCTCACTATTTTATATCTTAAGATCCTTTGACCTTTATAGAAAATATCAAATTTCTTGCTATACAACTTTAATTCATTGTCAATTCTTAATGCTTTCAACATTTTTCTTTGATTTTGCACTAATTTCATCCATTCTTTAAATCTTCCAATATCCATGCTTTCCTTAAATAGTCATTAAATTTTTAAAGTAAGTACTTAACACTACCTAATGAACTAACTTGGGTAGGAGACATAAATTAGAGTGATGGTGTACTATTATCTCCTTAGTGTTATAAATTCCATAACTAAATTTAACACCATGATGCTTCCTTAATAAACAAATTCCACAAAATTTAGCCTTGTTTTCTTAATTTATCTATATCTCTTTCACCCAGATGACTTAATCTAAAATGCTAGATCATAATTGAGTCTGATTCTTTAAACTTCATGTCATTTGCTTCATCAATTTCTATGTTACCTTATAAAATATAAAGGCCATTTCTTTTAATGCCTTAAAGAGAATTAATGACCCTTTTGACACTTGAAGAGAATTAATGACCCTTTTGATACTTTTAAAACACTATTTTTGCATTGAAGATACAACTAACTTCATCAAGCATGCATAGTGATAGAAGGTTTCTTTTCAAGTCAGGTCTATAATTGATTTTCTCAATATTCTTACCAACCTATCATGCAATTTAAATCTAACTATACCTGCATCTTCTATCTTATAAGACTTGTTATTACCTATCAATACTCTTCCTCCATCTTTCATATCTAAAAACATAAAAAAAATTTATTTGGACACATGAAATGTGCACCTAGAATCTAAAATTTACTCACCCTTTGTTTTTTTTTTTTTTTCATGTGAAGCAAACAACATGAATGCATATTTTATATCTTTTTATATCATATAATATATCTTTATTTGCTTGAAAATCCTTCTTTTTTAGTTCAACCTTTTAGTATAATCTCTTTGCAAGTGTCATTTTTGTGACATAATAAACATTTCAACTTTTTTTGTTTTGATATTAATCTTGTTTTTTTTTTTCTTGTTATTTCTCCTTTCTTGCCTTTTCTTTTCATTCAAGCTTTCTACTGTGCTTGAGTCTTTCTATTCAGTCTTCTTACTAAGTTCCTTTTAATCTTATGCTAATTTTATATTATCCATGGTCATTTTGTTATTGCCATAAAGTAGTGTTAAAAAAAATGCTCATAACATGGTGGTAGTGATATTAATACTATTAAAGTCTAATCTTTATCCTTATACATAATGTCAATCATTTAAAGACTAAGAATAATCTTATTAAAGTTGTGGTCCTTGATCAAGCCAATTTTGTCAAGGTTAAAAGCATATAATTACTTATTCAAATATAGTTTGTGTACTAAGGTCTTCTTTATGTACTGTGTTTCAAGTTTATTCCACAGCTCAAATGTTATGTTCTCCTTCAATACCTCTCTAATGATACCATTTACAAAAGATAAGACTAGAGACCTATGAGCTTTTATTAAGATATCTTTCTTCTTTTTATCCTCAAGTTTAGTAAACATCTTTCCTTTATCGACCAATGCTTTCTCTAAGTCTTCATGATCTAGTTATGCCTTTTTCATCTTTGTTTTCTAAAGGTTGACATCATTTTTTCTTATGAATTTCTCAATTGAGAACTTTATGAAGACCATTCTTATAATTCTTCAATAGCTTTTATACCATTGGTTAATGTTTTGATCTTAACCAACAAGAATACAAGAATCAAAAAGTGCTATTGAAATAGAATTAACAAGAAAAGAATTGAGAGCAACCAATAAAAATAGAAAAAAAACTTGATAATTAAGAATTAAGATGTATTAAGTGAAATGATGGCTTCCCTTTTTTATTTCAAGAATTGCAAAAACTTCCTTATGATTTTCAAGTCATAGAATTATATAGAGCCTTGGCTATTAAGCAAAAAATGCAATGTTTTCAAATCTAGCTAATTAACTAACTTTAATTTTCTTAAACAAAAATTAAACTAACTGTAACCATTTTAATAGCTTTTTAGCTCGGACTCTAGCTCACAACTATAACAACTAAACTTTGTATCAGTATAGAATTTTGAATCATCATCTTACAAGAATAGCAAATAATTTTATAATGAAATTATTACAAATGAATATTATTAAGATGCAAATGAAGTAATTAAGAAAACCTTAAAGAGAAAAAAATATGATATTTTGAAAAATTATGTGGTATATGTTCAATAACCATATTTTGATATAGGAGTTAATAAAAGTTTAGTCTTATTTTTTCAAGCTATCATTTGCAGTTACTCTATTAAATAGATTAACAATAAGAATAATGAATTGAAATTTATTGAACATAATCAAGTTTGAGAACTAGTTTAGTTGCTTGAAAGATAATGAAGAATCGAGTATATATGAATTTTTTATGATTATACGTGATTTTACAGGCAATATTAAATGAAATATAATTTGATTTTAGTAAAAGTTTTGACTTCAAAAGAAGGCATTGATATAGAGATTTTCACTTATTGTTAAAAAGAGAAAGAGTTAGTACTAGTTATTTGATTACAAGATCTTTTAAATTTGTCAAGAAGGACCCACTCTGGTAATCCTGTTGTTCAAATCTCTAAAACGTTCTCATTTATAAAATTCGTGAACAACTTGTTTAATAAACTAAAACTCTAGCCACCAGCACCACTTAGAACTCTAAAAGTTTCATAAGCATAAACATTTTTCAAGAGAAAACCTAAAGATAAATCTCATTCACAAGAAGAAAATTTGTGTTTTCACTCAAAAAGAATAATCGATAAGGCTTTTAAGAAACTTAAAAGATGTTCTCTATATTCAAAAAGATCTTAAAACCCTAAAAAATCAAAGATGTTTCATATTCTCAATGTGCATTTAGATGCAAAGCTAATATCAAGTTTTTAAAATAACTTGGCTCGAGTGCGATTAGGCACAATACTAAATGCTAAGTTTTTAGCTTATGTTGGCTTAAGCACGATTATTTTGTTGGCTTAAGCATGAATCAAGTTAGGAATGACACTGAGTCTTTATCTCATTGTCTTTGCATCCTTGAATTAAGCTTTTTTTATATCTCTATAAACTTAATTAAAAACCTCTTATTTTGGTCAATGAATAGGTCAACAAACTAATTTCTAAACAAATTTCTTCTGTGGCCATTATGTGAAAAAAATTTAATTTAAAAGCAAAGAAAATAACAAAATGCAAGGTTTTTATAAATCATCAAAACTAAAACCTTGAGTAAAAGAGTCTCAGCACTAAATAAGCGATCTCAAGGCTCAAAGATAAAAAAGTTTATATCATTGTCCTTATCGAACTTGGTCGCATCTTGAACTCCACCACCATGGTGTTATTGCTCAAACATCTAAACATGGATCTTGCTTATTTGATATTGAACAACATAAACTGTAATATCAAACATACTTTTAACATTAGAAATCGAGAGCTAAAAATGAGCAATTTAGTGCAGCTCATACATCATGGCGGAAAAATAAGTTGCTATAGAATTTAAATTAGGTTTAGACGTAGAAGAAATAAAAAATGGAACTAGAGGAAGAATGGTAAAAGTTTTATTAGAAGAAGAGATAACGTGTGCAAACTTACAGTTAGATGCTAATTAAACTAAACTCAAGTTTAGTGTCTTAAGATCTGTGGAAAGACCTAGACAAATCAGATCTGATACTGAAAAGCCTATAACAAAACCAATAACATAAAGAATGCAAGTAATCGTGCAAGGAAATTGTAAACCTAATGATCTATAGGTCACTTGGAAACTGAATGATAATGTAACGCATACTACTCAAGAGATTAAGAAAAAGACTTCAAAGAAGTGCATAAGAAAAATAACCCTAGAAAGACGAATATTCGATCAATAGTCAGCAAGATATAAATTGGTATACATAATCTTGTTAAGTCTACGGTAGGTAGGCTATAATTATCATACGTATATGGTCTACCAAATAAGGTGGTAACCATGTCAACACAAGAAGATTGCTCAGTTCTTAAAAAGGAAAATTAAAAGTGAGCAACCTTTAAAATGTTAAACAGTAAAGTTACAAAATTAGGAGTGATACAATATATCGCACCTTGAAAAAAAATAGAGGAAAAAATTCTATAAGTATCTACATCGTAGATGTTGGAGTAAAATCCTCGGATGATTTTCTCAAATGGTTGCACGAACCTATCAATGATAGGACCCTATAGTGACTCTTTACGTAAAAATAAGTCTTGTGACATTATAATCAAGTTGACATCACGTTTTGTAAAAATGGCGTCAAAGGCGAACTTGTCGCGAAAGTACTTTTGAGCTCTAACTCTGAGAAATTGAGAGGACTTGACACAAAGACACTTATGTTATGTAATCAATTTAACATGTCTAGATAATTGATCAAAACATAAGAAAGTAGGCCCACAAATAATAAACATCTAGGAAGTGAGCATTGAAAATAGGGCCAAACTATCAGATAACGAAAACAAGTTACCATAGCCAAACCCAGTAATGCACATATAATTCAAATGCAAACCATGGGTGATAAAGGCAAAGAAATGCATGAACAAGCAATGTAGAGGCCAACAAGCAAAATAATTCATATGCAAGAAGAGAACAAATAAGGCAAAATAATAAAAAATGATAATTATTATTTATTTTAAAAAAATTGCACACCTAAGTGCTAAGTTAGCTTTACTTTGGCATGTGAGCGTGCAAGCTTAAGCATACCCAACTTGGTGTGAAGGTTTGCAAAAATTCAAAAAATGGCGAAAAATCTTAAATCCATGAAAAACACTACCAAATACAAAAATGTTCTTACAACCTCTCTTTCCACAATTATATTGAAATTTAAAATATGAGTTAATTTAGCCTAATTATGCATTAAATTTAATAAATTTCTAAAGAACTTAAACTAGATCAAAAGTTAATATTTTTCAAAAAAATTAAAAAAAAAAGTCGAAAGAGAAAACAAACATATTTAGGCTGGGTAATGCATTCACACTTAGTAACATCTTTAAATCTTAGTATGCATAAAAGATAAGCATAAATGATCTGCAAACAAACTATTGAAAAAACTAATAATTAGCAGTAAGCTTTAGATCTTAAATCACGAGTTAAATAAAATCAGAATAAAATTATAAGAGCAATGCACTGGTTATAATTCGTGAAAGTCAAACTCAATGCCACTAGGGCCTACATAGCTCTTCGTATTTTAATAATATTTTTTATATTTATTTTTTATTTATTTTAAGTTTTCACGCAAGACAAAGTTTATTGAACTTTATTTTTTTTAGGGGTATTTATACACATAAAAAGATAAAATAGTTAAAGGTCAATTTACATAATCTATCTCAATGAATTACCTTATAATTGATCTCTAGTTATCATAAAAGCAATCAAACTACATAATTTCTTTTTAAGTCAATTCACAATATATTTGTATCACATTAGTATAAACTAAATACACAAATAAAGAAAATAAAAATAAACTTCAATAAGATATTTTGAATGCATGAATAGTGAAGATTTATATTTAGTAAGCACATTGTACAAGTGAACAATAAGAATATTCCTACCAAAATAGCACATTAGAAAGGACAAAAAATGAAAACATACTTGAAAGTCAAATGTACGCGCGTGCGCGCGTGCACACACACATATTGTAGATATTAATTATGCATTTTCTATTGTTTAGTTGGTTAAACTGTCATAGGTAGAAAGATCATTTGTTTTAGTTGTCAAGTAAGGTGATTACATGTGTAACCTAGTTGATTATAAATTGTCTTATTATTGTTTATTGTATTCATTCGAGATTGTTCAAATACAAGAGAAAAATCTTTTCTTGTTACATAGCTTTATTTCTTCCTTCTTATGTTTTTTGCTTTTTAGCTTCCTTCTTAAGTAAGTTCCAAGAATTGAAGAGCATTATGAGCTGACTATTCTTAATTTTATTGTGATTGAAAACCAATAAGTGGTATTAAAGCTTGTATAAAGAAGTCACCAAGAGCTTAGCCAAATTTTCAGTTGAGAAATTTACTGAAGAGAATGATTTTAACCTATAAAAGATAAAGATAAAGGCATATCTTAATCATGAGGAATTAGAAGAGGCATTGCTCGAGGAAGCCAAATGTCAACAGACTTAAAAGAATTTCAGAAAGAGGATATCTTTAAAAAAGTTCATAGTGCAATTGTGTTATCCTTAAGTAATGGAGTCTTTGTGAAATATTAAAGGAAATCGTAACTTTTAAACTTTGGAATAAATTAAAAACTAAGTACATGCAAAAATCCCTTGCACATAAACTATATCTAAAGAAACGGTTATATGCACTTATTCTTAAGAAGGAGGATCAGTTAAAGAACACTTAAATGGTGTCAACAAAATTATCTTAGATCTTAAAATTATAGATATAAAGTTTTAGGTTGAAGATCAAGTTTTAATGGCTCTAACCTTTTTACATTTAAGTTATGAATACTTTATGAAGATACTATTGTATAGAAGGGATACAGTAATATGGACAGTGTTAAGTCTACTTTAAGCTTAAAAGAATTGAGTAGAAAGACAAATTCAAAAGATCCAAAACCAAGTTGAAGGGCTGACAGTGAAAAGATGAGTATAAAATAAAGATTGGAAGAGACAAAAAGAGAGCACAATAAAATCAAAGGGAAAAAAATTGAAATACTTTCATTGTCATAAGGAATGGCATTTTAGAAGAAAATGCTTTGATTAAAAGACCATAAAAAAGGAGAAGAATCAGAATAACCAACTTAAGGCTTTAATTATAGTAGAGGAAAAATTTTAGAAATACCTTCTTACTGATGACATCAAATTGCAAACATGCAGGTGAATTGATCTTATTTTTTGAATTAAATTTTGTCAATGGAGGAAAAGTTTTAATAGGAAATGAGAAAGCGTGTGAAGTTAAAGGGATATGAAGCATTAAATTCAGGCTACATGGTGGTATGTATAGAGAATTGAATAAAGTCATGTTTATACTTGAGTTAAAAGGAAATCTAATTTCTCTAGGCACGTTTGATGAAATGGGATTTGTGATTAAAGTAGAAAATAGGGTCTTAAAATTGTTTAAAGGATCTTTGGTGCTTATAAAAGAAGCAAAAAAAAAAAAAAAAATTTATATTTTATAAGGAAGAATAGTACCTAGCGAAGTAAAAGTTATTAGTAATAAAATTTTGGATAAATTGATGTTGTGGCATCATTGATTGGGTCATTTAGATGAAAAATGACTTGTTGAATTAAAAAAAATAATGATTGATAAGAAAGGATGTATAGAATGATCTTAAATTCTATGAGCCATGTGCCATTGGGAAGTATCATAGGGTGAAATTTGGATAAGGAATCTATAGAACTAAAATAGTGTTAGAGTACTTGCATTTTGATTTATGGGGGCTATCCCAAGTTGTATCCTTAGGTGAGGAAAGTTATTTTATGTATATTATAGATGATTTTTTTAGAAAAGAATAGGTGTTCATATTCAAGAATAAGCATAATGTCTTTGGTAAGTTTAAAGAATGGAAAGCCTTGGTTAAAAATCAAAAGAACAAAAGAATCAGGGTACTAAGGACAGACAATGGCATTAAATTTTACAATAATTTCTTTGATGATTTCTATAAAAGAAATGCGATACAAAGACATAGGACAGTGATTCATATCCCTTAACAAAATAGCTTGGAAAAAAAGATTAAATAACACTTTAACGGAACTTGTTATGCATGTGATTTTGATAGAAGAAAATCTTAAATAGTTATGTTTTTGAATTGTATGGATGTGTTGTAAGTTGAAAGTTATCACTGTAACATGTTGTTGTTTTACCAACAATAGAAGTGAAATACTTGGTAGCTGCTAAGACAGTGAAAGAAGTTATTTGGTTGAAAAGATTTATCACTGAATTGAGAACAGATTAGAAATTATTAACCATACATTATGATAGCCAAAATGTTATTCAATTGGCTAGACGTCATGTGTTTTATAAAAGAACAAAACAAATAGATGTGAGACTATATTACATTAAAGAAGAGATAACAAATGGAAGGATTTAGTTAGTTAAGGTCAGTACAGAAGAAAATCTAATTGATATGCTGACTAAAGCTTTACTTATTAGCAAATTTAAATATTGTTTAAAGTTGTTGAGTCTTGTGGAGTATTGACTGGTTGTAATATTTGGTAAAAAAGTTTGCTATGTCTCTAGAACAAGCTAAATTAGAGTGCTTGTTGTGACTATTGATATCGTGAGTGTTTTGATTTCTGCAATAAACTTGTTGCAATGAAATGTTACAGGTTAAAAAAGAAAGGTTGAATAAAATTGTAAGGTGGGAAAAAGGTTAAATGAAATTATAAGCTAGGAAAAACAAAATGCTGGTGGAGATTTGTAGATATTAAGTATGTTTTTCCTGTTGTTTAGTTGATTAAACTATTAGAGGGTAGAAATGCCATTTGCTTTAGTTGTCAAGTAAGGTGATTACACGTGTAACCTAGTTGTCTATAAAATGTCATGTTATCATTTATTGTATTCATTTGAGATTGTTTAAATACAAGAGAAAAATCCTTTCTTGTTATAATGCTTCATTTTTTTCCTTCTTGTGTTTCTTACTTTTTTATTTTCTTCTTGATTAATTTCATGAATTTAAGAGCATTGTAAGCTAACTATTCTTAATTTTATTGTGATTGAAAATCAATACATGCACACATGCATGTACAAAATGAGTACACATAATAAAGAATTAAAGAGTGACACTCACTCTAAGAACTTTCATAAGTGACTTAAATTGAATTACATCTAAAAGTTTGATAAATAAGTTAGCTAGTTGATTATCAATAAGCACATATTCTAGGACCATTATCTTAAACTCAACAAGATCATAAATAAAATAATGCTTAATGTTTATGTATTTTGTGCGAGAGTGAAGTACATGGTTCTTGGATATGTTAATTGCATTCATATTATCATAGTAAATTGACAAAATCTTTTATGATAAACCATAATTATTCAACATCTACTTCATCTAAAATGGTTGAGTGTAATAACTTCCAACATTAATATATTCTCCTTCAACAATGGAGAGCAAAATCAAATTTTGTTTTCTGCTCATCAACAGAACCATATTTGTACCAATATACAAGCAATCACTAGATGTGCTTTTCTTATCATTAACATTGTCTGTTCAATCTACATTAAAGTATCTAGTAAGATTAGTAGACAAATCTCTATTATACCATATACCATGATCAGCAGTGCTATTAATATATTGAATAATTCATTTAACAATGTTAAGATGAGACTCCTTAGGACATGCTTGAAATCTAGCACAACATAAAAGAAACGTCTAACTTATTAATAGTAAGATAAAGTAAGCTATCTAATATACTTCAATAAAAAGTTGATTTAACATCTCCACTAAAAGAATTACTAAGCAACTTAATGCTAATATTAGTAGAAGTCCTAGTATGTTTCTTACTATCTAGTCCAAATCATTTTACGAGGTCTTTGCATATTTAGATTGAGATAAAAATATCTTATCTTTGAATTGCTTAATCTGTAAGCCTAGAAAAAATAACTACTCACCTACCATGCTTATTTCAAATTCTTATTTCATCAAATTAGTAAATTCAAGTACAAGAAACTAAATAAGAGAACCAAAACACTATGTCATCAATATATATATGAGCTACAATAATGTTTTCACCTATCCATCTAATGAACAAGGTCCAGTCAACCCCTCCACGAGTGAACCTATGATTCTCAATATGGTGATTAGTACATCATGTCTTGCCTTAGATGTTTGTTTTAATGCATAGAAATAATAATTAAAAAGCTTTTGAGAAACTTAAAGAATTTCTCTATACTCAAAAAGCACTCAAAACTATAAAATTTGATAAAAGTTAAACCTTAAAATGTCAAAGACGTTATATTCCTGACATACACTTTCGCAAAATTCGGGAGCACAAATGGTGTGTGTTTTGGATGGCTATTAGCTCGAGTGCGACTTAGACACAAAGTTGGCACCAATTTTCTAGACTACTCTATTTTAGGCGTCAATTAAGCACAAAGTTGACACTAATTTTTCGGACTATTTTAGCTCATGTGCAACTTATGCCTGAAGTTGGCAAAAAACTTCTAATTAAGGTTGGCTTAAACATGACTTTTAAATTTCTTTATTTTGTTGGCTCGAATGTGAACAGGTTTAGAAATAGAACCAAGTCTCTGTCTCATTATCTTTGCATCCTTGAATCAAGCTTTCTTCATGTCTCTGTGAAATCAGCTAGAAATCCTTTGTTTTGATCATATAATAGGCCAACAAACTAATTGTCTAATATATATATATATATATATGAAAATAAATGGCATTAAGTATATTTTTAATTTTTCATGTTGATTAATATGCTATAAAGTGTATTGCTTAAATCCTTGCTTAAAATTAAGCTGTCAATGAGTATAGTAGTAAATAAGGGTTATACACCGCAAAAGATTTTTCCTAATTAATAAGTTATTAACATAGCACAAACACTAACGTTTTAGGGTGGAATTATATAATTGATTTACTATAAAAAATAAATAAAAGAACATTAGAAAAAATTTTTGTATTACAAGCAACAAATTTTAAAAAGTTGAAAATATGATAAGAATAATAGTTAATGATTCATTCACCATCATTAGATAGAAGATATCATCAATGATCAAAATTATCTCTTACTCTCTTTTAAAAATTACAACCCCAAAGTAATCACATGCTTGACTATTAAAATCTTTCCTTATTTAGCTGTTAAGTAAAATAAACTATTTACTCAATTTCTTTCCATTAAAAAAACTAGAATAAACTCTTCAAATTTAGTTTAATGGAAGCAATTAACCAAGAAATATAAGGTTGAATCAAGAACCAAATGCACAAACTTGATTTGTAAATCTTAAGTTATATTCCACATGCAATCAAATGGAAATATCCCATAATCTTGACAATTATGAATCAAAATCCTAAACTAGTAATCAAATCACTAATATATTCACCTAGCTGTGTATCTAAATGAAAAAGAATTAATTTTAATAATAAAAATTATTAGAATGTAACAAATTCAAAAAAACATATAAGATTTATCAAAATTAATAAATAATATCCATATCTAGGGTTTGAATTTCACCCTTAAGGAAAGAAAATTAAAGAAAATTGTAGTTGCACAATATGTAGATACCCTTCTACTTGTTTTGTAGTAGTCTCTTTCACTTGTATCTTGGTCTTTTTTTTGTGTACTTGAAGGTAAAAATGTGCTCTCTTTAGAAGTAATCATGACATAGTTCTCTTAATTCTAAGTAAAGTAAAATTTGCATATATCTTTTTTTTTTACAAGAATTTAACCTCTTATTGACTTATTAAAATCTGAAACATATATTATTTTAGTCATTGTAATAAGCCACTTTAAATCTGATGAGATATCAATAAAAAGTTATGGATCTTTAGTTTCCAATAAATAAAATCATAAATGATTTAAAACTTTATAAAGAAAATTATTGCCATTTTAGTTATCACTATTCAAGTTATCAATTCTAGTATAATTAAATTTTTTTTCCTTTTATCTCTCAAGAAGTGACCTTATTTTTCTTTTCTAAAACAATTCTTCAAAGTGTTCTATAATAACCTTTTCTACTTTTTTTCGGGAAAGGTTACCTCAATTATTAAGAAATAAGAAAAACTTTAAAAATACATATTTTAAGCTAATTTGTTATCTTTGTTAAATACTGAAGCCAACACTCTTGGAAAATTATCATTTTGCACCAATTCTTAGCCTTTCATCTTCTTTTACTTATTTGTCTCTAAAAATCCTACAAAATATAAAAGAATTATAAAGACTCAAAAAATTCAAAAACTAATGACTAAATTCATAGGATTTAATACAAAAATAATATAAAATTAAATACTTATCATTGATAATATCTTACTAGTTAGTAATGATTTTGGCTTATTATACAAAATCAATAATTTTTTTCAAAAACTTTAAATGAAAGATACGGTGGAGGCAACTAAGTGAAACAAATTGAAATATTTAAGGATAAATCAAGTGTATTATTAAAGTTTAACTCAAAATGCCAACATTTAATAAAGCTTAGAAAAATTTGTTATGAAAAATTGTCCAGCTAGTGCTATGCCAATTAAGAAAGGAGATAAATTTAATCTCATGGAATGCCCAAAAAATCAATTACAAAGTAAGCAAATGGAAAGAATTTTGTATACATCTGTTATAGGGAGCTTGATGTATTAAAAAGTTTACACCATGCCAGCCATTATCTTTGTTTTTGGCATTGTTAGTAAGATATCAAATTAAATCGAGATCGGATCATTGGAGAGTTGTAAAGAAATTACTAAAGTATCTACAAGGAATGGAAAAGTTATGTGTTCACATTTAAAAAATATAATCATTTAGAGATGATAGGTTGGTTGGAAAGTCTTGATAGTAGAAAGTTCACTTTTGGTTTTTATATTGGACCAGAGGACCAATATCATGAAAAAGTGCAAAATAAGTTAGCATAACCTTATACACTACGATGACTAAGCTTGTGGGCTGCTTTGAGGTCACAATTCATGGAACGAGGTTGCAAAATTTTTATTCAGGACTTCCAGGCCATGGAAATTTTTTGGTGATGATCCTACAAAAATCTTTTTCTGCGAAAAAAGACAGGTATTCTGAAGGTCTTAAACACATGGAGTTGAAACACGTTACCATTATGGAGGAGATGGGAAACAAACAGTGTCAAGGGCCTATAAAGTTCGGACTTTAAGATGGTTCGTTAGCCCTCCCAGACAAATACATTCGAAGTGAAAAAGAAAATGACGTTTCCTTTATAAAAATTTTTTATTTAAATTGAAATATATTTTAGCATGCACTCAAATTAATATCTTTACTTAAATTTAGACAGATTAACTTTAAGGGAATCTAACCCATTAATTATAGTGAAAGCTCATAATTAATAAATACGAAGAATTGTTAATTATTGCTATTTATTTAAAACGTCATTGGAAGATATTAGGATGAAGAACAAATCAATTAAAATACTTCTACCTTTCCTCTGTGGAATTTCACCAAAAAGCAAAGTTTTGACTAATTGAAAAGACTGTCATTGCGATGGCTTCTTAAAAATTTTAAATAGAACATGTTAAAAAAGAGACAATGAACGAAGTCAAGTAATTATTAACGGTGTTTATATAATATGATAAATTTCTATTATAGCACACGAATCACGTGACGAAAATTAAAGGGTGTTTCGGTGGAGCTACTTGCCAGCCATAATGTAAACTCGAACCTAGCTAAGGATGTGATGATGAGGCTTGTACTGTGTAATTTCTTTAGGGTATATTCGTGATACACAGGAATAAATGCAGCAATCGTGTGAAATTTGTTTGGCCGTAGAAAAACAATCTAGATTGAACAGTATCACATATGTACGCGCTACGGACGGCGAGGGAAAATAGTGTAGTTTTTGTTTGTGTGTGTATATAATGTCAAAATAACAATAATAATAATAATAATATTAAAATAACAAGTCAATGGTGTTATGGAAGCGTGTTTCACAACGTGCCCGCTAACGACCAAGAAGAAATCGTAGGGGCGAGTGTCAATAGTCAATTTTCGGAACGGCTCAAGACCACCCATCTTTCGCTTTTGAAAATGGAACAAAGTTTTGGACACTGGACTCGTCTTTATCTTGTCAGTAGGCGCGTGTCGTGTGAAGTGAAGCCTCTTCGTTAGGTTAGGATCAAACGAAAACCGCGATTGTTAAATGCAACTTTATAAATATAAAATTTCTATTTGAAGTATGACATACGCCTTGAAAAATCAATAAATTACGCAGCAACTAATTTTTTTTTATTTTCATTTAAGGATCTTTATATTATGTTTATTTTGTGATAAAGATTAATGAATAATATTAAAATATTAATATAATATACCTTACAGTAATAAAATCTTGACTTATTAAATTATCTTTGGTAAATTTTAAAATTTTTTTTCCAAATTTATTGTAGACTTGTAATTTTCAATATAATTTTAATTCTGAAGACATTTGAATTACGATTCATTCGAGAAATACTAATGTATAGATCATTGGATCTTCTTTTCAAATTGTTCTGTATTGCATCAATTCAATATCAGAGTCAAAATGTATGATTCAAATATAAAGACTACACAAGCTCCTTTTTTTGGATCAACCATCTAAGTTTATAGTCTATAATTGTAGTCCACACTAGTAGAAAATTAAAGTTTTAATATTTTCTTGAATCTTGATTATATAAAGTATCTTATTTTGAATGTTAATTTTTGAAAAGAGACAAATTAAGAATTTTCTCTCTTCTCTTTGAATAAAATTTTCTCTCAATTTATACTTCCGGTAAATTTAAGGCCAAAGAAGGTTTGCTTATATTTTATATTTTGACTTTTTAAATCCTAAACCATTTAGAAAACTCATTTAGCTAAATAGATTTTCAATGTCATTAGTAATTATCATTAAAAAAAATACTATTTAATTAATCAAATTCATTAAATAATATTATGTTAATCAAATTAGAAAACTTATAATTATATAATTATAATTAAATACAATTACTTTGTGTAATTATAATTTAAATCTAATAGTTTTCAAAATTATTAAATAAACCCTTAAATATTATGAACTTAACAGTTAAGTGCTTATCTTTTATCTACATAAATTTAACTTTAGTTCTTTGATTTGTTAGTTTTTCACCCGCTATATTTTCTCTCACATTGGCAATAGAGATAATTATAAATTTTATAAATCTAGACAATTTAACAATTAATTTATCCTTAATTAACTCTTTAGTCCACAAATTATTTCAATAGATCTAGAGTGGCATCTATAAATACATTATGATCCTCAATTAAGAAATAATATTAATTCACGAAGCTATGACTTAAACAATTATCTTATGATTTAATCCTTTCACTATAGTTATATTCTTCCTTGATCTAGAGTATGTAAAGTGTTAACTCCAATAATTATAATTATAGTAATATTACTTTAAGATAATAAATTACAAGCTATAGATTTCAAAAAACATTTTAAAACTTTCTGGCCATGGCCATCTGTTTACATTATCACTTACGTAACACACATTTAAATTGGGATAGCTTCTCTAATTATTAAGATTGACAAATTCTTTATTGATCCTTCACAAGCTATATATATTTTTTATATTGCCCAATTATTATCCTATGTGTAATCGATTACGAAACGATGGAGATGTAGTGCCCAAGCATAAATGATTCACACACTAGATACCATGAAGATCTTAAATTTAAAAATCAATCATGCAATTGCTACAAATAAAATAACCGTGAATACTTGGATATTCATTTCGTATGAATTCTATTGCAGGCTAGTCTAATGTACTTATTGTTAATATATACCCAAAATTTTATAGTATTTTTTTAAATATTTAACATATTTATTTCTTATGTATCATGATATTAACGATTTATATAGTGTGTGTATATATATATATTATTTTTTATTTCATTACTATATATATGTATTTTTAATAAATGTAATAATATTTTTAAAATAGTAGGTTTAATTAGTTGAATATTATTTTTAAACGATCTTAGTCAAGCATTATTATGAATAGGCAACAATAATGTATAAAGACTAATATGTGTAGTAACTGATAATATTATATATATGTTATGATATGAGATATCAAGTTAACACATGAGTACAAATTAGTAAATTACATACTAGACTGATCTACCTTGAGAATACTATATGAATCATTATATAATTGTTATTAACGATTTTCATAGTAACAATAGTATATGTAATTCTTGGTCTTGAGATCACTATGATTCTTAATATTGATAATGATATATTTTTAATATTTTCAAATATCATTTGTAAAAAGATAGACTATAAAAAAAATAATCAGATATATCATAACTCATGTAGAGAGATGTATGCGATCATGATAAAATTTATTTTTTCTTATATAATGGAAGTGATATCTTGGGTCCTTTAATTGAGTGAGACTATAAAAATACATAGTTATATTCAAATAAGTTAATATGTAATATTTACTTCATTTAATAGAATAAATTTAATCAAGATATGAAAAAAAATGTTAAATTATACTATATGAAAGTGATATATTTCATATCTCATGTTTAATTAAAATATTTAAGAAAAAAGAATTGGATTATACAGTAGTATGAATTACGGATAAGGTGATATTAAACAACTAATATTCTTGTCATTTAAATAATCATGATGTGTTGTTAGATACTGCTCATTATTTATAATACTAAAATTATATTTTAATATTACTATCAATGTTATGAGAATATTAAAATTTGAAATAATAATGACGTTAATTCATAAAAATGAATATATATATATATATATATATATATAAAGAGAGAGAGAATTCTAAATGTGTCTAGAATTCGTTAAGTTATTCAGGTATTGAATTTGACTAAAACTATAAAATAAAAATTGAAATAAATTTTGTTTATACATATTTTACTAAATAAATTGAATTTTAAAAGAAAGCCCAGCCTAATAGTTTAAGTCTAAATCAAAATTCTAAAATAATATTATAAATATATGATATTTATATTTTGTAGGGTGTGCTTATGGTTTCTTTTACGTGTTCACTTTTAAGAAAAGAAAAACACACAAAGTAATCAACACTAAAAAACATAGGAGTTAGCACTCTATGTTAATTTTTAATTGTGCGGATATCATAAAGATCTTAGAAAATATCTGTTATCAAAAATTACATTATAAATAGTATATCATGTAATTTTCTTTTAAAAGTGATTTAAATCTTCCTATATATAGTGAATAATAACCTATTTATTTTAAGACAAATATTCTTTTTTCATGTACAAGAATTACAACTTGAATAAGTAAATCTTACAACTATACCACTTAACTATTAAAACAAGAATTCTCTTAAAACTAAAAAAAAAAAAAATTTACTAATAAGAAAATAGACTAGGATATCCCTAATTATTTGGAATATAATTCTTGTTGAAAAATGAGTCATATATCCTAAACTTTGCAATCTCCTTCTACACTTTTTAATTTGTCCTTTTCCTTTTATAGATTCTAGTTTTAGAAACTTGTAATCTCTTATTTTCTAGATCTTATTTTGTAATATATTCATTTAAATGTTGAGTTAGAGCAAATCATAAAACAATATGTCCTAGCCACCCAAAATGTAGTTGCATTTGTACACCAATCAATTATTCTACAAGCATGCTAAAGTGTAAACATCTTTATCATAAAACTATCCCATTCATGTGCATATTGATATATGTATCATCCCATGTGATAACTCATCCTTACAAGTTGTACTAAGTCTAATACGTGTATTTTTTTTCCTTTGTAAATTATAACTTTCTTAAATGCAATAATTTACAAGGCTCGCTCTAAAATATTTAAGAGTTTTGAATGTCATTCCAACATACAATGTTTTAAATCCATCATGCTGAAACTTGAACTCTCAAACCCTTATTTATGCATAAAAATCACATGTCTCTTCCTTATCAAAATCATATCTTCTATCCTCTTCGTTAGCTAAATCACATGGATGAAAGTTCATTTCCTTTACAATCTCAAATTCTTTAGCAGTTATTTCATAAGAATCAAATTTATCTCCTACTTTGTTTTCCATAAGTTCTATATCAAATGCATCCATTACTTTCTCATTAGCTAAACTATCACATTTAACAACAATAACATCTTTTTCTAAAGCAAAATGACCTTATTCACTGTTAGAAACAACATTACATAAGGCTATATTCCTTGGTGGCTTCAATAAAGGGATTATGTTCAAGGTTAAGTTTCTTGATGGTTTAAATAAAAGCAGATTTTCCTTGGAGATAATTAAATGGTATGTGATAATGCAAAATTTAACTTAACTATGAACTTTATCTCCTTAGTGGCATATAATAATCGCCACACATCCATAAGATACACCTACCATTGGTATCCTACACCAACGTATAAGATTTTTGTTGTCTCATATAGCCACTTCAAATAATATATTTATATAAAAAAGGTAAAGCATATAATATACACAAATGTAATGTTCTACAAATCTAGTATTTTTGCTAAATTCTTCTGAATCCTTTTTATAAAATATTTTCAATTCAATGAAGAGTACTATATACCTAAAAAAGTCTTTAAGGACAAAATGTAAACCACAAACTCTTTACTAAGGGGTGTGGACGAATGATCTCTTTAAAACGCATCAAATCTAAAAATATTTTTTAAAAAAAATGAAAATGTAAGTATACACTAAGTGAATAAATGGATGACAGTGAAATAAAATTTCAATACAAGAGTTAGAGTATATATACAAATATATTTATATATATATAACAATTCATAATCAATTATTCATTCATATTCAAATAAATTATCAAAAAATAATATTTTCATATCACATCTATATATGATACAGTAAAAATTTTGGGCTCGTTTGAAATTTATCCCCCAAGGCATCTCTCAATGCACCTCTAATGGATGTCTTGAGACCTGCTAACAAGTTATTTCATATAATTATATAAAATCAAATTATACAGTCCACTTATTAGCGCTAGTCCAGATAAGAAGTGCAGTGTCAATCACTTTGCTATCCAGTATTCACTTCTTTATTCTTTCGTACGTAATAAGAAGAAAATAATTACTCCCATACTTTATCTCTAGTAAAGGAAGAAAGCGTATATATTAACACATCATATATCAATATCTATGTACTGGCACACTTACAATCGAACACTTACACCAAATCATAAATCACTAAATCATAAATATATTTTCATATCAAATTCATCAATACATACATCTATAGATAACATACACAATTCTCAAATCATAATTTTTTATAAATCTACTTTTATTTCAATATTTCAAATTTACATTCATAAAATATTTATAATTCTCAAATTTTATAAAACAATCAAATATTTAAATTTATTTTATTGAAAAATATTGAAAATAAATGCATATTAATAAAGTATTTAAATTTATTTTATTAAAAAAATATTTAAAAATAAATCCGTTTACTCACTATTCATGAGAGGTTAGCACTTCCAAATCTAGTCTCTTTGTTATGTAGAATTTTTTACGGTTGTATCCTTATCTAAATAAAATTTTGTTCACGCATTAGGTATTAATATACTATATTTATTTCTAAATGTCTAATTTTGATGCAAGGCATATGCTCTTAGTTGATATTTCAATTATGCAAAAATTTCATCATTTAAAATTATTTCAAATACATTACCAAATATTAATATAAAACAATTCACTTATATCATTATAACCTCTTATAGTCTTTAATTTCTAAAATCCGTAATTTATACTATTTCACACTAAATTAAACTGTGACTTTTTTACACTTAAAACATTCATTTGTTTATTTTCTACAAGGTCACAATATACCAATTCTTATATGGGAAAAATACACTACACCAACTATCATATTATTTTTCCAAACATCAATTTCCATGCACAAAATATAGATCAAAACAATACTTAAAATTCATCTCTAACACTTTCTACAAATTTCACTAATGTTAGCACTTTAATACCACTTTCACTAACATCACCACCACAAATTTAATTTTTTTCTATTCTAACACATAAATTAACTACCTATATATCTACATATACTTGACATAAATCAAGCACTCATATATAATCGTCTAAGCCTCAATTTCATAATATATAAAATTTAAACCCAAATACACATATACATAAATGTCATCACTAAATGTATTGAAAAAATTTATAAAATTAATATTTCCTACATTGAAATTCATTTATGATTTTTCTCCATAATTTTAATTATTTTGGTATTCTAACAATATTTTACCTACCTCACCCTTTATACTCCCATTTCATTCACCACTTTACATGAACCAATTTTTTAATTTACATAAACTTCTAATTATCTACATATCCTTAACATAATGTAACCACTAATGAAATCATAAATTCATTATTCTTTCATCATTTAGAAACAATACATAAAAATGCACACACAACAAATTCGGCTACCAAAATTTTCTTAACTCAACATTTATTTTAATATTTCCTACATATATATATTAATAAATTTATTCCTTTCTATAGTCAAACATAAATTTATATCTATTTAAACATCAAATATATTTATATACACACCTTATCAATTCACTCTTTAATATATATTCATATAAACATTAAATTCATCATGAAAATTAAATTAAAAAGATATATACATATACTAAAATTTTGGTTTTCAAGGATTCAAGATCAACAATTTACAACATGCTTACTATTGATTTCTAATATGATTCTAAGTTTAAAATGAAGTTCAAGAATCTTAACAAAATCTTCCTAAGGAAGAGTATACTTCTTTGAAAATTTTATCCAGTGAAACTAATTAGAATCAAGAATTTTTCAAAGTGTTTATGGTTTGATACTTGGTTGATTATACTAACAAAATTTTGTATAATTTTTCTAAGGAGTTTTGGTGTTTCTTTAATGGTGAAAAATGATAGAAATGCCAGAGGAAGATGAGAGAAAATTATAAAAATTTGTGTAAGTTAAAATTCAGATAAATAAAAAAATGGGTAAAAAATTTCTTAAATACACCTTTTTCACCTTCAATTATAATATTTGGACCTATATGTAAATATATAATTTAGTTATTAATATAATGAATTGTAAAATAACTAAATTACCCTTGACTTGATGTAGAAAAATGTAATTTGTAAAAATCTATAGAATTTAGTGATGAATAGACTTAGGCCTAAACTAAATTAATTAGGCCCAAAAATGAAGTTAGCCCACCTAAAATTATCCTTAACTAAAAGTAAAATTCTAAAAATAACTTTAACAAAATTTGTATTTTCATTTTACTCTTAATGACTAATTTATTTACCAAGTTGCAAAGGTATCCTTATAAAATGATATTATGACGTTCCTAGGTTTTTAACATTTTTACAATATAAAATATAATCTAAAATTATAAAATTTAACACTTAATATATATATATATATATATATATATATATATATATAAATACTACACATCCTATGCCCTAGTTATATGTCAACTAAGTGTATATATGCTCGATCAAATAATCTTATATGCATGAAATATTATAAAATGTCTTAAACATATATAAACTGCATCTAAAAGAGTATTGAATATTTAATACAAGTTTTACAAATAATATCATTTTACTATGTGATATTTGGCTCCATTTTTCCCTCCCATTTTTAGCTAAACTTTTACTTTCATTTTCACTTTTAGATAGTCAAATCCCTAATCCTAAGTTTGTCGAACTTAAAATACCCTAAGTTAAAAAACCAAACCTTTCATTTTTAGATAGCCAAAGCCATGACAATGAAATGTGTTACTAAGTGAGGATATATTTTTAGATCAAAGAATAACAAATATGCTAACTTGAAACAAATTCTTTCTGTTTTTTAGGTTTCATCAATTTTCATAAGTTAGTGTTTAGTTTTCAACAAAGTAAAGGAAATGCCAAGAAATTGAGTAAAGATTCAAGTTTCTTGATTTGATTTCTTTTATTTTGCTTAGAAAACAATTAGATTTCATAATAACTAGTAAAGCATGATAATTTATTAAATTGTGGTTAGCATAAATAAGTTTCTAGCTTGTCATTAAACCTTTGGGAGCTCTATTTGCCATAGTTGATATTTAAAAGCTTTCATTTTTATTCATTTTGTTGGTGATACTTTTATGTATGTTCTTTGCAAAAAATTAGGAGTTTAGTAGTTGGTTGTGGTTGGTTGTGATTGATTAACATATTAAAGGTGTGATGTGGAATTGTGTGGCAGCGAAAAAATTGGATAGTGAAGTGTTATTTGTGTTAGTTAATACACTTGTATTTATTGAGTATATGTTGTATATATTGTTTAAGAGCTGTTGTTTATTGTTTATTGTTTATTGTTTTGTGTTTTGTTTATTTACATTTGTTGTTTCCATGTTTGATGTACATTCTAAAATTGTTAAAACTTATAAGCTAGATATAAGAAGTTTATAAAATTAAATGTTTACTTTACAATTTAATTTACGATGAGTTATGATATGTGAGCATGTATTAAATTAAGAAGGACAAAAATTAGACATTTAGTAACAGATTATCAAAATAGTTTTAAAATGGGGTTGATGGATTCTTAAATTTGCATGCTTAATTTAGAAAATCATAGTTACTCAGATGTCCATGCAATAGTTGATGCAAACTAAAACTTCATGCTCTTGAAGAGATCAAAACACAATTGTTTGAAAGGGTTATTTGCTAACATATATTATTTGGACTAGGCAAGAAGATATTAACCTTAATTTAACTTCTATACACTCCTAACACCATTGTAATAGTGGTTGCCTTAGATACAAAGATTGTATCCATATTGCAAACAAGGTCCAAATGCTAACGAGTGTTCAGATGGAAATCTCAAGTCTTTTCAAGGATATGCTTGAAGATGCTGAGAAGCCACCAAGTTCTAAGCATTCTAAGATGTCTGGGTCAATAAAAATTTTAAATATGAAGGGAAACTTTGAGTGGTCTAATTAGCATTTTCAGCATTACTAAAAGCTCTTGTGGACATACTAATTAAAAAAAAAAATTTATACTTAAGTCATTGTATAAAGCCAAGAAAATAATGAAGGTAGGATAATCCTTCCAAAACTTTGTCCGGTGAAAAAGTATTATAAATGGTTAATGAAATTGATAATAATTTTGGCAAAAAAAAAGTTGAAAAAGAAAATGTTTTGATGGCAATAAAGAGAAGTTCTTTAAAAAGAATCTATATTCTTCAATGTAAAATATTGGCAACATTTATTTTCATCATCAATCAGAAGTGATGCACAGTGAAAAGAATGTTTATGAGTGTATTTATGGCTAAGCACTTCATTAACTGGGAAAACAAAATATGGGATTAATGCTAGTAAAGATCTTTTGGAAATGAGAATTATGCTAGAATTAGTTCACTATTAAAATTGTAAAAAAATTCCTACATTTTGCACCTTCCACATTAAGCAAAATAGAGAAAAAAATGTTTTGTCAAACTTTATTGGAAATTGAAGTACCTGGTGGATATTCTTCCATTTTTGGCAATATTGTTTAATAGATGATTGTCATTTTAAAGGCTTTAAAGTCACATAATTGTCACACTTTGATGCAACAATTGTTGTCATTGGTCGTGCAAAATTGTTTACCTAAGCATACTAGATCTTCTACCATTGTAATGTCTTTTTACATTCAATTGATTATGCAATAAAGTGATAGATATTGAAAATCTAAACAAATTCCAAAAGCCATGTAAGTTTCAAATACAAAGGATAAAAATCCTTATTTAGGTGACATTTTCTTTTTAGGCTAATTGACGAGATGTTACAAATTAACTATCTCATGTTTAATGTTATAGTTCTTAAGTGTGATTAAATTGACAATGTATGAGGTGAAAGTAGATGGTTTAAGATTCATTATTGTTGACCTTAATCAAATTCAGCATAAAACTAATAGTTTTATGTTAGCATCACATGCTAGGTAAGTTTTTTATGTGAAAGAACATTGGATAGTAGTAAATCAATTATATGTTCTATGGCTAAGAAAATTAATAAACTTGGGCATAGCGATGAGTATGATAATATGGTTTTGCATGGTCCTTTGTTTAGTAAATTACTTGAATGTGAGTTTATCATAGATAATAATAATGGGATATACGAAAGACCAGATTATAAAGGTACTTAAGAACATAATGATTTTAAATAACACTTTATGTGAGTGTCTACAATTGCTATATTGCTTTACATATTCACTCCATACATTAAATCAATTTGTTATTTCTCTATTAGTCATGACTATTATAGGCAAGTTAGTATAATTTGATATTGACTTGATATGCCTTTATTAATCCTACTTGTCTATCCATTCAATGTAGTTGATTATTAAAGTTAGATGAAAATAAATATCTTATTCTTCATAAACTTGACAAGAGCTTAAGAATGTAAAATTCTGTAATTTTATTACTGTGATATCAAAATTTTTATCCCAAGTCTTGTATTTTTTTAAAACTTTTAATACTACGGTTTTATATTTACTATTGTAAGTTTAATGCCTTCTTTTTGTTACACTGAGTAATAACTTCTAAAATGTGATGTTCATACTTTTTCTCTTTATTCTTTAATTTAACCAATTTCAAGTTAGTTTAAGTATGTTATGGTCTTATAAAATTAATTTAAAAAGATCCTAAGATAGTTAGGAAAAACTATAACTCAATTGTTTAATTTTGGGTCTCTGAACATACTTTGATATTTTTGGCTACGGCTATAACTTGAGCTACAAATCTCAAATTAAAGTGATTTTTAATGTGTTTGGAAGTAACAAATATAGCTACATTTTTTCAAATTATGAATAAAAGCTGATCAAAATAAAAAAAGACAATAAGCTTGTAACTAAAACCCAAACCCACTTTATAAACTATTAATATTCTTTATTTTCTTCATTCCCTTTTATCTACAGTTTAATCACTCAAAAACTTTTCAATCAAGCTCGATTACTTATTAATTTTGCAATATTCAAGTTTTAAAAAACTTAAGGTATGCTTTTCTCCTTGATTCCTTTATTGATTATTGATTTTAATTAAGTTTTAAGAATGAGTTTTTATGGATTTTGTGGTTTAAGTTGGATTAGGCTTTAAAGATGGATTATAATACTTGTTTATGAATTGTTGTGAGTTATTAGAGATATAATACAGCATTAAAAACCCTTGAAATCAATAAATCTGATGACATCTAAAATCTAGGAGTTTACTAAACAATATTCACATTTTTGTTCATATGTTGGGTTCTTAAGTTTAAATTAAGTCATGTAAAATCCTACAAAAATTAGAGATATTAAGTAATAACATATCTAAAAATTAGAATAAAATAAATTCAGATGAATTCATAATGAAGATTGCAAGTTGGCTGTCATGCAGGTAGGGTTTGTCAAAGTAAGTATAATTGTTTTAGGCATAATTTGAGTTGTAGAAGGTATTTTTAATTATTCTTGAGGTATATAAAACTAAATAAATAGAATTTATGATTTGGAGATTATGGTTCCCAAATTCGTGAGAAAGACTTTTTAGCTAAAATTGCAATTTTGATTAAGTTTTTAAGAGTGCAAAGAAATGGCATACGGAAAAAATGTTATAACTTCAGTTAAAAATATCATAATTATAAACTATTCATTTTATATGAAACTAGACATGTTTATCTTTCTAATAGTATAGTATATGTATAAATATCATGCATGGGGATTAAGATAGAGCTATTGTAAACTCACTCATTATTTTAAAAAAAATATTATATTTTAATTATTATAGATTTTTTGCGGGATCCTCCACCACAAACAAACTAGCAAAAGGTCTTCAAATAGTAGTGTGAGTAGATAAATTTAATTTTGAATAATTATATTTGATTTAATTTAGTGAGTGAATACAATTGCTTGCGCTTAATTGTTTTTGGTTTCGTTATCAATTTTAAAATTTAATTTATATAGTTTTGTTTTGAATATCATAACATGATAATTTATTATTTAATTAAATACTTTTCATGTTTTTTATATTTTTAAATTTGTGATTATAAATTTTAGCCTAAATTTTTATTTTTGATTCCCTTTAATTGGGAGCCATAAAGAGGGGGGAGTACATATGCCTTAATTGTATGTTCTGATATATGTGTATGTATAGGTATTGGTACAGAGTAAGAAGTAGAGGGCGAAGAGAGATATAATATCTAACACTTGATATCTGTATATATGTACATGCATATATGATGTATCTTATTTTCTGAAATTGATTTATAATTTTACGAAATACAAATAGTTGTTACATTAAATGTTTTGATAGTTAAAAAACTTTTTAGTTATTCTACAAAATTTTGGTTTTGTACCTTTATATTTGAGAATGAATTTATTAACTAAGTTATATTTTCTATTTTTAATATTTACTCACTGAGTTTTTTAAAAAATTCATCCCTCCACCACACCTCTTAATTTTGCAAGATTCATCTTCTATGTTAGCACTTATAAGGATTTCAAGAAAAGTACTGGGGCATTATAATACACTTGCAGCCACTTAGTAATCTTCATTTTTTGCACAAGTCCATTTCATTTATGTATATGATGCCCAATGCCGATAATGTATAATACTTGGTATAATTTTCCTAGTGTCATGGCTTAGAACTGTGGCCTTAGAGTCTTTGTCTATTACTTATTCACTATAATGCACTGTAATCTAGTTCTACGACTTTGGATTTTCTAACTACTGTTCATCAATTTTACATTTCTTTACTGAAATTTGTATATATGTGTGAGTTCTTGTTGTATGATTTGATGTCTACATATTCAAGTGTGCATATAAGTTTTATCTAAAGCTTATAAAGGTCGGATGTCCTCACTTCTATGCTAGTTACGATCCTAATTTTTCAGGGTGTGATAAAGAAGAAGAAATATGATGAAAACAGATTCCTAAAGCTAAAAAAGGATCAAAAGATTAAGGTTGAATACAGTAAATAGGTGTTCCTATTAGACCTGAAGCAAATGATTTAAGGAACTATGTTGATTTTTTAATTAAAGATTATATTCTCATCATGTCATGCTCCAGACCATAATATTTTGAATAACCCAATAGTAGTTACAAAAACTTCAGTCCCCCTCTATAATATTTCTATACATAATCATGGAGAATACTATATAACTAATGATTCTTCGATAAAATACTAGCCACCAACAATTGTCTAAGATAGGGACTATGACCTTCTTGTAATTATTTAATTTAAAAATATTTTAAAAATAGAAATAAAAGAGTGAGCAATCACTCAATAAATAGATAGATAATAGTGAACTAAAATTTTAACATTAAAATAAGAGTGTTATATTTAAAAATATATAATTTATAAAATTTAATCAATCATTTATATTTAAACAATTTATAGAAAGCATTCTCACATTTATTTCCACTGATATTTTAATTAAATTTAAACTTGCTAAAAAACTATCCACAGAGATATTTACAAGTGGCTTTTTGGTTAACATCTTGAGACCTGCTAACGATAATTTTTACATATTTATATATAATAAAATCATTGTTCCTATTTATTAGCATTAGCCTAGATAGTGAGTGCAGTGTCAAATACTTTATTATCCAGTGTCCACTACTTTATTCCCTTGTAAGTGATAAAGAGAAAATAATCACTCTTATACTTTATTTCTAGTAAGGGAAATATATATATATATATATATATCAATACATCATATCCATATCTGTGCACAACTGCACCTATAATGGAACACTTATACTAAAGTTAATTATGAAAAACTATAGACAAATGTTCATATTATATTTGTCAAATCATGATATCTTAAAATTATTTTCACATCATACTCATCAAAACACACATCTACAAATAATTTGCTCATTCCTCAACTATATTTTCATACAAATTTACTTATACTTTATTATTTTAAAACCATATTTATAAAATAAATTATAAATCTAATTTCATAAAACAATCAAATGTTTAAACTTGTTTTATAAAAAAAAATTTAAAAGCACATCTATTTATAAAACATTTAAATTTATATCAAAAGAAAAAAATATTTAAAAATAATCCATCTATTCACAATTTACAGAAAAATAACCACTCCCAAAATTAGTTTTCTTGCTAATTTGGTGTTGATAAAGAATAAGACCAATTTTTGCTACTTTTGACCCATTTGTAGTTTTCATAGTTTTACCAAAAATAAAATTATAGTATTCTTAAAAAACTTTCCAATGAGTGCTTATATGATTAATTTGGAGTTTAATTGTTATTATGTTAAAAATACTTATCTCTTATTTTTTTCTCATTTTTTATTGTGCAAATTTTTGAACTAGCGATGTGGCCTTGGAATTTAGCACTATAGCGCTAGAGTTTCTATTCTTGAAATTTGATTTTATTGTAGTAAGTTATTGTAATAAAGATATTGTAACACATTTAATATAATGCGCTATGGTGCTGAGCAATTTGTCTCCTAATATTGTAAGTCACTTTTGAATCCACAAATAACTTCTAATTTGAGTGATTCAAAAATCATTAAAAAATTTATAGAATTTAATTTATTTTTTAAATAGAGCACTTTATAAAATCTTAACCAAATAATTTTAAAATTACCAAACTACTCTTAAAGATTAATTTTGGCTAGAGAGCTTGCTAATTACTATAAATTATTTTGCATTGATTTGAGCCTTAATCTATAGGGTAATTTAAGGATCAATGTTTATGATGTATATATATATATATGTCATATTAGAGGTAAATGAACATTTTATTAGAGTTTGGTTTTAATAAAAATACATATTATATTATTTAGGCCTAAATATTTTAGAAGGAGACCCAAGTCAACGTAAGGACTAGTAAGAGAGTGTATACCTTCTCTTAAACTATGAATGAATAATGTCAATATTTAATTTGTTAGGCAACTATTTTTAAATTTTATGCTTTGTTTTGACAAATTATTTAAGAATATTTTGAGTTATTGGGATGCTTGATTTGCATGTAAATGTTTTGATATAGAACTAAGGCTTGTGGATTGCATGTTATTACTGCTTTGTAAAGTTATGACTATACTTTACAGAAATGGCCCTTGGACCACACTTATATATATACTTATATATATATATATATATATATATGCAGATATATTTAAAATGTGTTATTTATAAACCTTGATTATTAGTAATGTATTGGTATTGCTGTAGTACTATAAAAAGTAACCTATAAACACATTTATTGTAGAGGCCACATAGGTGATTGGGTATTAGGTGGAGCTATTGTAAAGGAGAATATAGTTGTAGAGCCCATCTAGTGAAAGGTAATGCGAGAATAGTTACAATTATCACCATGTGACTATTTCGGTCAATGCGAGTGAGCCAGACTATAATTTAATATTTTATAAATTGAGTTTAAAAACTATAATATAGACAAATTTTTTTTAAAAAAATAGATTTTATATAATTTAATAATTGTATAATTTTTGATCTAACTAACTAATTGGTGGTCTTAATTGTGTATCCTAGCTAGAGTGACAACTTGAGAAAAGATAAGTAAGCCCAATTTTTTATGAAGGAGATAAACACAAGGCTAGACACTCATTTAATAATATATTTTTAGTTGCATAGCTGATTTTGAGAACAATGTGAAATTGCTAAGCAGATAAGCATAGTTTATAAATTATTTTAGCATCCTGACATATCTAAACATTTTGAGTTGTATATTGTTTATGATTCATTCACTGAATATATTTTGTACTTACCTCCTTCACTTTCCCTCTTTCAAATTAAGTTTTATAATTACTACATTGCCGTAAGGATGGACAAAGTTAATATTGCATTTCTTCTAGTATAGGTTCCTTTACTCATCTAATGTTCCTTATGGTCCATTGGCACAATGTCTTCACATAATACTTTGATATTTTATATCTATACCTTTGATATTATTTAAAATTTAAATATTTTATTTATTCTCTTCTTCAAGACTTTTATTTAGTATATATATTATAAGTGGTTTTTAAGTATAATGATATGTGTGTTTTTAATTATTTGAATAATGTGCATAATCTCAAAAGCATAGGGAGCTTTCGAGGAACGTTTCATGCCAATGGAATGTATCTTGAGCTACAGTTATCACATGTCGACCTCTAGGTTGGCGCGTGACAATAACTCAATTTAAAATCAATGCACTAAATCACAAAGGAGACCACTCCAACAGTTGCTCTGAGAATATCTCTTAGACTCAACCCATTAGCACTCTAACAACATCTTTTAGAAAAAACCCAAACAAATATAGTCCAAAATCTATAAAGGTAGCCAAACCACTAGTGAAAGAAAAAAGAGGTTCTGTTTATATGTGAACCACCCAAAGCTGAAGAAAGGCCACAACCAAAGCAGAATATGCGATGAAAACCACTACAAGAAAACTTGTGCTTGGAAGAAATACAAGGAAAGTAGCACAAGCTAGGCATACAAACACTACTGATTTGGCTATGTTTGAAGTGCTGGTGCAAAATTCCATGAGAGAAGCAAAAAAATCTAGCACGATGAAGCCACTTTGGTCACATACATTGTACTTATTTGTCAACGTCAAACTGTGATCTGATTTTCAATATAAAAGCTATGTCTTCGTGTGCACGAAGGTATGGATCAAGTAATCTAATTTCAGTTTTTTCTTAGCGTAATTTGGAAAACGTTGTACTTCACTTTTATCATTATTTAACTACTATTAATAATTTTTTACATTTTCACAGCAACGACAAGATTATTATTTCTATCATTGTTTAGATCATTTTATGACTAAAACTCTTTCATTTTTAAGGGGTTTAAATTTTATTCTTCTCAGACAACATCGAAAAAGGTCAGTTTACAATGAATCGGGGCCAAGTTAACCGATGCGTAGCTTTCATATCAATCACTTGACCAACAACTGTTTTTATTTTAATGTCCTGTACAACCTAGCAGTGTTGAATGTGACTACTTTGTTATTAAAAATTTGTGCAAAAATAGTTTGAAGCATGTTAACATCCTGAAGAATAATATAAGTTTTCTCTAAGCAATTACTATTTTTGGTTGAAATATTGATGTTTCATACGTGCATAAATGTAATGATGCTTTATTATTTATTTATTTTGTCTGTTTCAAGTTCAAAGAATTAGATGAATATATCCAGGGTTTACATCTTCAAGTTGGTGACGGGTGAGCTACGTGCAGTGCAACCACAGACATCAGACATACCATTAGGGAGTATATGTCATTCGATGAATATATAGGATGGAATCATTTGTATACAATGTTGTGCTTTTGGACAGAAATAAGGATTGCTTGAGATCATTTGGCTTTGCATATGGAAGTTGATGGAATTTTTTTTTTTAATTCTTTGTGGTATGTTTAACAGAATGGATGTATATGTAATTGATTCAAACTTATTTATGTTTTTAATTAATGTTTTTGATTGATGAATATGTTGGATGGATGGATATGTTTTATGGAATTGAAGTGATGGATTAAAACATTTTACTGGTGGATCGATTCATGTTATTTATGGATGCTACATTTGTAACTTACTTATGAAATTAATGTTTTATTGAGAATTAATGTTTTTATTTGAGAATTTAATGATTTGATATCAAAGCAAGACTCCAAGAACATTGATTTTAAGAATTTAAAAAAAAAACAATTGTAAATTTTTGAATAAAATATGTGTTGCATATTCATGCCCAATTAGTAATATGAACTAATTCAGTGTCACCATGGCCTGATACATCTAAGTTAGAAAATATTGACATTAATTTTCTAACCGTCAGTCAATAAATACTTGATATCACACTGAAAATAAATTTGACACCATCGATTAGTGTCACATATTTATGGCAAATTCATTCACAATACTACAAATAAATTTTGGTAAAAATTTTCATTAACATAAAATAAGTTATAAAATAATCACCGCCATTCTAGAAACAAGCACTAGTCATGGCAATTGCACTGCTTTAAACTGAGTTCTCGATGGCTGAGAACTTCTACGCCATTACTTGCACCTCTGAAAAGATGACTTGGGCAATATTTTTTATTCAAACAAAGTAATTTTTTCTTACCTTTTCATTTTTATATTATTTTAGTTTAAATTTACGATTATGCCCTCTTTTTAAAACTGGAGTCAAATGCCTATTTAATTCAAGAGAGTATATGTTGATATCTTAAACATAAAAAGGGCAAGTATTAAGTGCTTTAGGGGATGATCTATTAACCTCCCAATATTAGTGTGTAGAGTAAATAGTGTTGTCCGTTATAAAATAATAAATAGTAGTGTATCACAGTGCGTTGAGCTTGTAACTCAAAACCAAAAGTCAAGTTCCAGCACTCAAATTAGCTTGTAACTCAGTTCATATAAGTTGGAAAATATCTGCGTTATTTTCCAAATATATCCAAATTATATATTCTTTATTTTAAAAAATAAATTCTCAACCTAAAATTGGGACATAAACTTTAATTTTTTAATATAAAATATATATGATACTATTAGAAAAACTTAATAAGTGGATAATATTAAATTTAACATTTTAGTTATAAATAATAATTTTTATTATTTCAATTTACTTAATTTGGATAATAAAAAATGAAATCTATAGCTATACTTTAATCCAATCTTAGATTTATAGATTTATTTTTTTGAACAATTGGTTATTTTTGTCTATGTGTAAGATTATCGCTGGTTTCCACTACCATTATTTTTCTGAAAAAATATAAAACGAAAAAACAGATATTTTCTTTGTCTAAATCATTTATAATTGATTTTTCTTTTTAAATGGCTTAATTTTGAGGCCACTGACAATTGTGGCCACCATAGAATTTCTTCTTATTCTTGGGTGAAAGTTAAGAGTTTTAGATGAAAATACTCCTAACATATTTATTTCACTCCAAACATAAAATGTTTGCAAAACAAAACAAAAGCCAAGCACTCCTTAAAAGACCCAAATATACAGGTGTGTTGATTTTCTAATGCATAAAAATTCATTTTTTAATATTTGATTTCGATTTAGTCTATGAACTAAACAGGTTTAGGAATCAATTTAAGATAGGTTTTAGCTACGTATATATGTTGGTTTGTTGTAATTTGAATATGCTATTAATGGTTTCAAAAGAAGATGAATAGTTTCTTTATAAAAATATATTGATTTATCTCGATATATTTTGTCAACTAAAATTAATATATTTTTTGTTAAGTGTTCTACAAATTTTCTCAACAAAAATTAGTCAAATTCTGGTTTAGCTTCGATAAAATTTATTGAGAATTTAATGACACGACATTAATTTAACTTGATGAATTTTATCAAAGAAGAAGAAAAATATTTATTTTCCTTGTATGATTTCAATTCACCAAGAGAAATTGCAGTTCATCAAGAAAAATTGTATTCAATTTTTAACCTTGTAATTTTATATAACTATTTGTTGGATCTACATTTTTATTAGTTAATTCACTCATTTTTACCAAAATCAACAGCTATAATACTTTATTAACTATTGCTTGAATGATGAAAAAATACATTAAAAGCACATGTAATAATTTAACAAAAATAAACACATATGGTCAATAATTTCACTCGCTTGTCATGAGCGTTTGGCAATAAAGTTATTTCAAAAAAATTTTATCAACTAACAAAGTGTTTGGATGTCGAAGACAACTGGGATTGAATTGTATTGTATTGTGTGAATTTTTTTTCTTTATATTTTCTTCCTCCTTTAATTTAAAAAAATTTTGATAAAAATTAATGATTGAAATTTGTGATTTTTTTTCATCCAAAACCAAAGGTTTTGACTATAAATTGATTAAAATATAAATAAAAAACTTAAAACATATAAAAAGAATACTTAAAATATGAACGAAATCTTGAAACATATAAGAAATAAGGTGAAAACTTTAGATGTATGCTATAATGGATGTAATACAAACGATCACATTGAATTACAATATTTATATTTTGTGTTTAGCTACAGTGCATACATATATTGATATACCTAAAAAAAATTCTTTTGTTACTTGAAACCGCCTTTATAAATATTTAAATTATTCAATAATTATTATTTATTATACTTTAGTCCTTATAGTCATATGTATTTGCATTTAGTTAACTACTAAGTAAATAGTTAAATATATCTTCAAGAGTTTAATAAAAATTATCAATCATTAAGGTAATTTTTAAAATTTTATATTTAAATCTTTTGATAATTTTTATTATTAATATGTCATGTAATTTACATTAAATTACATAAAAATATAAAATTATAAAAAAATTTCAAACACTTTAAAAAACCATAAATATATATATAACACTTATATATATATTTTTTTCGTCCATTATATTATCTTGTAAGGTGCAAACAATCTATACAAAATATTTTTTCTCTCTCAGATATCTTTCAATTCATTAGATTATTAGTATCACCATGTAAGTTTATTATAATTAGCTATGAACTAATTATGTGCTTTTCAGATCTAAATACTTTAAAAATTCAACAATTGTAATTGACATCTAGTAATATGCTACAACACTTAAATCATAATAAAGTATTTCATCAAACCTACCCAAACTGTACATACCATATGAATAACATCCTTCCATTATCCAATTATAATCAAGTAAGAGTTCATAAAATATCAAAATTCTAAACTTATATAAATACAAATTATCAATCAATATATCTTAAACTCGTCAACACGAACTCTTTCGTATAACTTTAATTCACTTTGGTTAGAAAATTATTTTTCAAGCATTTATTAATATTCATTTAGAAACTTTAATCAGAAAGAAATTAGTAAATACTCTGATTTTATATTTATATCTAGCTAATAGATATCATATTAACCATCATTTATTTTTACTACAAATAACACGTCACCAAACTGGCTTTAACATATATTATGTGATTAGTTCTACACTTATACATCATATGAATCATTTACATTCATATTAAATTTAATTATGATGTCTCAAGTTAAAGGATTATATTACATACTAAAACATGCTTTACTATGTTATTTGTCATCATTTAGTTATGTTAGAAAAATAGTTCTCAAATTATTAATTCATACTAATTCCTAATAATGTGATTTTCATTATTACCCGTACTAATATCATTTTATAATATTTATCGAGGACATTCAGTATACTTGTTATGTGATATTATTGCCTATTCAATATTATATATGTAAATAATATTTTTAATAATATTATTTAATAATTAAATAAATTATTCGGATAATTCACAAATATATTTTATTTAAATACATGACAAAGTAAAAAAAGTAATACATATAAGTGAATAAAGAATACTTTCTTTCATTAATTATATACTATAAATATATATAAGATAATTTTTTTTAAAGCTAACAATACGAATAGTTTCTAGAGCATATCTTAACACTTTATTAGATCATCATTTTAGTGGATTTTGTTAGTTAAAAGTGTCAATAAGAACCAAAGGTTTTTAATCCTAATTATTAGAATATATTCTAAAAACTATTCGTGTTATTAGTTTTATTATTTTTATGGGAAAATATTTTCCATGCAATTTAGATGCATTATCTTGATATTTTGAACACACGATAATGATGTTTGAATGCATTAATAAGTTTTAATGTGATTAGAACATGATGGATGAGTTTAAGATGCAGAATGAAATAAACACATGTGACGTAAATTTATTCACCAAAGTGTGTTCCTTTTAATTGGTTAAGTCCCATTGAAACATAAATATTGTGTGTGATGCCATATGGTTTGGCCATGTGATGATGTTTGATGAAAGTAGTTTTCATCAAAATTAAGATTATGTTTCAATAAATTAGAAATTTGGTCAAGGTTCCTATATTGATGGAAACAAGTTTTCATCAATGTTTGATCATGTATAATGTTGATCCATGCATGTATATGGAATTTTTGGTAGTTGGCCGAACAAGTATTTTGTGAAATATGTGTTTTCATGAATGTTGGACATATGTATATATGAGATATGCATGTATGCATTTGTTGTGGAAATTAAAATGTTATAATTACATGTTTTCATAGATGTGCCATGATATGTGTTGGTTAATGAAAAATTATTTTTCATGGTGAATTTATGTGTTTAAGCTTGTTAAACACATGTATCAAATATTGATGCATAATGTGTACATATGTATGTGTTCAAATTATATGCATATGTATGCATGTGATTATAAGATAATATGTGTTGCATGTTTATGAACTAAATAAATGTATGAGTTTATGCATTTGAAATGTTTCAATATATGCATGCATAATGATGTTTTGTTTCATGTATGTAAATATGTTTTCATGCCTGAGTTGATGCATATGTGATATATATATATATATATATATATATATATCTATGTGTGTGTGTGTGTGTGTATAAAAGGCAAACATGTATATATGTGTACATGTTATACATAGTATAGACATACATCGACATATATGTGATATATACATATATGTATGGCTATGTGTTGAAATATATGACAATTTCAAAAACAAAATATTAGGTTGGTTTAACAACAAAAACAAGCAAAACGTGGTCACTAATTTAACTAGTTACTGAAAAATCACAAAACTAACATAAAAATAAATATTAAAAATTGCTTGTGAGACAATAATTTTCAAAAAATCAAGTAAAATAAAAATCAATAATAACGTGTAAAGAGTTACATCTGTGTTAATAATTGAAGAATTATTAATAAAACATATATTAAAAAATTTTACCGAGAATAAAATGTAAATATATGTATATTTGATATACATACTAAAGATTAGAGAATATTTATTCATGAGATAAATAAATAATAATAATTTACATCTTTAAGATATGTATTTAATACATATAAGATTAATGTATAAATTGACTCTTTATTAAAATGATTAAATTTATACCTTGTTGGGTGGGATAATAATAAGTTTTGTAACTTGGTATTGTATCTCAAGATTTTAAAATTTAAATGGTGAAGTATTGATATTATAAAATTTAGTTATCTAATTCTTAAGTATATATTATTATCTAGGCTAAAATTCTAAAATGTAAAGTTCAGTTGAAAGATACATTTCGAGAAAGCAAAATGGTTCAAATTTAATTGGCTTAGGATACTAAGATTTTAAAATGTGAGATGTCAAAAGCTAATGTAATTAACTAAAATTCTAAAATGCGAGGTTGATTAATTTTAATAAAATTTAATTATGTACTAAAATTTAAACATGTTAAATCTCCAATGAAACTTTTAAGTCATAACTTGAACAGTGTAGAATTGAAATTAAATAGTAGAAGAAATTAATTATGTTGATGATTCTAAAAGTTACAAGAAAACTATTTTGGATAGAAGTTTAGGTAAATGGCTAAAATTAATGAATTTTGATATTCAATCTATGTCTACAATCAGGTTTTGTTGATTGTAAATGGATTTTCAAGAGAAAGATTGGTAAGAATGGCTAAGTAAAGACCTACAAAGTTAGATTAATGGTCAAAAGATATACTAAAAGACAAGGGTTAGATTATGATGAGACCTTTTTGCTAATAATTATGATTAAATCTATCTGGATTATGCTATCCATTATTGTTTACCATGGTTGTGAGATTTGGCAGATAGATGTAAAAATTGCATTCCTCAATAGATATCTTAAGAAAAATAAGGTATGCTAGTTATATCGATCCATTTATGGATTAAAACAAGTTTTTAAAAACTAGAATATTTGGTTTGATAAGGTGATCAAATAGTTTAGATTTGTGAAAATATTAATGAACCTTATATTTATAAATGGGTTAAAAATGATGTCATTATGTTCCTTATATTATATATGGATAACTTATTGCTAATGGACAATAATGTTAGTATGATAATTGAAGTAAAAATATGATTATCCAGAACCTTTTTGATGAAAGATTTAGGAGAGTAAACTTATGTTCAATAAGGAGAACTCTAAAAGAGGATTCTTGTCTTTCACACACGGTCTTTATCTTTCTAAAGATATGGATCCAAATATCGATAAAGAATGATAGCGGATACGTAACATACCCTATACTTTAGTCATATATAGTTTAATGTACATAATACTATGTATAAGACCTGATCTAGCATATATTTTAAGTGTTATGAGTAGATATCAGATTAATCTAGGGGAAAAATATTAGTCGACTGTGCAATCAATCATTAAATACTTAAGAAAAATTAAAGATTTAGATTTGAGTTATGAATGTGAAGAGTTAAATATTCAAGGATACTTAGATTCATATTTTTAATTTGATATTGATGATAAAAAATTTATCTCAACATTTATCTTTGTATATAATGAAGAAGCTATTAGTTGGAAGAGTTTCAAACAAATTGCGATAGTAGACTCTATAACGAAAACTGAATATATTGCCACTTTAAAAGCAACAAAAGAGGTTATTTAGATGCAAAAGTTCGTATATAACTTTATTGTGGTTGCTAACATAGAGGTCTAAGCATATTTAGTGTGAATATCATATTTTGAGTAAGTTCATTGAAGTTGCAAAAATATTAATTTAGAAAAAGATATTCAACAGATAACATTGTTGACTCATTAATTAAAGTGATAACACAAAAACAACTAGACCATTCTGTTAACAAGATAGGTATGATCTACAATAGTGAATGATTTAGTGGAAGTAAGAGTTTGTTAAGATATGTCTTAAAAGTCATTCGTATCATATACTTCAGAAATATTTTGTCTTGTATATCTATTATTTATTAATTAAATAAATTTTTTTATTTATAAATATAAACTATTTTTTATTTAATTATGTATATAAATAAAGTATATTTGTGAATTGTCTTAATAATTTATTTAATTGTTAAATAAAATTATTAAATCATTTCCTACGGAGGTGATATCAAGTAGACAATAATATTGTATAATAGACATACTGAATATCTCTAATGAATATCTTTTTTTAACATGATATTAGTATGAATAACTTGATAGTCACATTGTTAGGACATTAGTATGGATTAAATAATTAAATAATTATTTTTTTGAATATGACTGCACAAATAATAAATCACATGTTATTGTATGCAGTTAATGATTTATTGTATAATTATACTAGTATATGATGATATCTTTTAATTTGAGACATCATAGTTAAATATGGTATAAATACACATTATTTATATAGTATATAAATACGAGACTAATCACGTCTTGTATGATAAAACTGATTTAGTCACATGTTGTTTATATTTGGAAATGAAAGATTGTTAAAACAAGATCTATTGGTTCGATGTGCAAGATCGAAGTTACTACTAACTTGATCCAGAGTTGAGTTTCTAAACTAACATCAATAAATGGTTAAAACAATAAATCTCTTTTCACAATGATTAAATATCATATGAAAAAGTTCGTGATGACGAGTTCCATGTATATTAATCGATGGTTCATATTTATATTAATATAGGATTTTGATATTCTATAAACTCTTATTCGATTATAATTGGATAAAAATAAAATTTTACCTACATGGTATGTACAATTGAGATGAGGTTTGATAAAATATGATTTTATTGTAGTTTATAAGTTTTATAACTTTATATTAAAATTTAATTTAATATAAATTACATGGTCAAATTAATAATATAAATTATTGATGAACCTAAATACAAATGTATAATTATTGAATAATTACACTTAAACTTATAAAGTTATGTTTAATTATATTTGTTTAAAAATTAATTAAATATATTGCATTTAGGTATATGAATTTAAATGTATAAAATAGAAATTATTGGATGACTACTATTATGTCTATAATTCATATTCACTTTTTAATTAAAAGTGAGAGCAAATATAAAAAAGTATGAATATATTTAAGTATAAATATGGACTTGTTTTATAAAATGAAGAAAAAAATTTCTATAAACCATAAACATTCTCCTAAATTTGGCCAAACATCTCTCCAAACTTTGTTAATATAAATTGTTATACTTTCACATAATTGAAGGTATGCACTCATCATCTTATACTTGATGTATGATTAAAAACTGATTCATAATGGCATTTTATGCATATATGTAACATATTCACATTTGACATTTCAAGTGCTTAATGAAATGCTTGAGTGAACCAAGCTTGATATTTAATGCATGTTTACATATGTATTAATCCTTCAACTATTATAAAAACATTGAATACTTAAGCCAAAATGTATTCCTTTATATGTTCTATGAGTTTTTTTTTTTTGAATTTTCTTTCATAATTAGGAATATTTCTAATCCCACATAATATGCATGAAAGAGAAGTGATCCTCACTATTATTGCAATTCTTTAGTTTAAGGAAGGAGTCAAAAAATTAAAAAAAAAAAAAAAACCTTGTGAAAAGCAAAATAGAAAACATCTTATGCAAAAAAAGTCAATTTTGAACGAAAAAAGTCAGTTTTGAACGAAAAAAAAGTATCTCCTCAGAATAAATTAGTATGGGAATCATACTCCATTGAAAAGATTTAAAAAATTAAGTTTTTAAAAAATTATTTTTTGAACATGATCAAATGATGATAAATTACAAAATAAAGCATGTAGTCAATGATTTATTGTATAATTATATTAATATACGATATAATTCTTTAACTTGAGATATTATAATTAAATCTGATGTGAATACACATAATTCATATGGTGTATAAGTACAAGACTAATCATGTCTTATATGTTAAAATTGATTTAGTAATGTATTGTTTACATTACAAATAAATAATAGTCAAAATAGGATCTATTGATTCAATATAAACATATAATCGGAATATTTGCTAATTTTAGTAGGATTCGAATTTTTAAATGAATATCAATAAATGCTTGAAATATAAATCTCTGACCAAAATAAATTGAAGTCATACAAAAGAGTTTGTAATAACAAGTTCAGAGTATATTGATTAATAATTCGTATTTATATCTATTTAGAGTTTGGACATTAACTTTTACTTGATTAGGATTAGATAATGAAAAAATATTACTCACATTATATGTATGATTTGAATGGATTCGATGAAATACTTTTTTATTGTAGTTTAAAACCTATGGCATTTTATTATAGTTATTAAACTTTCAAACTATTGGGATTCAAATAGTTTGGTATTAATTCACAGCTAATCACAATGAATTTATATTGTTATACTAATTATCTAATGAGTTAAGAAATATTTGACAAAGAAAATATTATATGTGGATGGCTAGCATTTTGCAAAATAATGTAATAGACGAAGAAAATATAAATATATATAAGTGTTATGTACATATATATATATATATTTATAGTTCTTTAAAATATTTCAAGAATTTTGCATAATTTTATATTTTTATATAATTTAGTATAAATTATATGATATATTAATAATAAAAATTATTAAAAAATCTAAATACAAATTTTTAAAAGTTACCTTAATGATTAATAATTATTTGATAATTATCATTAAATCCTTGAAGATATTTAGTTATTTATTTAATAAATAAATAAATGTAATCATATAAAAGTATAAAGATTAAAGTGTAATAAATAATAATTATTGAATAATTACTATTTTACCCTTAGTTCACACTTAATCATTAATTTACTTAATTGTTAAGTTTATAATTATAAACAAGTATAAGGATTAAATAATAAATAAGGATCTTTATTGAATAAATTTTTTAATTATTTAAATTAAGATCAAAGAAAAATATAAAAGGGGTATATTTCTTTATTTTTCATAGGATAGAAAAGAAAATAAACTTCTCTTTTTGTAAAATTAGGCCATGCCTTTGTCTCTTTTTGGACGGTGTAAATTGTAGATATTTCATAAATTTGAAATTTTAGTTTATCAAATCTTTAAGTTGACAAGATAAAAAACTTATCCTTAACTAGTACTTTATATATATATATATATTTGACATATATTGAATTTATGCATGAGATATTTATATTGTTGGTAAACTTTATAAATTTGTTGTATATTTAAGTTATAATATCCTTTTAATTTTGTTAAAAATTTGGTATGTGCAACCAGAAAAATATTAAGACTTATAAGTTGAGCAAATTTAAAATGGCTCGAAAGATTTTTCTATTTCAAAATGTGCTCAAAATGGAAATACTTAAATATATCTAAGGACAACAATTTGGTTGGACTTTTAAAATATCTAATAATATCCAACCAAAAAATTATCTAATTTCTAAAGATTAATGGATGTTGAACATGTTATAATTTTAAAATTAAATATTTGAAATTAATTTTGATTGATTATAATTTTAAGTATTGAATATTTGGTATCCTACCAAAAAAATAATTTTTAAAAAATATTATTCTTTAAATGATAAATTTATAAATTAAGTACTTAAAAAATAATATTTTTTAAATACTTAATTTTAAAAAAATACTATTTAAAAAATTATTTCTTAAATATATTTAGAAAATATTATTTTAAATAATTAATTTTAAAAATATTATATATAAACTCAATTTAAAAAATATTTTTTGATTATTTTAGATAATTTTACTATTAAACTTTTCAGTCCATTTTAGGTGGGAATACTAAACATATTATTTTTTTTAAACACAGTTAAATTATTAATATTGAATATTTAATAGATACGGATACAAATATCAAAATTTCTGGATCTCCTACCCCTTCCTTATCCCAACCCAACATAAGTAATTTTTTAAAATTGTTCGTTGACCACAGGTAACAACGGCACAGCTGGTTTTAACAATTTTTGTTTTTTAGTTAGCGGTAATTTACAAGAGCTTCTGCATCTAAACGGTTTCCGTCCAGTCCCAATCTTCATTTTAGAATTTTTCCAAAACATTGGAGAAGATGTCGACGGAGAGACACGCTTCTTCGACCTCTGCATCTCCTGAAGAGAACGCTATGTAAGTTTTCGATTAACACATTTTCTCAGAAACACATAATTTTCTCTTCACTTACGATATTTATCATCATTGTTTGTTCTATAATAATCGTCTACATTCCGTTAAGAATTTCTTCTAGATTAGTAATTCTTTAAAGAATTGTTTCATTTCCCAATATAATTCTTGCACAATAATCGCGAAAATTTTGTTCGAGTTTGATTTCACTATTTGTTCCACTGCAGGTTCCTTGATATACTGCATGAAGCTCCTCTGTTCGGTCACCGAAAATCCAGCAGTATTTTTGGGAGTATTTTCTACTGTTTCATATTGGCAAGTACAACTTCTTCATATTATTGGTAGTTTGTTCGTTGAAAGTAACAAATCTGGTCTTATTGTTTTTCGACTCTAGGCAGGTTATGCCATTTTGGCTGCAGGAGCTCCATGGATATTTCATCCTATACAGAAGTTGATCCCACCGTTGCTTTGCAGTTGCGACGTTACGCTTTTAGTTGTCACAGGTTTTCTTCTAGAACTTCTTGTAATTTGACATGCTTGTTTCTGGAATCTGGATCTGCCTACTCAAATTATATGTTTAAGTGATTTTTTAAAATGAAATAACATCTGCCTGTTATGAATGGTTGCATAATTTTAGAACCTAAATTATTTTGGGAGGAACAAGATGAATTTTATTAGAAACAAAATCCAGAATCCTTGAATCATCCTTGAAAGATGGACAATATAAGAGTTATGTACGTGAACTGCAACTGTCACTCATTATCAATATCATTGGTCAACAAAGTTATCTACTTCTATTTACATGTGCGTGTGTGTTAATTAGTGTTTGCATGTCTTTACATGAAGGGAGGGAGGCAAAGTTGTATGTTTCACTGTCCAAAGACAGAATGGAATTTTGAAAGTGTGGACTAAAATGTTAGTTTGTTGAAAGTATACTATGAACATTAAAAGAACAAAAATGAAAAAGAAAGTTCCACTATCAGTTTTATTGTCACTGCTATAGGATTTTACAATGTTGGTTGATCTATGTTATAGCATTGATGACTTGATTTTGTCTTGGCAAACATGAGCTGTGCACTAGGGGCATATTTAAATCTTCCAATGTCTTTTGGTTCTCTATCCATTGTTCTTTGTCCTTGGCTCTGCATGGTAAATGCTGCTATTTTTGGAAGTCAAATTTTGGTTTAATTCAAATTTCATTATTTCAGGCATATTTCAACAGTATCTGGTTTATCAAGTCCAGAAAATACGGTTACAGGTAAAATATTGAGTTTTTTTTTCTTTCTCTCTCATTCTTTACAAATTTGAAAGATTCATGAACTTGCCATAAAAATCTGGCAAAAAGGGTCTAGTGATGTTTCTGTTTCTGTGCAGTGCTTTTAAAATGTCAAACCAGGTGGCTTTCGAATGAGACATTATTTGACCTGGAATTCTTTGAAATGCAAATATTTGCAGGGTTATTATAGTTTCAGTCAGAAGTTGAAGCATATTGTTCGCCTACCATTTGCCATTACTGCATATGGTATGTATCTGGTCCTTTTCATCTTGATTTGAATCTGTATTCTGTTATACACACTGACACGCATATGCAAATATACATTAGTACAAACTTGTTTTAGTGGTCACTCTTGCACCACTTATGATGCATACCTTTGCGTGTGGCACAACCATGCTGCACCATGTGAATGCATTTATGCACCATGTTACCAACATTGTACCGCATGGCAATGTTGCTCACACTGCGTTGGGCAATGGTGATCACTAGATTAGCGTATGAGAAGAGAAGTTTTCTGTTCTATAGGCAGTCAACCCATTTCAATTAAAGTGTGTTATAGTTGTTGTTATATTGAAGGCTTTGGTTCTATGCCAGGAACTGCGGCAATGCTACTTGTTATGGTTTGGAAACCCCACATTAGTATTCTTTCAATCTCTACTCTGCTGAGGTATGCATACGACATGACTAAAATCTTAACCAGTATGACGTTTTTGTCTTTTTTTCATGTTGAAGACTTGTTCCTTTTAGGAATGGCATCTGAGTAATGAAATTTGTGTGTGATCTTATAACCAATTTCTTTTATTTGTCACCTCTATGAATATTAGTGCATCTGCAAAAAATAGGTTAACATGAAGATTCTTTACTCTCTCTTTTACTAAATGGATTGTGTAACTGTCAAAAATTATTTCTCATAATTGATTTTAAAAGTAAAGGCTCTTACATGTAATTTGGGAGTTGCACATGTATAAACGAACACTATGAAGATATATAACAAAGCCTGGGAAATGGAAAAAGTTGCTGAGATAGTCAATCTAGCATGTTTTCTTATTTTTCAATTTTCTCTTGGTTTTGCACTGAGGCTTCTCTGCTGGTCAGGCTTGTGTGGTTTCATTTGAACTGCCCTTTCTCCCAACTCATGGAATCAGCTTATACATTTTTAAAGACATTTATTCAACAAAATAGAGTACACTTATTCAGTGGGAACTGCTGGACTCATATGTCAGCACTTAAAGAATTCCCATTCTCACTTTTCTTTTTTTTTTTTTTTTTTTTGCCTTTATACAGATTCACGAAAAAACATGTTCTTCTTGGTCCTTGTTTGGCTCTTCTTTCAGTTACAAGGAATGTTTTCCTTTCTAAGAAGTATTTATAATTTACCATATCCTGGATTCTCTTTTTATATATTGTTCAATATCATGATTAAATCATGTTTTTGTTTTTAGGTATGGTTACTGGTTTTAGGGGACCATTGGTTCACTTTTTATATTTCTCTTTTATTATTAATCTTTTATCTTTTTCTAATAAAAAAAAATTGTGATTCAAATTTAGAGTCACATTGCAATCCTACTGCTTGTATCAACATCCTCTCTATTTCTTGTTTGTATTACTTTTTCAGAGAGATCGAAATTCTAATATACTGCACCACATTCTGCCCTTTTTAGGTTCATGGTAGCATATTGTTGTTGGCTTGCAAACTATGTATTGTTAATTGTATCTTGGTGTATGTACCCTTTTTTATATTCAGGATTATTATGCTAAGTGAAGCTATATGTGCTGCTTCCTTCATGAGCATCTATATTGGTGAGTTTTCATACTCTGTGGGCCTGTTCGGGCATTCATTTTGAAGATAAATGGTTTTCTTGTATTGTAATGCGCTGAAGTTTTTCTTTTATTTTTCTTCACCATTAGCCATCCTTTTATCATACCAAGGACATGGAACAATTTTCCACATGTTACCACTGTATTCTTTTTGGATCTTTGGGTTCACAATATAGGTAGACTTGAGATTGTTGTCCAATCAAGAGCTCTAGTGGGCACCAATATACAAAACTTGGGCTCATAAATTTACTTCACATTAGAGAGAATACGTGGTATCATGAATTTTTCTATTACACACTATTCTTTTTTTCTGTATGTCTTGGTGTCTGCAGGTTATGTACATCAATACAATTCATTGAATTCTCAACCCGATGTTTTGAAGTCGTTGTATTCTCCCCTTCAGCCATCAAGTTCTTTGGAAGGTTTGAGGTAGTCAAGCCAAACCTTTTACATACTCAGTTATTGAGCACATGAGAAACAAATTCATATTAAAGAGTTTAACATGTGGAAAGCATTGTGCATATCTATTTTTTCCCTTCTTCAGCAGTAAAACATTTTAACACTGGTAGGTTGCCATCAAATGCAATATACTGGTGCAATAGTCATGAGACCAAAACGTATGTGCACCTAAAGTTAAGCAAATGAATCATTAATCAGGTTTCATGAAACGCTATCTAGTGCTCTATTGACAATTTTTTGGTGTAATAGGTATCATGATGGTGGTCGACTCTCGGATCAGCAAATGGCATTATTGCAATATCAACGTGAGAACCTTCATTTTTTGAGCGAAGAGGTATATGTTGCTTGAGGCTTAAGATTGGTAGTGATAAATCTCACCGCATTTATATCCCTTTGTTCCTTTTGGTCATTGCTTCATGCCAGTTTCTTTTATTATCAAAATCCAATTTGTAATTGAGCAGCCTTTGTTCGCATGACTATCTCATATCTTGTTACTATTAATGAAATGTTGCGTTCGTAAAGAAACTTCAAAAAACCTATATTTGCTGCAGATTCTTCGATTGCAAGAGTGCTTAAGCAAATATGAACGATCTAGTGATGGAAGCACACCTCAGGTGATAGTCACTCAAGCTATACTAATCTTTTATTTGTAAAACTGTAGGATAGCAAGTTGATTTGAATGTCTTCATTGCCATATATGTGAGCTATATGTACGTGGATTATTGATGGTGGCAATTATCACAGGGACCTTCATGATTAGGATGAGAATAAGTTACATAACAGGACTCTTGTTAATTGGCATACAATATTGCAATTATTTCATATAGTACATGAATGTTCCGAATCTTTCATTAGTGATTAGATAAAGAAAATAATGGTAGCCCTTCATAAGTATCTGGTGTTATGGTAAAGATCTCAGATTGTGAAGTGAATATCAGTGGGTACCTCGAGGGGAACCATTTGTTGTTAAAGTTCTGAATGTTAGGATTGCGCCACAACATTTTAGAATCCTGCTTCCCTCAAAACAAGAGGTGGCCTGCACGGCTGACTTTAATTTTTTTAAAGCTTGTTTGACAGGTTTTTTGTGGATTTTCCTGTCCATAAGTTACACTTCTCTGTGCCTAATAAATATACATTAATTCTTGGACTAGGATTCTCTCCTAATTTTTTTTTTAAATTATCTTTGGCTGTTAAGATCAAATAACACCTGACAGAAGTAACATTGTATGGTTGAGATTATATTTTAAAATTTATTTTACCCAACTAATTATAAAACTCAATGTGTTTGCCATCAATAACATTTTCGAAGTCTAAACAAAACCATAGCTGCTTCCTTTTTTCTCAGTCTTTATGTAGAAAAAAAAAAAACTTAAATTATAATTTTGGCTCTGATTTACTTCCTGCCTCATCGATAACCTCTCTATCACATACATTATTGAAATTTTATACCTTTAAAACTTGTATAAGACTGTAATTTTATTTTATTTTCGACTTGTATTAATCTTTCTTGCCTCTATTTGCCAGCTGCTTCATTTAGATAGATGAGATAGGATTCCTTTAACTAAGATTTCTAAAATTTAGGAAGATAATTGCAGTTTTGGAAAGTATTTGACATAAAATATTATGAATTTGATGTTTTTTTCACTTTCAAAAAGTTGCATGATTTATAATTAGTTGGATAAAAATAAGTTAAAATAAATCTCAACCAAACAATATTACATGTGTCATTAAATCGTTAAAAGTTGACGATAAAAAAGATTAGGAGGCTGCTAATCCTTAGTTCATAGGGCTCAGGATCTAAAAGAATTGGATTCGGTTTGGTTTTTGGCAAAGACGGTTTTGGTTTGGTTTTTGGAAAAATGGAACCAAACTGAAATTTTTCAGTGCATTTTTTGGTTTTTTAAATTTCTTAACAAAGATAAAATCCGAATTTAACAAAAACCAGACCGAAAATTTTGGAATTTTTTCCCGGGCTTCTGGAATTATATTTATTTGTAATATATTAATTCACTGAGTTATAAAAAAACTTAAGGTTTGAAACTTGAAATTGTCTGTAACCTAACTGTGCTACAATAACAAAAATATAAATTTCAAAAGTTAAAAAGGTTACTCTAATTTATGGGCGAGAAAACTTTTTGGTGGGAGTGCATAGACTGAATTGAGCTTGTCAATGCTTGGGCTTGGCTTGAAAACACAGTTTGGCCTCAGCTAGGATTTCTAGGATACCATTCTTACTGAAACTTTTGGCATTCAATACATTTTTCTTTTTTTTAATTTTTATTGTTTTTCAAATTGGCATTCAAATACTTGATAATCTGACATGTTCCAACACTCTTATGGACTGTTATGGAGAATGCAACTTCATTTGTCTAAGATGAGTAATATCTTAAGAATGCTTTACAATTTTGGTGTGAAACTTTCACATGCAAGCTTTATGATTGTTACATTTTTTATGGTTCTACAATCCAAAAATAAATAAATATTATCGTTTATTATGTATTACATAATAAATGCACAAATATTCCAATATATAGCACTCTGTCTTTGAGTCTAGTTTCTTTTGAGTTTCCATGCTGGACATTCTGTGGCCATGTGGAAACATGAAATCTCTGTTTGTTCTGAGTGCTGTCCAGGGCAGAACTTGCATCTAATGTGATAATTTATTTTATGAAACTACTAACCACTTACTTTTTATCAATAACCTCAAATGGTGTTCTTTAAAATTAGTTTTGGTGCAGCAGTTGCTCAACTCATCTTTCATGTGGCTTTGTTCCTTTTCTGAAGTTTCTATATTATAAACTATTTCTTGTATATCTCTTCCTTTTGAATAGTGGACATTAAATTGTCATGGCTGTTTGTTTTATTACTGTGGAATAACCATGCAAGAAACTGTAAGATTAAGTAGGTACCACTCTTTTCCAGGTTGATCTTGCGCATCTGTTAGCAGCTCGTGATCAGGAATTGCGGACGCTTTCTGCTGAGGTAATACTTGTCTAATACTATATCAGATGGGTTTGTAGTCAATGCCTTGCAAGAAAAGAAAAGAAAAGAAATGCTAATAAATCTATTTTGATTCCTTGTCAATAATGCCAGCAATACTCTTTTGAACATTACTGTTTCAATCTTAAGTGTCTTGCTTTCCATGCTGGTCTTTTTGGTTTTTATTCTCACAGTTATAACTAGTTTGCTTGGGCATATCGAGTGCCTAGGCCATATAATTACTGTCAGTTGAGGAGTTAATGTGATCTCATCAATAAGGTTATAAAGTATTGGGGAACTTTTGGTGTGATCAAAAGTAAGAAGGAAAAACATTTAACATGATAACCACATACGCACTGGAAAGGATATAATCTATCAAGTGCCTGGAAGTGCTTGATTCTCACATCTCAACTGTTGTCCTTGGAGAGCTATACATTATTCTCCTTTCTATTTGCAACAGAGATTTGGCATCTGATGTCGTCTGATTCTCATTCCATAACTTAAATTCTGATCGTGATATTCTTGAAAGATACTTGAGAGTAAAAATGTTTCAGATGAATCATTTGCAATCTGAACTGAGGCTTGCTCGGTCTTTGATAGCCGAGAGGGAAGTGGAGATCCAGAGAGTTCGCAATACCAACAATCAGGTGTGCTCCTTGTTATTTGCTGTAAGGGACCCAATCTCAAATATTTTTTACTTTCATATAAATCTTTTTCATAAGCACATGTAAATAAAAACTCTTTCCTAGAGGGTACGAAAAGGATTATTGAAAGATAAGACCTCAGGTTGGCAGATATAAAGTACTTACAACACCAAGGAAAGGTAGATATAACCAAGAACCAAGAGTTGATATCCACATCAGGCATCACGATGATATTGATTATATCAACTTAGCATAACCACCACCCTGCTGTTGAGGATCATTATGTTCTTATCTTCTGTTTGTGACAACAGATGAGCAAATTTATCCTAAAACTTGTTCCGTAAAAATCATCGCATTGCACAGACCAACCCTTCCTTCCATTATACATCTCAAGGGTACTTCTTGTGTAGACCTCTGACTATTAGGTTAGCTTTAGTTGAGCCAATCAGCTACTACCCTGGCTAAAAAATCTCAAATCTAAATTACCATCTTCCATACCTGGTGTGCTTCAAAAGTATCAGTTAACTTCTCACAGAAAATTAGCATGGTGTTTATTCTTAGGCGGTGTAGGAAACCCATAACCTACATGACATAGTCTATGCAATGAATATATATTGAGAAAAATCCTTTTCTTTTTTTTATGGGATGATCACATAACTTTTTTTTTTTTTATAATAATGAAACAGTATGTGGAGGAGAATGAAAGGCTGAGAGCAATTTTAGGAGAATGGAGTACTCGAGCTGCAAAGGTACCGACCCTTGGGTTCTGTTTTCTAACTTTGAATGAATTTCTGGTTGAATATTCGTTGCAGACTGGTGATCTTTTGTCTACTAACACAAACATGTGAACTATTGAAAAGCTTGAGCGTGCATTGGAGGTTGAGCGAATGTCAAATCTAGAATTGCAGAAAAAGATTTCAACATCAAGAAATCAACATGTACCAGCAGAATCAAGTGAGCATGATGGAACTTAATTCTTCTTTTCCTAGAGAAACAAACTATATTATTCCATGTTGTTGGAAGAAAGTTTGGACATCCCACCAGTAGGGGGTAGAATATTCAATCCTCAGCCTTAGTTACATGGTTCAATGTACATAATAGTTCACAAAGTAGAATTTTCTTTGGTGGGTATAGATATTACTTTAAGAATGAATGCATAAACTGTCTTATCAGATCTTGGTCAATACAGGCTTGACTATATCAATCATTTCTTGTTACACTCCCTATTCTCGCATTCTCCTCTGCCCTCCCTAATCCTTTGAATATGATGGTCAACTTATGGGTTTCACCTGCGGTAGTGCAGGTTCTTAAGAGTAACGAGTAATGAAAGTTGAACACTCACATGCCGTAGCCTTTCTTTTTCGATACAGCACACCTAAAATTGGCTTGATTTCCCCGAGTAATTGATTATTGATTCACCATTTTAAAAATATTATTCGTACATCTTCAAAATATTTAGTTTTATTACTCTCTAATTTGATATACATGTCACTGTCTCAAATTTCTGAGAAGTATTAAGTGCTTCTAGTGATTGGACTAAAATCGTTTTAACCCAAATAATAGTGGCTATCTATCTGTACCCTGAAGAAGCTTCATAAAATGCACCAACAGACAATTAAACCCAGCAGTGTACCTTGCAGGATGTTATTCTACCACTGATTTTATATAAAAGCTGACAATGTGAATTTAGTAAGCAATTCAGAACGCCTGTTAATCATTCCACACTAAACAGTCACGGGAATCGTGACCTGAAAAGAAGAAAAAAATGCTTCAATCACAGGTAAAATAAAATGCATTGGCATTACAGTTTCAAATCGACGGGTGTACCACATCCAATGACTCAACTTTTCTATTCGAAGCAACCAATTCCGAAGATAAATAAAATTTCATTAGCTAATGTTATGGCTTCTACATTTTACTCTAAAAAAGTTAAAAAAATATCAGGATATCAACATTATTCTACGTTATCAATAATAATGTTAGTGACAAAATCAAACAAAAACCATGGAATTTGCAACTTCAAAGGAAGCTTCCACAAACATGATGGCATTGTCACACTCCTAATTCTAAGTATGCTAATTGAGGTGTAAACAATGAATGCAATTTTAATTCCATATGCGTAGAGTAAAAGAGAATTTGACCGTTCCTAGCACAAAGTTAGTTGAGAGTTGGAATTGTTCTCTTGATGAGACCAAGGTAGGTTGAAATCAGTAGTATGCAAGTTGTGTAAGGTGAACTCTTGAATATGTATCTATTTGAAAGATGCTGTGCAAGTCGGAGAAGGAGCCTATGATAACAGTATTAGAGCGGGGTTGAGACTTTATTCAAAAAAAGTATACTTGGAAGAAGTATACACTAGAGTGTCAGATCAAAAGAAGCATGATTAGTTGAGTAAGGTGATGCAGGGTGTACCTCATCTTGAACTATTATCATCATACTAAAGTGCCTTGATAATCTATGCAAGGCATTATTCTCAGAAGAGAATAGTAGGTAGAGTAGAACCTCCATGGTAGCAATTGATAAGAATAAGATTCAAGAAAATTATTCCATGCATAAGGACGTGTATAATTTTTTTGGTAAGAGCTTATCATACCCCTAATTCCAAGCATACTAGTTGAGGCACAAATAATGAGTGTGACTTTATTTTTATGTGCCCGGAGTGAAGGGGAATTTAACCATCCCTGAAGCAAAACTAATCAAGGACTAGAGTGGTCCTCTTGATGAGACCAAAGTAGGTTGAAACTAATGTTAAGATATGCCTAGAAGCCATTCATATTATGAGGTTGAGGGATATTTTATCTTATATATACATTATATATTAATAAAAGAAAGGGTTATTTATTTATAAATATAGGCTGTTTTTTTATTTAATTATGCATATAAATAAATTATATTTGTGAATTATTTTAATAATTTATTTAACCATTAAATAAAATTATTAAAGTAATTTCTTATGAAAGTAATATTGAATGGATAATGATATTGCATAATAAGTATACTGAATGTTTTTGGTGAATATTATGATATGATATTAGTATGGGTAATGTGATAGTTATATTATTAAAACAATAGTAAGGACTAAATATTTAGAGAAGTGTTATTTTAAATATGACCAAATAACAATAAATTAAGTAATACTGCATGTAGTCAATAATTTATCGTATAATTGTACTAATTTGTGATATTATCTTTTGACTTGAGATATCATAGTCGAATTTGATATATATGCACGTAGTTCATATTGTGTATAATTATGATATTAATGATATTTTATATAATAAAATTAGTTTGGTCACATGTTGTTTACATTTGAAATAAGTAATGATTAATAAAAGATCCGTTGGCTCAATATATATAGGATTGGAGTTATCATTAACTTGATCTAGATTTGAATTACTAAATAAATATTGATAAATAGTTGACATAGTAAATCTTTTGCTATAATGATTAAATGTCACATGAACATATTCGTGGTGATGAATTCAGCGCATATTGATTAATGATTCATATTTATATTGGTGTAGAGTTTCATATATCATGAACCTTTACTTGGTTAAGATTAGACAACAGAAAGATTTTATTCACACAATATGTATAATTAGGATGAGATTTGATTAAATACAATTTCATTACAGTTTAAAAGCTATAATACATTATTAGATATTAACCATAGTTGTTGACTTTTCGAATAGTTCAAAATCTGAAAAATTTAGAATAAATTTAAAACTATTTCACAATAAATCTACATGATCACAATACTAATCAAAAGTAGTGAAAGAAATATTTGAGAAAAAAATATTATTGGTAGTAAGGTTAAGACCTTTAAGATAATATTTAAACTGAAAGAAATATATATAAGTATTACATATATTTAAGAATTTTTTAAAGTGTTTGAAGAATTTTTCTTAGGTTTGCATTAAAATATAATTTAATATAAATTATATGATTAAATTGATAATATGAATTATCTAATGACTTATATGCATTTGTGTAATTATTAAATAATTACACTTAAAACCACCATAAAGATATATTTAATTATATTTACTTAAAAGTTAAGAAAATATCTTGCATTCAAGTATATGGATTTAAATATATAAAATAGAATTTATTGGATGATTACTATTATATCTATGACATATATTTATTTTTTAATGAAAGGTGAGGGTAAATATAAAAAGTATGGATATTTTTTAAATATATTTATGGGTTTTCTTTACCAAATCAAAGCAAGAAAAATTCATAAACTCTAGACTTTCTCCCAAATTTGGCCAAGCTTATCTCCAAGTAATTAGAGGTGTAAATTATGGTTCCTTCACAAAATTAAAGGTATATATTGATCACCCATTCTTTATGTATAGTTATAACTCATCAATGATTAGAAATTTTGCATATAAGAGAAGAATGCACACTTGGCATTTTAATTGTTTGATAAAATACTTGAATGAATCCAAGTTGTTATTTAATGCATGTTATTTAGTATTTCAATTTTTCAAATGGTATCAAAGTGTGATTGGATTGTGATATAGGCTTAAATTTGCTTTAAAATTGAAAAATTGTATGCATGTGGGGTATTCAGCCAAGGTGGGAATGAATGCTTGAAAATTATTTTCAATCTATTCTCATCTATATGGATGTTTCATGGTGATGAATGATTTTGGTGACAAAAAAAGAAATGCAAAAGAGGGATATTTAGCCTGGTCAAAGAAATATGTGGGAAAATATTTTCCATACAATTTGGATGCATTTGGATGCTCTATCTTGGTGCTTTGAACACATTATGATGTTGTTTGAATGCATTAACATATTTTAATATGATCAAAATATAATGGAGAAGTTTGAGAACCACGGTGAAATGAGAACATGGGATGTGAATTTATTCACCAAAAAGTGTTCCGTTTAATGTTTAATGGTCAATTGGAAACATAAATGATGGTATTTGATACTATATGATTCGGCCATGTAATAATGTGTTGATGAAAATTAGTTTTCGTCGAAATTGAGATTATGTGTTAATGAGTTGAAAAATCAGTTCATGGTTCTAATGTTATTGGAATTGAATTTCATCAACATTTATGCATGTGTGATATTGTTTCATGCTTGTATAAGGAATTCATGGTGCTTGGCTGAATATGTACATTTAAGAAAATTATGTTTTCATGAATGAAGACATGTGCATATATATGATATATATGTTTTTGCATGTTGTGGAAATATATGTTTGTGCATGTTGTGGAAATTAAAATGTTTAGCGCTATGTTTTCATATATATGCCACGATATTTATTGTTTAATAAAAATTTATTTTTCATGGTGAACTTATGTGTTTAAACTTGTTGAACATGTGTATGTATCAAGTATTAATGCATAATGAATGATGTATATGTATACATTAGATTATGTGATTATGAGATAATATGTCTTGTTTGTTTATAAACTAACTAAATGCACGAGTTTATATATTCGAAATGTTTGAATGCATGAATGCATAATGATGTTTTGTTTTATTCATGTAAATATAATTTTATGCATGAAATGATGCATATGTGATATGTATATATATTATGCATTCAATTTAAAATATAACTGTATAAGATACAAGTGTATATATGTATACATGTTATACATAGTATAGACATACATTGATATATATGTAATATATGCATGTATGTATGGCTATGTGTTGAAACATATGACATATGACAATTTTAAAAATAAAATATTAGGTTAATTCAACAAGATAAATATGTATAACGTAGTCAAAAGTTTGACTAATCATTAAAAAACTATAAAACTAACATAATAAATATTGAAAATTACTTGTGAGATAAAAATTTTTGAAAAATCAAGTAATATCAATAAAAATAAAAAATAACACGTAAGGTATTATACGTGTATTAATAATTAGAAAATTATTAATAAAACATGTATTAAAATATTTTAATAAAAATAAAATATGAATATATATATATATATATATAGTTGATATACATACTAAAGGTTAATGAATATTTATTTTTGAGATGATAAATAATAAATAATTTACATGTTTAAAATATGTATTTCATACATATGAGATTAACGTGTAAATTAATTTTTTAATCAAATTATTAAATTCATGCATTCTATGATGGGATAACAATAAATTCTGTAATTTGGTATTGTATTTTAAAATTCTAAAATGTAAGGGGTACAATATTGACGTTATAGAATTCAGTTATCTAATTTTTGAGTGTATATTATTATTTGAACTAAAATTCGAAAATGTACAGTTCAGATTAGAGGTATATTTCAAGAAAGCAGAGTGGTTTGGATTTAACTAACTTAGAATACTAAAATTCTAAAATGTGAGGTATATAGGGTATGAGAAATGAATCATACCTTACATGATATGTAATAGAAAAGTGTTTTCTATATATTAAGATTAATTGATTAAGATTTTAAAATGTGAGTTAGATTGATTTTAATAAGAATTTGATTTTTCACCAAAATATTAAACCTATTAAATTTTCAATGAAATTTTTAAGTCATAATTTAGGGAATATAAGATTCAAATTAAATATTAAGAGCTAATATAATTAACATTATTTAATAACTTTTAAATATTTAATTGTTATTATTCAAATTGTTTAAATATATGCAAGACATTAAATAATACTTTTTTTTGGTAGACTCTCATACTTGTGATATAAAATATATAAAATATTAAATAATACTCTTTTAAAAATATTGAATAACAATATTTTAATAGAACAAAACTTTCAAGATTGGCTAAAAAAATCTCAGAATTGTTTTAGATTTTAAAAAATTTGGCTATGTTTTGGAGAGTGCTCTACCACTTAAGATACATGATAATGCTATGTGTGCTAACGCTGAAGCATTTGAGAAATGACATGATGATAATCGAGAAATTTAGAACTACATGTTAGCATTGATGAATAGAGTGCTTCAGACTCGACGTGAAAAGTTTTATAATGTTTGTGATATTCTGCAAGCCTTACAATAGTTATATGACGATAATTCTCAAATAGTAAGTTATGCGCTATCCTCTTTAACATGAGGGTCAGTAAGGGAGTGCTATTAGATGATTATGTCATTAAAATGATTAATCATTTGGGGCAATTGTATATATATAATGTGATCATACCTCACCGTGTATAAGTGAATTTGATTCTCCACTCTCTTTTTCCTGATTATTAATTGTTTATAATTGACAATAATTTGAACAGGTTTAAGCAAACTTTTTTAAAGTTACTCAATGAACTTCAAGAGTTTTATAGATAAAATAATAAAGATAAGGACATGAGGATGTTTACATGACTTCTGTTAGTAAGAATAGTAAAAAGTCGAAAAAGCCGCAACAAAAAAAAGGGCCAAAAGTTAATCTGAAGCAAAAAAAGTTTTAAGAAAACTTAATCCAAGACAAAAAAGGCACAAGAATAAAGATAACTATTTTCATTGTGGGAAGCTTGGTCATTGAAAGAAGAATTGTCCTCAATACTTGGAGAATCTTATGAAAACTAAAGTAGGTATGTATAGCTATTATGTGATTGATTATAAAATAAATATTATTTTAAATAATTAGTCATAGATAGTTGATTCAACAACTATTGCTCATATATATGTCTCTTTATAAGCAATGTATAATAGTTTTACATTACAAAAAGGTAAGATAGTATTAAAAATAGCTAATAGAGCAACTGTTACTGCAGAAGTTAAAGGATCATGCTTTATCATATTGGCCATAAGACACATTTTGAATTTGAACCTGTGTTGTATTTTACTAAACCAATAGAAACATCTTTTTAGTTTCTGTATTATGTAAATCTGATTATTTTATATAGTTTAATAACAATGAATATTTGATACATTTGAGAAATCTATTAGTTGATAAAATAGTAAATACAAATGATTTGTATGTACTTGAGATATACCAAGAAAAGAGTTCAAAATAAAACAAATTTTAAAATTTTATGGCATCATAGATTAGATTATATCGAAAAAAGTATATAATTTAGTTTAGAGAAAGTGGGAGAGAGAGCTAAGGAATTTTTGAAACTTATACATACAGATGTGCACGGACCATTCAGTAAAGTAGTTCAAGGAGGATTTGAGTATTTCATCAACTTTACCGATAATATGTTATGGTATAAATATGTGTTTGATGAAATATAAATATGAATCCCTTGAAAAGTTCAAGAAATTTAAGAATGAATGTATGTTATTTGGTATTTTAATTCTTCAACTAATAGCATCCGAATTGTGTAAAATTAACCCTGAAATATCTACCCATTCCTAGGGTGCCACGCAAATTAAAGAAAGAGTCTGTGATAGGAACCAACTTAGCCAACCATCAAAAAAGATCTTTCCACAACAAAATTTGATGATCAATTATGGGGAAGAATCTTGCCCCGGGATCATGAATACTTGAAATAAATGATTGTTCTCTATATCTAACTTACAATGGGCTTACGTGGTTGGTTTCATTTAGAAAGAGACAACCAAAGACATGATTAAAGAAGTCACGTCCTTTGGCTACTATCTCGGTGTCTATAGCTTCTGTATCATACTTGCAGGTCATGTATAGTCTTCTGGACAATATGTGACCTACATGACAGACTCCTAGTGTACCTCAAAATTATCAGAGTAAACCAAGAAGTATGAAATTGAGCGAGATATACAGGTAGTTCAAACTTTATTCCAATTATTTACTGCCAAAAAGATGCATCAACAACAGGAAATATTGCCCGAGTTACAAACCTCCAATAGCTTTGGTTGAAAACAGCTATCAAACATTATATCCACACCATACATGGGCTTAGATTTTGAACTATGCATCTCTGGATGTACAACAGCAGCCGACATGAAAACTGATCGGATTACATTTTGGACTCTCCGACGCATGTCTAACCATTTAACTACAAGGAACAAAGAAATCAAGATTTCACATCAATTCAAGAATGTTTTGATGTGATTTTACTTTGTGATCACCAATTTTCCACAAGTTGAAATTCCCTGATACATTGATGGTCTGCTTCAAACTCCCTCACAAAATCCAGTGTGTTCATGTGATTGAATCTCCGACCATAATTCTAGGGAGCACAGGAATTTTTTTTAAAGGATTATGATTAAAGTTCATGTTAGAAACACAATCTAAGTTTAAATCCAAATGGCAGGTGCCTGCATATGCTTGACTCCCAAGGATTAAATGAAGTCATTGTGCCTAAAACGAATGCTTGAACATACCATTACTATAAAGTGCGTTTCAAACTCAAAGAAACTGTGCTTGTCTTTTTGCCGGTCTAACTTGAAAAAAGAAAGGAAAAAAGAGTGTTAACACGTGGGCATCTAAAAGCAAAAGGCATTCCTCAATTGTATGTTTGGGAAAAGTTAGGGACAGAAACGCAGGGGAGGATCGAACGTAGAACCGAAAAAGAAACCACAAACCCCCCTCCCCAAATGAAGGAATTTTGCTTGGGCAAGTGGGCTGGCCCGGCCTAAGCCTGGTGCTGCCCTTATGGGCGAGCTTAACGAGCCGTGCTGGGCTGTATGATTTTTAAGCAGACCTAACTCTACCCGGCACGATTACTGTGCGGCCTGGCCTGACCCGGCACATAAGTCTGTCTGAACTCTTTTTTTAATCGGTTTAACCGGTTTGATACCTCTGCTTGGCACAACAAAGTGGAGCACTTGTGTTTGATATTAGGATCCGCGTTACAACTTAAATATGCCCGTGATGGGGAGGCTAAACTTCCACACTTTTTAAGTCTAAGAGGCAACTTACAAAAGCCGCGGGGGACACGATGTGATCGTCATTGCAATAACGTAAATGCTCTCCAAATTAGATTATAAATGACACGTGTGAAATTTAAAAAAAAATTTAGAGAGGATTATATTGTTTTTGTTAATATAATAAAATTATTTAATTAATAAAATAAAAAATATATTAATTAATATTAAATAAAAATTTTTATTATTAATTTAATACGATAAAAAATATTTATAAAATTTTTTATTAATTTTTTAATTTAACATAAAAATATATTTTTTTATTTTATTAATTAAATAATCTTATTAGGCTAGTAATATTGATATAGTAAAATTGTATTACTTAAAATTCTCTCATAAAATCTAAACTATTAAACAGAAAATAAATAAATTAAATTAAAAGTTAAATAAAAAATAAACCCGTTTACGAAAAACTTATTGAATTTGTTATCTTATATAGAAGTTTAACGGTATAAACTCAATTAATTGCATACATATATTTATTTTATGAGTTTTATTATGCAAAGCTAAATAATTATTATTTTTAATTTTTAGTGGTTGTGAGGATTCAAAACACTAGATTTTAAGGCTAAGTTTGCTGTGATACACCATTGAATTTGATACTTGACTTAAAAGCTGAAATTTAAAAATAAAGGGCCCAAAAAATTGTATTGAGAAAAAAAATCAAAATACTTACTGATTATGAATTTAGGAATAGTTAAAAATTCTTCTACTTGAGTTATGTCGGTGTAGACACGCAAGGCACATCCGTCGCTATAATGCAAATATTTAGCGGTAGAACACTCGGTAGTTATGTAAGTAAAATTTTTTGAAATTTTTTTCTAGCAGTATTTCTCATACATCGGTAGGATTCAATGTAAATCAATACCAAACTGGCAGTGAGCCACATTATAAGTGGAAAAAGATCGCTGAGTCTACTGATATATACTACTTTGATTTTAAAAAAAGAAAAAAAAAATTGTAGTGCATGGAAACATGCTGCAAGTCTGCTAGAAAGATGTCTGTCCTCCCTAATTCCGAAGCAGAAATTACAAGTGCTCTCATCCCTATGACATTCTGGATTGTCCTCGCTAATTTACTCCTGTTATGACTTTCACCTGAATTTTCCTTTATGTTTCATACTAAGAGCACAGGGAACGTAATTTTTTCATAAAAGTAAATGTCAACAAATAAAAACATGAAAGTATATATCTTTCCTAATGAGCAACAGTATACTTGATTTTATCAAAAGGAATATGTCAGAATTTTATTATAACTACACTGTAGATATTTCTATTTCAACAACAGGTACAGGGAAAGATTAGCAAAACGGCTCTAGAAAAAGGTAGACATAAAACCTCACAGCTGATGATGTTTTCCGTTCTGGGATGAAGAGGAAAGGAGCTACTCTAAAATTTGGTTCATCACTGTGCCTCGAAGCTGAACCTAATTCATCCATAACATACATGCAGAAAACCGCAAAGAATTTGATAATCCATGTAATGGCTTTTAATAATGAGTTGTTAAAGATGGTAAGGTCGACCATGTACCCTACGACGCAAAATCAGATGACTAGTTTACCACTCTGATTAAGCATAATCATCACTCCCATAATATTAGCACCAATTTACAAAGTTGCTTCAAAATGAAAATGGTGCAACATGGAAATCATAAAATGGGACGTTGACCCACCCACTGTTGAGCACGTAAATGGTGAGCATGCATGAGAAAAGAGCAGGCCAAAGCTTGAGTCAAGTGAATTTCTCAATAATGTATTCTTATTCCATGTATTTGTCATACTTCTGGGCATATTATGTTATAATGACATTAACCCATGGCATTGACCAAGAAAAATTAAACAGGTGAACAATTCAAACTGTACTGTCGTAAGTTATGGAGGTTAAGAAAATATAATAACTATACACATAATTCCGCTAAAGTCATACAATGAGTCCTTGCCAAGACAATCCAGTACCATTCAAGGAATTGTCTGACATTGCATTTCACTCAGGTAACTTCATAAGCTTTACCATTATCACCTAAATTATCTACTCCCTTGCATAGCAATTAGTTTATATGTAGCAATAACTCCACCATACATACCTTGAGCGTGTCAGTGTACCTACTCCAACTACTTTAGTTAAATGTGTGTCCTAAAGGTTTTTCTGTCTAGATACTATTTACACGATCTCCACTTAATAACTTCTCAAAAATTTGCCAGAGTTCTTGTCCTCCGCGTCAATGCAGGAACAAAAGTCACAGTTGCATTTTTCTTCGTCTCAAATGTTAGCTCAAATTTGCTTTAGATAATAGTATCAGTTTCAACTCCTTTGCCTAAAGTTTGTACCCATTTATTTCTAATGATATCAAATTAACAAGGGTAACGAGGCAACCAGCAAAATATCTACGATAAAAGAAGTCAATTAAGTTGAAAAATCAACACAAAAGTGTACACCATGCAGGTGTTTTATCTGTCTTTTCCTCGTTGGCAAGTTTATGTGATATTAAACATAACCACACTGCACTAAGAACAGGACAAGCAAGAGGTTGATCAGCAGTCCATTCAGGAAGGCATGGCTGAAATGTTGAATCAAAATCACATGTTTCCCGTCATCTAAGATTTTAGAAGCAGTGACACCATTCAATGTAAAAATAATTTTAAATAACGATTATAACCTATTTATAAGCAAAGCTGTAAATAAATCCTAATTAATTATAGATTTTTTATAATTGTAAACTAATGTAACAAATAAACCCATATTTAATATTTGACACAAAAATCATTTTTATCATAATTACTAAAATAAAACACATATATACCCCTTGCAATATACAGTGAACAGTTAATCACAAATAATAATAATTATAAGTATTGTTATTGTTGTTGTTGTTGCTATTGTTATTTGTCAATCTCTCTCTCTTTCTTTTTTTAACTAAACAATTAAAAAATATTAATATAATAAGCTCATTACAATTGCATATATACATATAATAATCAAAGTGCATCCCCTTTGTCAAAATAAACTAATATAATAATCATACTAAAAATAATAATAGTAACAATCTATTACAATCCATCCTCGTAAGAATTTTGTCCCCAAAATTCATATATGTAACTAAAATGATTTTAGATATTGTATTCGCATGTGATCCTTAAGTTTCTATGTGCTTTTATCTACATTATTATATTGCTATAAAACTTATATCAATTTTATTGTCTTATTACAAACAAATTATTTCCTATGATTTAGAATTTAGATTGCCTTGCCTTCTCTCGTAAGAAATATTTTGCTATAAGACAAGATCTTTTCATTCTAATACATACGAAAGATCTTAATGATACTTTTTTAGTGTTTAAATATGGAAAACATCTTGAATGTTTGACAAATATATAGGTAGTTCTAACCTATAAGATATTTCTCCAATTTATTCAAAATTTCAAAATGACCAATAAATTTTGAAGCAAGTTTTCTTTTTTCTTTTTCTGAATTTAATTGTTCTTTTGTGAGATTTGACTTTTGAGAAAACATGATCATTTATATCAATTTCCAAATGGCCTCATCTTTTGATTCGTATAACTCTCCTGACAATTTTAAATTGTAAAGAATCATTGCTTAATCAACTTCACCTTCTCCATATTTTCTTTTAACCAATTTAGCACCAATAAGTGAAATTTCACTAATTTTTGCCTAACACATAAAAGATCTATATGGTCAATTATACAACCCCTCAAATAATATCATTTTAAGGCTAAATTGATAATTGTTATTATATATAAATTTTATTAATGACAAATTATCAACTTTAAAATCTTAAAAATCTAAAGCATAAGACACCAAATATGTCTTCTACTATTTAACTTTCTTTTAAATTTATTAAATATTAAGTATCTATTTTAGTATATTTAATAATAAAATATCAAGCTAACTACAAATTTAATAAAAATTTAGTATTTAATTTTTGCAATAGATATATATATGAATTTAGAGGTATCATCATAAATCCAAACCATTACTATCCTTGGCTTCGATCTTGCACCAAAGTTTATTATCTAGTTAATGAAAGTGGTATCATCACTTCTAAAATAATACTTAACCGAAAATGTCTAGAAATCAAATGCTAGAATATTACAATCTACTCCATTTTCTTCACTATATTTTTTAAGTTCTTTTATTAAACTGCATAATTTTTTATGAAAATAAATTTTATTTAAATTCTTTTTGAAACTTTTGGTTCAGGTAAAGCTTGTAACTTGAGAGAAATTGAACAGTGAATTTAGGAAATGTAATATTTGTACCCAAAAAAAAAAAATCAGATCAGCATGGTCGTGAAACTGAAACGTGTAGGTTTACGATAAGCAATATGCCAATCAAGCTGTCCACGTTTGAACGCAGTCAACCCAACCTTGTACAGACTCGAAACATCATATCGTTTGTCAACCTTGTCTGTATCCTTGTATTTTATATATAAATGATAAATATCTCCGTCAGATAAATCTTCTTTGGTTTTCCAACATTTTGTTCGATAGGGAAAAGGGCTCGCCTTCCTCACTTATTCTCTCTTTATAATTTACTTATTTAAAATAATTAATTAAATGAAAATATAAAGTTACTTTCTCACTCCCATCAGCAGCGGGGAAAATATTGCCATCCCATGTGCAAAGGCACCAGCCAGCTATTATAGTATTATTTAGTGCCCAGAAGCAGCCCCTCACCGTCCTTTTCTGGGTCTGCTTTTTCGATCTTATCTTTAAAATTTTAAATTATGGTTCTCTACGATGTCGATTGCTTTGGGGAGAAACAGTAGTAATCCAATCCAACGGTCCAAGTTCATGCGGTGTGGGTCAGTCTACGAGTCACTGGACACAAAAGATTTTACCGGTGATCGGCGGTTCCCGGTGGAGGGTGAAAGGGAGGGAGACGTTGATTCTAGCAGTTTATCGTCGATTGGGGGGAACAGTGACGTCTCTGGGGGTTCATCCGTCGGTGAGGATTTAAACGAGGTGCAGAGCTCGTATAAAGGACCCTTGGATACTTTGGGTGCTTTAGAGGCAGCTTTGCCAATCAAGTAAGTTTCTCAGAGTTTCTTTTTTTTTTTTTATGACAGTCTGTGTTGAATATTTACTTTTATTATTCGTTTTAATTTTGTTGTTGGAAGTTTTGAGTTGGGTTACATATATAAATGTGTGTGTCTGTGCGCGTGCGCGCAGATATGTATTTATTTTGTGTTAATCTCTGTCTTTGGTCTGACAGTTAATTTGTTGTTCAAGGAAAATTATTTATTATTTGTATTCATATTGAATGCTAAAAGTTCAGAAAACTTGTAAAAATAGCCTTTTGAGATTGAGATTGTTTGGAATGTTTTTGGTTTCTTGCAAAACTTCGTATAAAGGTAGATAATGAAGATGCCTTATTTGAAGCTTGTACTTTGCTCTTTTTCAATGAGAATTAAGGCAGCAGTTAGGAATTTACTTTCAGTAAATTAAAAAATTCAAACGTCAAAAATCTCATATATTAGAAACTTTAGTCACATATCTATTGTTTACATGATTTTTCACATGCCGAAAAGCCACACTCTAGAACATTATTTGTTCATCTTTTAGTGTATATTTCTACATATTTGATTATGGTAGATTATAGATGCAAATTCCTTAGGTCATGTTTTTCAAAAGAAATTTAACTTGCTATATATTGTCATGAAAAAAATTTTCATTTTTCTGACCTAGTCCCAGTTCTGTTGCTTAACAAGTTAGTCCAAGTTCATTTGTTTTGACTGTTGTTGTTGGCCTTGTTTGTTTAAATAGTCCAAGTTTGTATTACTCTATCATGTAAACTGACTGTAAAATAGTTATTTGTAAAGTATGTTCCTTGGCAGAACTAAGGTTTTATTACTGAATATGATCCGCCGGTACCGAATGCTTTTTCTAATAAGCATGAGTGGGAAGAGATAAGATGTTCTATCTGTTATTCCTTTCTTTGTTTACCATCTAGGTTGCTGAACTTCTTACAATTTGTTTTTCCAATTCTTTTAAGGAGAGGCATATCCAAGTTTTATAATGGCAAATCAAAGTCTTTCACAAGCCTAGCAGGTGCATCCTCTGCCTTGTCTATTAAAGACCTTGCAAAACCAGAAAATCCACACACCAGGAAACGCAAGAATTTATTATGTCATAATAATTTGTTGGACAAGAATCATGTTTCCAACTTCAAAAGTAATGCAAGGGGAACATCAAAGAAACCGGTCAATTCTGGTCAAAGTGCATTGGTTCTGGGAATGTCCATGGACAGTTCTGAGATCAATAACAGTGAAGACTCCAGCTTGATGATGCCATCACATTCTCATCATCTTCCACCTCTGCATCCTCGATGTAAAAGATATCCGGGCATTGGATCATCATTGCCACCTCAACAAAACAATCCCTGCCATTCTTTCTCCTTGTCTGATCTACAATGTGCTGCTGCTATGAATCCTAACATGATTGGTTTATCATTTCACAGTGAAGATGTGGACAGCAAACAGTATTAAAAATTTTTCTGTTCATGCTATGAACATGCTACGAACCTGGAAGCTTGAATGAAGTTCGTGTTGTTGAAGTTTCTGGCCAGCAGTCTCCTCTTTTGATGTTGTGATTTTGTCCATTGTACTTGTAGCTTTAGGTATGCCACTTCACGTATTTTGGAGACTATAACTGCCGCTGTACTCTTTCTCCAGTTTGCTTTTGCTTTTAGATGGTGACTTGAATGCTTTGCTGTATCATACAAGAATCTAAGTATATCTTTCCATATTCAAAATTTTGAATCAACCTGTCATTCTTAAATTGCAAAATTTCAGTAGAAAGAATAGAGATAACCAGTTGCATTATCTGTTTTTTTTAATCTCTTTCTAGTCTGTATCCTCTGTAATTAGTAGTATTTCTGGTTTTTCATTTTTCAGTAGAAATACTAGACATTTCTTCTTCCTTTTGATATCTCTCTAGTCTGTATCCTCTATAATCAGTAGTATTTCTGGTTTTTTATTTTGCAGTAGAAAGAATAGAGATAACCAGTTGCATTATCTTTTTTTTTTTTTTTTTTGGGAAGGGGGGGTGGTGGGGATTGGGTGAGGGGTGTGTACTCTTGTAGGCTTTATCTTCTGTCTTAAGTAGTATTCTGGTTTTTTATTTTATTTTTGTTGTGCTCCACCTTGCAGAGGCTCTTCCCCTTTCCTCTTTACAATGCGCAGATGAGGTGGGTGTTTTATTCTATTGGAACATGTCAACTGCATCCCATGCGCTGAGTATTTATGTACATCTTTGATTACAGATGCCAAGGTAGTGCAGCCTGAGGCTATTGGCTTCCCAGCAGCCATTAGTCTCACACCTTCACAGCATTCTTCTTTCTAGGAATTGCTTGCTTGCATGGCTCTCAACAAGAGGATTTGTGGCTTCTGGTTCCAATTAATGAACTACTTGAGGATCTTGCAATATTGAAGTTCGGTTTGGGACTGATCTGTAGGTAATTCATTGTTAATTGGTACTCAAAGTTGATCTTAAGAAAGATTGATGAATGATTGGTAGCAAAGGTTATGATGATTTGAGAAGATGTCATGCTTGGTCTTTATTTGATGGACAAACAGAAACAACCAAGTTAAATATTTACTTATGGCAATTGATCTCAAGTATTAATGAAGAGCCTAGCAGTTATTTCTTTTCCTTTGCCGCAAAAGGTATCCCAGTTCAATTGATGATATTAGGCTTCCTTTAATTGAAAACAAGTTGGTTAATGAGAAACAATGCTAATCGATCTTCGTAGTTGGTAAAAATAAACATTGCTTATGGTTTATGGGAACCAACTTTGAATAATGTCTGTTGAGATTGTCTTAAAACACAAATTTATCATTTTCGAATCTCATTGACCAGTTTTAATTTTTGATATGGTTATAAGCCTGTGTGTTAACTAGAAGCAGATGAGTTTAAATATTACAATTAATGTAATTTGCACCTTAAGATAAAACACGGATAAATAAACCAGTAGATACTTGACTTTCTAAATACAAAAACACAAAATAAAAATTATATCATTATAAAATGATTTCTTCTGTATGTATGAGATTTTTCTGCATGGAAACTAGCCAACTTCATTTAGTATTTCCTGTTCAATTTCTCGTAGGGGGAAGCAGGAGCTTGAACAGAAAAATGAAAATGGATATCCTCAATGTCATAATTAGTTGCAATTTTGATTGTAAAACGTTTGGCCTAGTATTGATAGATACAAAACCGTTTATTTAGTAATTATTAATATGCTGTGTCATGCTAGACATTTGTAAAATTTCCTCACTGCCAAACAGAGATGCCTTGAAAAAGGAAAAACTATGAATGAGCACAACTATGTTTTCTTTGAGGTTCATTAATTATATCTTGCCATAAACAGGTTTTTTCTTAAAATGATGTTGAAGCCAACAAAGTTCTGATTGTATGTGTTAGGCATAGATAAGAACAAAATTATGACTCTAGCTCATTTCTGGTTTGCCTTTTGTGCACATTGCTTATAAATTGGCTCAGACTCAGAATGTCATTACCTTGGGAGCATTTTGGTGGTGCTAGTTGGTCTCAGAGAGAGGAGTTCATAGTAAAAGCCTCTCCCAGCTCAGAATCATCATCAGCAGGTTAAGTTCTGCTAGTAAAATGCTTTGGATTGTATTTTATGACTTTTGTTATGGTTGACTCTTGCATGCTGATGATTTGAACTTTAGCTTTTCTGTCAAAAAATTGTTTCTTTCTCTGGTAAATGGCCAAGCCAGGCAACTCTTTCACATCCTTTTTCTTCTATTCTGAGATTTGTAAGATAGTAATTACTGGCGTGATGTTCTAGCAGGGTCTTGGTTCATTCTTGTATTCTCTCTGCTCCAACAGATCGCTTCAATCTACCATATGCTTCAGATGATGCCTTTTTCATCTTCTTTTGTCTCACAAGAGGAATTCAAGATGTTTCATTCAATTGACAGGGAATTATACTCTCTACTTGCCATCAGTTTATGGAGGGATCCAGTGGAATCCATGCAGATTATGGCCTTATGGCTCTGGTTGGAGAGAACAGGTTTTAACAATGTTGTGAAGAAGATTTTATCCTTGCCTTGCATACTGATAAATGATCTAGCAGATGAAGCAGTCACATGCCTGAACTGCATTAACAATGACCATTTTGCTTGCTCATTAGAGAATCAAGATATTCCTTTGATGCAAAGCATAATGGACAAAGAAATTTCTCTTAGATTTTTTCATGACAATCGGCTAAATGCTACTAAAGGGGTGGCCAAAATTGCAAATGATGTATGCATCAGAGCTTTATCCGACATTATGCAACAAACCATTGAGAGAAATGCTGCTCAAAGCTTAGTGGATAGCCAGAAGTTGATGGCACATTCTTTACATCAATCTTCGGTTCATCCTGGATTTTCTCAGATGAGATTTGGTCCCTATGATATGCTACAGTCGAGGACTGAAGAAAATGAGGTGCCACCAGATGACCGGACTTTGTTTGTTACATTTTCTAAGGGTTATCCCGTACAGGAAAGGGAGGTCCGAGAATTCTTCACAAGAGGTTATGGGGATTGTATTGAGACCTTGCACATGCAGGATGTGCAGTCAAACGAGCAATCGCTCTTTGCTCGTGTAGTTTTTCGCTCAGCTTCAACCATTGATGTGATTCTGAATGGTGTGGGCAAAGTAAAATTTTCTATCAACGGGAAGCATGTGTGGGCTCGAAAATTTGTGCCAAAGCGTACAAAATCCTTGTAGATGCTGTCGCTGCCAACCAATCTGCCCCGACATTGAGGCTTATACTAATTTTTTGAGATTATTACTTAAAGTCGTTTATGTTAATGGTAAGATCATCGAATAATGTCTGCTTTGTTTGTTATATATGTCCTTTAGTTGTTTCAATGCATAATAAGCATCACTAGTTTTATTCATTTACATAGTAATTTGATGGTTGCTTTGAAGTTTGGTAAGAAATAGCAACGCCGCAGTGGGGCTTAACTGTAGTGATGTGTTTAATTTGTATTTTGGGGAAAATTCGATGGCATTGCGTGGCTCATGAATGGATTTACAATTGTATTTAAAATCCAACCAAGGAAAACCTTTGAGCTTACATCCATTTCGCCCTTTCTCTGTTTCTGAGTGATTGTTGCTCACCACTTCCGCCGATTAATAATTACAGATACATACTATTTATACTAATCCTTTTATCATTTAGGTTATATATTGTCGTAAACAGTGTCAAAATATGATATTTGGTAGCCAATTACTGATTCAATCAGATGCCTAATTCGTTGAATACTGAGCAATAAGTAAACATTTGCAAAAAATATATAAAAGAAAATGATTCTTTTAAATACTAACATATAACGACAGAAAATGTAAAATAATATAAATTATATATAGTATTAACAATATTAAGTGTACCTACTTATTCAACCTAAAATCTCAAAGAACTAAAATCCTAAATTGAATAATTAATGTTAAATTATGTAGATATAAGATTGAAGATTTATTTGTTAAATTCATAATAAACTATTGAGATCAGATTATAATTATATAAAAATTTTTGTATATAATTATAATATTTTTTAATTTGGTTAAGATAATATTATTTAATTAATTAAATGATGTTTAATTTTAAAAAAACTAATAAAATTATAAATTCTTTTAAGTGATTTTTTACTTGAATTAGGATTCAAAAAATAACAAAAAATTAAATCTATATAAACCATTTTACCTAAAAATAATTAAAATAAAAAAATCAAGGGAGAATATATATATATATATAAAAGTCAAATGCTATAATAAAAAAATATATATATGGTATAATAAATATAGACTCAGAAAAGAATTTCTCATACTGTTCCTATTTGGGGAACTTAAAACTCCTTCCTATTGCTCACACGCACTAAACGTTTGGGCGATATTTAACCTCTTCATTCTAGAGTGAAGTGAAGGGCAGGGTTAGGGAGGTGAACGTTTACCTTCCACCCAAAAACATGGAACTTGTTTATAAGTATGCCTAATAAATTGAATACGGACCAAAATATCTCTCTTTCTTGTAACAAAATAAATCCTATTTATTATTTACCGATTCTTTTAATTTTGCAACATAACAAATACTTGTGCGAATCTTTTGTTCACTTAAATTTGCTGATGGTCGATTAATGGTCGCCAATCAAATCCGCCAATGTTGAAGGACCCAATTCTAAATCAAGTGTCTCCGTTTCCCCTTCTGCATCTTTTCAATTTATTTAAGCCCAAAACTCATTTTTGATCTTTCAGCCCATTTCTAGCCCAAATTGTCAAGTCCATTCATTTAATTGCCGGATTAAGAAACAACCAAAAAAAAGGGTGGAGAAGAAACCAGAATTGGAAAGAAGAAAAGAAAATAAAGATGGATACGAATCCGAGTGGAGTGGAACCAACGTCCTGGGAAGAGCTTTACAGCATAAATTTGATGCCATCAGAGTTGTTTCTCAAATTTAGGAAAGAAATTGAGGGGTTACGAGTTGGTGTCAATTTAGAGGTTCATTCCCTGCCTTTTAGCGGTTTTTGTTTTTTTCCGTATCATGTTTCATGCTTTTAAAACTTAAAAGCTTATTCTTTCTCTACCATCTGAAATTTTAACAATTGTTGGAGATCGGTGACAGTGTTTACTACTAGAGGATGGAGTTTAAATTATGTAAACTGCAACGTGCTTGTCTCTTGTAAACGATGTGATGATTAATTCCTTACAAGATTTTAGGTTTGATTTAATGAGATTTATTGTGTTTGTGTTGGGTTCTTCTGTTGCATGTGGTTTGGCTAACAATGGAAAGTATGTTATCTTAATATCTGGGGTTCGTTTTATGCGGCCTTTTTTTTTTTTTTTTTAATATCTCCAGTTTTATGGAGCTTCTGGCTTAGGTATAAGGATTCGACTTTTTCCACCATCTTTGCTCAATGGTTGCATTTTATTTTGTCTGTTTTTATATATATATATATATATATTTTTTGTGAGGTTTAGATAATAATGATCTAGGATGAATTGATATGTGTGTAACTCTATTGACGTAAATATACATGAATGGGCTACCTCTTTTTATTTGGCTTCGGTTAATATGTATATGGAGCTTAGTTTGTATTATTAGCTGAGGCCAGCAATGATTCGTGAAGACATTTCAATTTGTAAGTATGAATGCTAAATTTAATAGTTATTGCTGCGGAATGTGTGTTGGACAAAACTGCCAACTGACAAATATCTTTAGGTGTTTATGAAAATATGCAGGGAAGGCATACTTGGTTCATTTGAAGTTTGTTCTAAACCTTAATGTAATTGAATAAGTGACTAGAAAATTATTTATTACATATCACAACAGAATGCTTGATTGCTCCAGAACGTATTTCTCCTTGGATTGGGCCGTTGTTGTGGACATATTTGACTCTTTAACGAGCATTCATCTGCATCCATTGCATATTTTTGATTTGATAAAGGAGCATCTGTATTGTAGTTGCTTTCCATTTACCAATGGAAAGTTTTACAATGTACTTGTCAATGTTTTGTGCTTTTTCAATTGTGATTTACTGTGCTGTTGGTTTTGATTTAGTTCTATAATTCTCCAATCAATGAATACCATGCCAAAATTGTGCTGAAGCCTTTGTGCCTTGATCGGAAGTGGAAGTTCATATATGAGCCTACACATCATGATGTGCGCATTCTTTCAAAGAAGATCCCTGTAACAAGATTTCTGAATCTTCAGGTTGATCTTTCATCTTGATCCTTCTTTCTCTACCACGAATGTCCCTGGAACAGATAATTCGATGTGACGTACTAATGAGTTGATAGATATTCTTACCTCTGTGCAACTTTACTGGCTGTTGAAACAAGGCCTGGGCAAAATTTTGCATCAATAATGTTTCAACTACTTAAAATTACAGGTTGGCATAGGCCATAATTTTCAATTGCATACAACTGGTTGGAAATGGAAACTCACTACTTGTTTGGGTGGAGATGGAATATCCCGGATTCGGAATAAGACATCTTTAGGCTTGTGCCCTGGTGTGGATCTGCGGTTTGGTTGGAGGGCAGATTATGTTCTTCCAGAGATTACCGGGTAAGTTCATTGATCTTATACGTTGATAATACTGAAGAAATCATGAGATCTATTTCAAACATATGTTAATAAGATTCCAAAATAGCTGATTACAAAAAATGGATGAAACACTAACTGTTGCTCTGCAGCAATAATTTTTCTTCTTTGTTTAATTTTCTTTCGGTTCCTCATTTTTGGGTGAAATATATCCACTTATTGTATAGCTCATGTTGGGATCTTAAATTTAACAGGGCTCTAGGTGCCAATGAACCTTTATTCAACATGAACTCAGGAAGATTGCAAGCATCACTAGATAGAGTTGAGACAATTTTAACTCATACTTAATAATGCTTGTTAGAAAACCAGGTACACTGTTCTTTGAACTTGCTTTTGTTTGTTGAAGTACTTTAGTTACTATTTTGAAGGATCTGGGGTCTATTTGAAACTTACTCGAACATTTATAATTTCACTTCTTACTTTACACTCTGGATGGTGTCAATTAGATTGTTTCTATTCGTCTTGGTTACATAATAACCTTTTTTATTGATTTTATGTTTGAAGTGTTGGAAGGATATTTGTAGACGCAACCTATTGTTCAAATGTCTTGCTCGCCATTAATGGAGTTATGTGGGTCAATGATGGGTTAGCACATTGTAAATCATGTGATGATCCTTCAAAACATGGGGAAATTTACGTTATGAGTATGCACATATGTGAACAAGAATTATTAGATCTATAAAGTTTTTGTTGGTTGCTGCTTGTTGAAATTGTAAGTTCATGTATGTGGTTGGCTCTGGTATAGTGATGGTTTGTATAGCTGCTAATTTAGTAATTGCTTGAGTTTCAGCGGCTTTCATTTTTTCTATTCCATTCCTCTTTTGTTGAAGTTGAATGTCTTGAATTATTTCTACTGCAAGCTCCTTGCCCATAAAAACGGGAAAAAAATAAAAAGAATCATTCCGTAGACTTAGCAACCAAATCAAACATATGTGAAAACCATAAACAGAACTCAACCTTTAAAATACCCCTGGTCGTGCTTCACCAGTAAAGACCGAATTAACTTTTTGTGAGATGGAATCAAACGCCTGCAACCACAAGAAATTGGACAAATCTTTGCATACTTTTTGGCTACCGGCTGAATTTTACCTACGGTCTGTTGATGTGATTCAAGGAACTGAACCCATAAACACTCAAATTTTAGCTATGCACATTTAGTCTATCACCAATCATCTTAGCCTAATTCAAGACAAGTCCATAAATATTTTAACTCACTAAATGCAACTACATTGAAACATCAAAACCTAATTCAATCCAACCCCTAATTTTCCTTTAACCAATTCAGCCCAAGTCCCATTTAAAGATTCTAGTTATTCCTTTGGTTTAACGAAAATCACTTGAGCCAATGACATCTCACTTGCATGATTATCACATTACTTACATGAAGTAAAATATGAAAATATTAATCTTGAAGGAAAAAATTGAAAATTAGTAAGATTAAAAAAACTCAAGTTAATGAGTATTTTATTTTATCATTTTATTTCTTTTCCATGACTTTAAAAGTTTCAGCAAGCAAATTTAAGTTATTTGTAAGGTCCAAAGATGCATTTATAGAGGATAAGAGGTTGACTACAAAAATAAAAATATTAGGCTAAGATAATATCTACAACAAGAAAGTATTTATCTTTATTTTTCATTTTGAGATTGTTTTATATTTTAAGTAATTGTCATTTTTTAATTTTAGAATATATTTTGATCTTATTTTAATTTGAATTAGACCTTTATAAAGATCTCTAATGCATTAATAGAGGAGTTTTTTCTATTGAAAAAGTAAAATCGAAACATTGAGCTTGTTTTTCAAGTTTGAACAAACTTTTATTCTAAATTTTTTTATTGCTGAATTTAAATAGTGATTTCGTTGATTGGTGACTTTACCTTTATATCTTGAATTTATCTTGGCTAATTTGATTCTTTTTCTCTTCAATTGATTCAGACTCTACTCACTTGGTGAAATTGTTAGATTTTGTTCAAGATCTGCAACAGCTCTTGTGTCCTGCATTGATTTTGTAAACCTTGGACTGATGTGGAAGTAAATAAATCAATTTTAATTAAAATTTGCTTTGAAATTTAGGTAATTATAGTTATCATGCAAATTGGCTTTAGTGGTCAAGATTAAGGATTGATTGCAGAGCAGATTATGCTTTTAAAGTTCTTATCCTTGGGGGAGAAGGATGAAGGAGGACAAATAGTCCTACTGTAAGACTGAAGCAATTTTAAAAATCCAAACACAAGTCCTAGGTATTGAACTTTAAAATTAGGTGGATAGATTGATGGGGCTCCGTGGATGTGACCAAAAAAAAAAAAAAAAAAGGGGTCCTTTGTTCCTAGCCGTTATTGCCTCGAACGGTAAAAATCTCCTTACCATATAATTTCAAATTTGCATTAAAACTCCATCTCAATCAAATTCAATACTAGATTCTTGCATCAATCAATCTACAAAATGGCTTCCTTTAAGCTCTATGTTCATGTTCCTTCTCCACTTTCCTCCTCTCTTGTCTTAATTTCACTCTCTTTTCCTCTCTGCAGCTTCTCTGGCCCTAATTATTCTCCTCAAAATGCCACCTACTTCACTTGGTATGGCATTCCTTATAGTATCTTCCATCTCACTTCTCTCCTCCTGTGTGGGTTTTTACTCTCAGTTCATTCACTTCTACCTTATTATTACGAAAGAAAAATCAATTCTTTCAATGCTCAAGTCAACAAGGAACGTCAAAGAGGCTAATGTTTTGTTGAGATTAGAATGCGGGATTTTGATGGCAATGACTATAATGCAGTTGTTTTTGTTGGCGTTTAGCTGCGTTATTCATAACTATTGGGTGAGAGAATACGAGGAAGTGGAAGCTGAGAGAGAGGCAATGTTGAAGAAGAGAAGTAGGAGGTTACTAAAGTGCATGAGGAATCAATGGCAAATGCAGCTAAGATTGCAAAGTTTAAAGCTAAAGAGTTTGATGAGACTGTAAAGAAAAGTATAGACAGTGGCTGGCAACTGATTTTGAAGGCTGAAGGCAACATTTGGTTGTTAAAAGTTGTAAACTAAATAACGTTCAACTATTTGCTGCTTGTTTGGTTTCCTTATTTGGCCACTCCAGTGGTGGTCAATGAATGTGTAGTATGTGAACCTGTTTATGAATTTTCTTTGCAACATTAAGAGTATGATGTAACGTATGTGTGAGTGTGCATATATTATATGGGGTATGCTCGCGTGTCAATGAAACAATATGTTTCAATTAATAGTACTACTCTTCTATTGAAACTTAGTTAAACCTACAAAATTTTTTAAAATAATTTTATTGTTAATAGTTTTTGCATTTATAGTCAACTCTAATTTAAATTTACCATAAACAGCTAATTTTAAAAAATAGAACTCAATTGCCCTTTTAAGTAAAACAAAAACAAATAAATATCACACTTTATTTCTTTTCCTTTCACTTTCTGTCACTTTCTATCTCTTTTCTTTAAATTTTCTCTTTTAAAAACTATTTTCTCTCTCAAATCAAAATGTAAAAAGGATAAACTATTTATTTATCAATGCTTGCAAGATTTAAATTTATTTGTTAGGATATTAGATATGTGTTGTTTGAATTTATTGATTGAAAAAAATTAGAAAAAGTATTTGTGATTTTGCATGCCTTTCAGGAAGAATTTGTTTGCCAGATTTGTAGGCATTTTGCATGCTTGGAGATGAAAAATTTATAAACAAGATTAATGCATATGTGTTATTTGAAGAATGAAAAACCGAAAAATAAAAATGAGGGCCACATAGCGCAGCATGCTGTATGATGTCATGATTGGGCCATTACCTTCTCCCTAAAAGAGATGTCCATTAGAGTGGGTTCTAACTTGCTTCCCAAAAGATATGTCCATTAGGGTGTACAGAACTCACCCTTGTGAACTCCAAGAATAATCTATTCCTATCCAATTTGGAATTCCATCACACTCTCTCCCATTCAATTTTGTGATGCCCTCGTCACAGCGAGGTTCCCTACATATTAGTCCTGTTCTACTTTAAGACTTATGAACCCCTGTTCTACTTTAAGACTTATGAACCCTTTATGGATACATTACAAATGCATGAATATTTGGTTGAGATATTAAAATTAGAATAAATTTGGTTATGATACCACTTTGTCACGGACTGGGTCATTATCTCCTCCCCAAAAGATATGTCCATTAGAATGTACAGAGTCCACTGTTATAAATCTCAAAAATAGCCCATTCCTATTCAATGTAGGATTTCGTCACAATGAGTTGTGCTAAATAACACTTACCTTCCCAATTTACTAGGCTAGGCAGCTCCCTCCCTCCATTTTATTTTTTTCTTTTTTATTAATTAAATATTAATAATTAAAATATTAGAATTTAATAAATATATTAATTACTAATTAGTAATTATATTAATTGTAAATTTAAAATTAATTATGTATGTAATAATATTGATTATTATTAATTATATTAGTAATCCTAATTTATATAATTAATTATTTAATTGTATACTATTGATACTAAATAATTAAAAATAAATTATGAAAAATAAATAATTTAAATATTTTATATTAATTATGTATTTAATTGATATTACATTTAACATGTAATTAAAAATTTATACAATTAATTATGTTTTAATATTTATGTATATTTTAATTTAAGTACTTATGAATATAATATTAATTATGTGCTAATAATCAACATCAACATATTAACTACATATATTATTTTGTAATGAATAAAATTTTACTTTTATTATTTATAATGGTTATTTATTATAATACTTAATTAAAATTTAATGTTTAGTTTTCTAGTCTATTTATACTAATAATCCTCATTTATCTAGTTAATAATTAATAATTTTAGCTTTATTAATTGCGTTATTAACAATTAATTGCACAGTTTCTCATTAATATTTATTAGATATTACACTTACTCCTAATATTTAATTATTTAATTAGCATGTAATTACAAATTTATAAAATTAAATTACTGTTAAAATTTAGTTTGTAATTTTCAATTTTTGAATCAATTATTTAGTAATTAAACATTGATAATACAATTATGCCATGAAAGAAATAGTAATATTATAAATTTCTTGAAATTTTTAATTATTAATTATAATATGTTTTACCAACTAATTTATACGTATTACTTGAAATTTAGATAATTCATATAAATTAATTAATTGGTATTCAACTTTACACATTTTTTAAGTTTTTTTTCGCTAAATTTAGTATGAAATAAATTTTAATTAATTAACTAATTAATTTAATTTTTAGTTTCTTTACTCAAAGATGGTTGAGTTTTTAATGGTTTTTGTGTGTAACAGAGGATCATGGGTATCATTAAATAATGGTTTTGAGCAATACACTTGTAAAAAGATTTAACTCTTAATCATACCAAAAAACATCAATTATCAATAACTAATAGACTTGATGCATGATCACCTTGGTATTGATCCATCAAATTTTAATATTAAAATCAGAATAAATGCGAGAGATGTTGGTACTATGCAAATATCACAGATGACTCAGAAATATTTGCTTTCGTTGATAGTGTAATGATTACTTAAATAAGAGAGTTTAGTTTGCTATACATCATAACAGAGCAAATTGTTATTAACGAGTGTAAACTGTCTTGCACTTTTCAATTTCAGTAAGACAATCTAGAAGTCCATGAACAACCTTTTGTTTGTACTGGTGGAAGCAAGATGCATTGTCAAGTTTAAACCCTGGGAACATATGTGTTGGATAGATTATTAATTCAAAAAATAGTTACAAGTTGCATTAATATGGTGGCATTAAAATAACACTTTTAGTTCAAGGTTTGCAAGTCCACGTTTAAACAGTTTGAGGCAAAATGTATAATTGATGAATGTAGATGGCAAGTTCAAGCAATGAGCACATATGAAAATGGATAGTATTGGTTAATAAATAGTTTGAGATAGTTCATACTTGTCGAACTAATCAGTTACAGCAAGGACATCACTAGGCAAGTAATAGGCTTATTATTGAATATATTATAGACAAGTTTTAAGATCCTAGCAAGATTTACACTAATAAATATTCAAGATGATATCTATCAAGTTTGATAGATAAATTGAGGATGATACAGCTAAAGACAGTCAACTATTTATAATATGAGGTTAGATTCCATAAGTGGATTAGGTTTCGCGCGACGAGACGACATTATAACCACTAATATGGTAGAGAGTTTGAATGTGTTACTTAAGGATGCATGTTGTCTACTGATTGTAGTATAATCGATTGGATGTGGTCAATGTTGCAATGTTGGTTTTACAAGAAGAGAGAGGATGCTTCAAAGCACGATGTTAACATTTTGACTGATAATGTACTATTAAACAATTGGCAGAGAAGAGTCGACCTCACTTATTATGTTAATATTCACTGTTTTTGGAAAAAATTCAAAGTCAGAAGCAGAAACAAAAAAGTATGTGTGTGTGTGTATATATATATATATTATTGATCAATAATAAATTAATATATATTAATAATTATTTATACTAATAATATTAATATAATTTATAATTTATATATTAATAATAATTTATGACATATAAAATTATATGGTTCAACACCATAAATGTCTTAATCAAATAATAAATATCAATTATGTACTATTTCAACATCAATACATTCATTTTAAGTAAGAAAAAGTAAGATAATTTTATTAATTATAAGTATTCTATTGTTTCACCCAAAAATGTTTTATTATTTAATTGTAAACTTCAAATTAAAATGCTTTATTTTAGATCATCATTTTCATTAAATATCATGAAAATATTTTTGTTTAATGCAAATGATAATCAACAAATAAAAATGTGATGAGCAATAACTTTGATAAATCATATAATCAAAAAATATATATAGCCCTTAAAGTAATCGGCTTAAATAAAAATTAAGTGCTATTTTTATTCTAAAAAAATGTCCATGCTTGCTACTAAAATTATATTAATGTCTTAAATCAACATACTAAATGAACTTACACATAAAAATGCCATAGTCATTGTTGTCGAGGCAAGTCACTAATCATTTGCCACACAAATGCTTGGGTATGGTCATAAAAATTCGGCCTATCAGCATGAACCCCCCAATGATTCTTGACATAAGATAACAACTCACATAATGGCTTTAATGCTTTCTTCGTATCTTTCTTAGAATGGCCCAATGGTGATGAGTCGTATATTACAATGAGTCGACTATGCTAGTCCACATAAAATACAACCCAATGCTTATTATAGGTTAGTCTTAGAATGAGCACATAATTGTACATGCTCTAAGGCCTTCGGCATCCTCAGCATCTCCTTTAATGTATACATTTTGGTCCAGTCTGGAAGGAAAAGAACCTATCTACAACTTCTTTTTAGATACCAGCTTTCATGTGTATAATAATTAAGTTTGCAAAATATAAAAAAAAGTACAACACGTAAGTTACTTATTTGATGCTACAACATACTTCCTTTAAATTTTAGAATACATACATATAAGTGCAAGAAGGTAATCATCTAATTCTAGTTTAATATATATATATATATATATATAAAATACTTTTATCAATGGGCAAGTAGATATGGGTTTTTGTCAACATGCTGAAAATACAAGAATCAATAATTTTATAAACTACATATACTATGCTATTTAAAAATTTAAATACAATCACCAATACAAATAATATGGAGAGAATATATCCAATTACTATATCCTCTAATTGAAAGTCTGGATCAAAAATACTATAAAGCGAATTCGGTATCAAAGTCACTGAATGTGTCTCAATGCAAGCATCTAGTATTTGTAGCCACTTAAAGTACTTTTTTACCAAATTCTTTGAGCAAGAGGCCTAAGGATTAACAACTAATTCAATAAATATGTTGGTAAAGGTCAGTTGGAGGATACTACACAATGTCTCTTTACAAGATTAGTATAAGGGCTTATGTTATATGAACCATATAAGCCTTATAAAGTATATTAGAGATTGGTAGAGCTTCATGGATATCATTTCAACTACTGAAGATCTTCAAGCATATACAATATCCATTGATTTATATGGTGATGTCTAATTATACTAAATAAGGCTTTTTTAAGCATATACAAAAGAGAAAATCGCACTACATCTATATAAAACCCATTATTTGGACCCAAGGAAGGCATAATAGTCATTTCACAAATATGAGTTATAAAACATTGATTTCTCGTAAAGTATGCATGAATCAATATAAGGACAAGATGATCAAAAAATCATTATCTGAAAATACTTTTTCTCTCATCTCTCTCTCTCCCCTCATTATGTCTTTTTTTCAAATAAACAGTGCTTTTTTTCTCTGTTGATCAAATTTTAACAACACCAGTACCATTAGATTCCTCTCGTCATCATAATCACAACCATGCAAAGAACGCTGTCAGCAGAGCTTTTATTTCTATTCACGTGCCACTGTAAGTATTACTAGCTAAATTTTTCGTCGTTGATTTGGAACATTTTTTTGGTAAATGAATTAACACCTTCATCACATTCAAACTTCTGCCATCTTGCTTCATGTCATGCTATGGTGATTTTCTTGTGAACTCCCTCATTTTTTTATCATGGTTTTGTTGATCACTAAACCTTGATTTTTGTGCATTTTTTCTATAAATAGCAAGGTTCTCGAAAATTTTCTCATAACTAACAAACTCTTGGAGGTATGTTCTACAATGTGAATGTGTTATTTTATATGAATCAAGATATTTTGGCTATATAACGATGTCCCAAAACGGGGTAGTTGAAAATATATTTTGTATAATTTCCAACAAACAAAAATATAATTTTGGATATATCAATATTATAAGAAGATTTTTGAGGTTGATACAAACGTGACAGTATAATTAATTCATGAAACGGAGATCATTAGAGTGTGAGTCTACTATTTTAGTTAAGCTTAGTTTGGTTCGCTATAGTGCCACTATAGTACTAGTTTGCTATAATACTTTATGTTTTTTGAGCATTTCTTTAATACGTGTAAGAAAATTATTGGGAGTGAATACCATCTCTAGTATTGTGAATGGATATTTAGTATTTTAATTTTGTTAAAAATTTAATTTATATAAAATATATTTAAAATTTAGTAATTTAATTTTAATTTATTTACTTATGAAATAAAAAATACTAGAGTTACTTAAAAATAAATTTTAGATAAATATTAGAATAAGAGTTTTGATGACAGGTATGTAGTATGATTGTAACACTATAGGATGTAGTTTATGGACAGACCTATTTAAAGGCTTTATAAGTGAGGTGAATTAGGTAGAGTTATTATTTGAATAAGTTGATGGAAAGATCAATTAGTGTCGATATTTTAGGGAGTGCCACGCCAGTCACTTCATGGTCTCCAGCTAACACTATGTGTTGGGCAGGTTTTATAAATTATTAATAAATTTTATTTTTATTAAAATAAATTAAAATAGTATTTATTTTTATAAAAGAATACATTGGTTGATTCGAGTGAGCTCTAGTCAGAGTACGACTCGAATAGAAATGGCGAGTTCAATAATATTTTAAAATAAATTATTTTAGTATTTCTATTCTTTTTTTTTTAACGAAATTATTTTATTAAATTCCAACTCACAGAATATATTTTATATACTTATTCCCCTTACTTCCATATTCTAGGTTTAGGTTTAGAGTCGATCAGTGACACATGCTAAGGGTAAACTTACTTAACATATACATTTGGGTACGATATTCTCAACTCATAGTTGAGTTTTACAAGGTCCACAAAGCCATTTGATTTGTGAGATATATTTTGTATTATTATAGTTTTGTTATTTTGAAAATTTGTTTTTGCACATAATTATATTGGAAAAGATTTTATGAATATGTTATGAATTTTGTACATTTGATATTATGATTTTTTTGTGTTTGTGGAAGGGTTTTCGATACCTTGTTGGTTTTCAAAAGTCATACCTTGCTAGTGAGATGTAACTCAAGGGCATACAGTGATTGTCATGTGAGGATCTTCGGGTCATGACGTGATAATTTTATGGGTATCAAAGCCTAAGTTTTACTAAAATTTGAAATATTTTTCAATTTTTTTGTTTTATATCTTAATGAACCTTATGTGAGTCAAGAAAAAAGGTTTAGTAAATAGGGTTTTGAATTAGAAAAAAGTAAATAATCATTTCTTTTGTGGAAATCATGCAATCATATATGAGAAATATTAAAATATGCCATAAAAGCCATTCATGTTATCAACTTCAGAGATATATTTGTCTTGTATATATATTATATATTAATAAAAAAAAATTTGTCCATTAATATAGGTTGTTTCCTTAATTTAGTCATGCATTTAAACAAAATATATTTATAAATTGTCCAGATAATTCATTTAATAGTTAAATGATATTATTAAAACTATTACTTCCGGAGATGATATCGATTGGACAACAATATTGTATAGCAAGCATTCTAAATATCTTCATTGAATATCATGAGATGATATTAGTGTGGATAATGTGATGGTCATGTTATTAGGATATTAGCATGAATTAAATAGTCAGAGGACTATTTATTCGAACATGACCATATAACAATAAATTATATGGTATTATATGTAGTCAATAATTTATCGTATAATCATACTAGTGTGTGACGTTATCTTTTAACCCAAGACATTACTATTGAATTTGGTATAGATGCATTAGTTAATATGGTGTATAAGTATGAGACTAGCTATGACTTGCATGATAAAACTAATTTAGTTAAATGTTATTTATATTTAAAAATGTGTGATGATCAAGATAGGATTTATTAGCTTGATGTGTGGGATTGGAGTAATCCTGACTCAATTTAAATTCGAGTTCTCATACAAATATTAATAAATGGCTAAAAAAATAAATATCTAGTTAAAGTGATCAAATGTCACACGAAAGAGTTCGTGGTGACAAGTTCAATACATATTGATCGAAGTTTCATAATTTTATTGATAAAAAATTTTGACATACTATGGACCCTAAATCGATTGGGATTATACACTCAAATGACTTTATCCATACAATATGTATAATTGAGATGGGAATTGATAAAGTATGACTTCATTATAGATTAGGGATTATGACACATTACTAAAGGTTAACCATAGTCATTGAACAATTGAAAATTTTGATAAACTTGAAAAGTTCGAAATAAATTCACGACTATTTTATAATGAATCCACAAGGTCATAATAATAACTTTTAAGATAATATTTAAACTAAAATAAATATATATAATTATTATATATATTTATGAATTCTTTGAAGTATTTAAAAGAGCTTTCTTTGAATTTGCATTAAAATATAATTCATTATCAAATTAAAAATATTAATTATTTAAGAACCTAACTAAAAATATATTTGTAATTATAGGACAATTACACATTGATCAATATATATTTGCACTTAAATGTATAAAATAAAAATTATGGGATAATGATCATTATATCCATGAAACATATTCATCTTTTAAGTAGAAGTGGCGGCATATGTGAAAAATCATGGTTATATTTAAATATATATATGGCTACCTTTACCCTTTATAAATGAAAAAATTTTTGCCATAAACCCTAGAATTCTCTCAAGTTGACCTAATTTTTTTTGAAGTCCATTTGGTGGTGCAAATTGTAGAGACTTCACACAATTGAAGGTTTTCCATCGTCCTTCATTAAGTAAGCAAACTCATTCATAAATTGCCATAATATGCATATATGAGATATATATATATATATACATATGATATTTCATGTGTTTGTGAAAATGCATGAATGAATTCAAACTTTGATTTTATACATGTTATGAGCATTTTAATTCAACATGAAAAGATAGGGGTAGACCCCTTAGAGAAGCACCTCCATCAGAAGCTAGCTAAGAAGAGGCATCATATGTTCCTCGACCCCCATAACCGGAACAGTTTGCACCCCCGGTACCACTTTTCGCTCAACTTAAAATGGACATGCCTTCTCCTATGATGCCAGAAGTATGGAATGCCTATATGGCATATTAGAATGTGCAAGCCTTTGCATAGGCTCAATCAGGATAGGAACCTTATCCTTATCTATTCATGATACCACAGTTGCTGCCATTGCTCTAGTAGGATATGTTGAGACCTTCAGACCTGTTTTGACATTATCTAAGCTAATTAAGAAAGTGAGGTAGCTCGGGAGTGGATCATTTTAAGCACCACTAATACGGCGGTAGCTAGCAAATGGCTAAAGAAAGTTAAAAAGGATTTGATGGACATAGGTATTAATGATGAGGTCAAGTTAAAGGTAGCCAGACGATTATTAAATGACAGCACAACTATTTAGTGAGAGAACATAGTTTTTAAATCTTTTAATTCATTGATTTGTGATGATTTTATTAGAAAATTCAAGGATTAATATTATATTGCTTTCTATTGTAGAAAGAAGAAATAGGAATTTCTAAGATTGAAGCAAGTAGGAATAATAGTGACTGAATACGAGACACAGCTGAGGAAGTTGTTAGATTTTATTCCTAAATTTGCAATAAAAAAGAATTTGCGCGCTACTTTTGAAGAGGGACTGAATTTAGAGATTAAGGAGAAGATGTCCCTTACTAGGAATCAAAGTTATAAGGAACCAATTCAAATGGCACTGAGAACAGAGAAACTGGTCAGAGAATAGAGATCTAGGGGACAATTACAGAAGTAAAAGTGTATCGCTTTTCTCCATGGCCGCCATCAAAGAGAAGTAGTAGTAGTGGATCATTGAGCAGTGTTTTAGATATAGGTTCAGTTGACACTCCACCATTCCCTCTTCGAGAGTAAAGATCATCTTGATTTAGGTCTTCAACTTTGGATATACATTGAGTGCTAAACAGACCTCGAGGTTGATAAGCGTGCAAATTGTAGTAGATCTCATGATGATCCATGTCTTTTACTGTCAAGATGTTACAGCTGTAGGCAGACAGAACATATTTGGAAAATTTTTTTGAGCTTGAGTATGTCCAAGAATATTTGTCTAACAGGCATGAGTCAAAATCTAATGTAAAAGAGGAGTCAGTCGATGAGCCAGCACTTAGTCATAGTCAATTCAAGATTAGGTGCATGTAGTGCATTTATTGCTCAGGGTGCTCAAAAATCACAAAGTAGAGTTTAGACATGGGTGTTTGCTTTGAATCAAGAACATGCACAAGCTAATTCGAATGTGTAACAGGTATCGTGACCATCTTTAATCATCCAACTTATATTCTTATTGACACTGTATCACATAGGTCATTTGTTAGCACCGCATTTACATTTTATGTCAATAGGATCTCACACCATTTGATCAAGAATTAGTTATACATACTTTATTAGGATAAATTATTTTGAAAGATGGTGTTGGAGAGTATGAAATTATAGTAGGAGAGGTTGTCTTGGAAGTTGATTTAATCATTAAAGATGCAAGAAATGAAATTACAGTGGGAGAGCTTACCTTGGAAGTCAATTTAATTTCATTAAAGATGCAAGAAATGAAATTACAGTAGGAGAAGTTGTCTTGGAAGTCGATTTAATTTCATTAAAGATACAAGACTTTAATATTATCTTAGGAATGGACTAGTTATCTAGACACAAACTTTTAACCAATGTGATTTTAACATTATAGGCTAAGAGATTGATGTAGAAAGGTTGTGAGACATATCTAGCACATGTAGTTGACACATCGGTGTAAGAGATTCAGTTGGAATATATGCCTATAGTGAATGAATTTTCAAACGTGTTTCTTAAAAAGTTACCTAGATTACCCATAAAGTGAATTTGATTTTTGCATTGATCTCATGCCAAGAACCACACTGCAACTATACTACTTTACCGTATGGCATCTGTCAAGTTTAAAGAACTCAAGGTACAGTTATAAGAGTTATTAGAAAAATATTTATCTGACGTAGTATGTCTCTTTAAGGCATACCGGTATTATTTATTAGGAAGAAGGATGGCACCATAAGATTGTACATAGATTACTGATAGTTAAATTGCGTGACTGCTAAGAATTAGTATTCATTGCCGCGTATTAATGATTTATTTGATCAATTATAAAGGGTGTGCATACTTTCCAAGATAGATCTAAGATCCAGATACTATCAGTTGAGAATAAGAAAAGATGATATCCTTAAAACTACTTTTAAAACTAGATATGGACACCATAAGTTCTAAGTAATGCCATTTGGGTTAACCAATACCCTAGCTACATTCATAGACCTCATGAACCGTGTTCTTTAACCATATCTGGATAAGTTTGTGATCGTATTCATTGACAATATCTTAATGTACTCATGGAGAGAAGAAGAACACACTTAATATTTGAGAATAGTACATCAGATTCTAAGGCAATAACAATTGCATGCCAAGTTCTCTAAGTGCGAGTTTTGGCTGAGAAAAATTGGTTTTTTTGTGCATTTTGTATCAGGAGATAGGATCTTTATGGATCCTATGAAAATAACAGCCATAATGCAGTGGAAACAATTGAAGAATGTTTCAGAGGTATGAAATTTCTTGGGGCTAGTTGAATATTACCATAGGTTTATAGAGAACTTTTTGATTTTGGCTACACTATTGACTTGGTTAACTTAAAAGGAAGTCAAATATAAATGGGATAACGAGTGTGAGCAGACTTTCTTGGCTTTGAAAGAATATCTTACCTTTATTTCGCTCCTTACTCTTCTTACACCAAATAAAAGTTATGTAGTATTCAACGATGCTTCTAGGCAGGGACCTGGTTATGCCCTTACGCATGATGGAAAGGTGATTGCTTATACTTCCTGACAACTTGAGAAACATGAAGCCAATAATCCTATCCATTACTTAAAGTTGGTTGCTGTAGTTTTTGCGTTGAAAATATGAAGGTATTATTTATATACGAGCAATGCGGAATATTTATTGAGTATAAGAATTTGAACTACTTATGTATTCAGAAGGAACAGAATTTGAAGTAGTGGAGGTGATTATCGCCTCATTAAAAATTATGATCTAACCATTGATTATCACATGAGTAAGACAAATGTAGTGGCTATTACATTAAGTGGAAGTCTTCAGCCACTCTATCACATGTTTGTGCAATTTCCTTACCGATGTTACTGGATTTTAGGTCTATGGGAGTGAAAATGGGTTATTATGGTATAGGAGTTTTGGTATTTAATTTTATGGTTATTTTGGTTAAACATATAAAAGATGTAAAGATGCAAGATAGTGAGCTGGTTAAGGTCTTTCAAGGAATAATGAATATAATGAAGGTGAGTTCTATATTACTCAGGATGGGATGTTGAAGTTGAAAGATAGAATCTGTGTATCCAAAGTTGAAGAATTAAAAAGGGCAATCATGGAAAAAGCACATTGCTCTACTTTTTATGATACATCCAAGTATTAAGATGTACAGAACTATCAAGTATTAAGTGTCTAGATACCTGGTATGCCAGAGGTGAAGGCTAAATATTAGAAGCCTGCTAAAACTCTTTAGTTATTACATATTCTTGAGTAGCAGTGGGAACACATCACTATGAATTTCGTGATCTGTTAATCTTGTACATAAAGTAGTTACGATGTTATCTAAGTGGTAGTGGATCGATTTACAAAATCGGCACATTTCTTGTCGATTTAAAATACTTAATCGATAGAGAAGTTCAGGAGGTTATATGTTGCAGAGATAGTCCAACTACATAAAGTGCCAATAACAATTGTGTTGGATCGAGATTCTCACTTCACATATCGATTTTGATCGAAACTTCAAATAACATTGGGTACTATTCTGAAGTTCAGCATTGCTTTTCACTTCAGACTGACAGCCAATAAAAAAGGATCATATAGACCTTAGAAAACATGATTCAAGCTTGTGTGTTAGATTTTCATGGTGGTTGGGATTTGCATCTATCTTCGGGTGGCGTTTGCTTATAATAATGGCTCCCTATAAAACGTTGTATGGATGAAAGTATAAAACCACACTTTGCTGGGATGATATGGATAAAAGGAAGCTAGACAATATTGTGCTAATCGAAGGTACAACTAAAAAGATCAAGATTATCAAGGATAGATTAAAAACTGTATAGGACCGCCAAAAGAGTTTTGCAGACGATCGACCCAAGGAATCAGAGTTTGAGTTAGGAAATACAATTTTCCTTAAAGTTTCACTTTAGAAGAGAGTAACCAGATTTTGTAATAAAGAAAATCTCTATCCTTGTTACATTGGTCTCTTCAGAATAACTGAGAGGATAAGTCCCGTGGCATATTGATTGGAGTTGCCCTCGAATTTGAAAAAAATCCACGACGTCTTTTATGTGTCTATGTTGAGGTAGTACGTACCAGATCTTTCCCATCTCTTAAAAGCACCATCTATGAATTTGAGAAAAGATATTAACTATAAGGTCCTACTAGTTTAGATTATAGATTAGGCAAAAAAAGTACTGAGGAGAGGCAAAACAATTCCCATAGTTAAGGTGTTATGGCGTAACAACCAACTCAAGGAAATGACGTGGGAATTTGAGCATGTCATGCAAATGCAATATATTTATCAATTTCAGTGAAGGAAGATGGAATTGTAAAACCATCATTCAAACTTAAGGAGAGCTAAATAGTTATTTTACAAATATGAGTTGTAAAACACTGATTTTTTGTAAGCTTGCACAGGGTCTATATAAGGATAGGATAGTCAAAAAATTATTATTTCAAAATACTTTCTCTTTCTCCCCTCTCTTTATACTCTGTCTTTTTGAGTGAACAGTACCTATTTTTTTTTTCTCTAATGATCAAATTTCAACACCGTTGTAACCATTAGATTTCCCTCACCACCATGATTGCAACTGTACAAAGAGCACTATCATCGGAGTTGCTGTCACTATCATTGGTGTGGCTCTTTTTTGGCAAACTCTCTCATTTTTTAGCCGTGGATTTCTTGGTTGACAAGCCTCTATTTTTATGATTTTTTGATGAATAACGAGGTCCTCAGAAATTTTGTTACCACCAATAAAGTCTTAGAGGTACATTTTACAACACGAATATGTTATTTCATATAAATTGAGATGCTTTGATTGTATAACAATGTCCCAAAATGGGATGGTTGGAAATGTATTTTATATAATTTTTGACAACTAAAAATATGATTTTGGATATATGGATGTTGTAGGGAGATTCTTGAGGTCAATACAAATATGACAGTGTAACCATACATGAAACGGAGGTTGTTGGAATGTGAGTCTACTATTCTAGTTCGGTTCAGTTTGGTTTGGTCCAGTTTGTTATAATTTTGGTCTACTATAGTAACTTTACATTTTTTGAAAAATTATCCAATGCGCACAAAAAGAATTATTGAGTGAATACCCTCCCTAAAATTGTGAGTGAATATTTAGTATTTTAATTTTGTAAAAATTTAATTTATATAAAATATATCTTAAATTTAATAAGGTGATTTCAATTTATCTTCTTATGAAATAGAAAATATTAAAATTATTTAGAAATATATTTTAGATAAATATTATAATAAGGGTTTTGGTGACGAGCATATAGTATGGCTGTATTATTACAGGATATAGCTTATAGGCAGACCTATTTAGAAGCTACATATGTGAGGTGAATTTGATGAGATTGTTATTTAAATAAGTTAATAGAAAGACTACTTAATGTCAGTATCTTAGGGAGTGCCATGACAGTTACCTTATGATCCCTAACTAATGCTAGTGTGTCGGGCGAATTTTATAAAGAGAATTATATTTTTATAAATTATTAATAAATTTTATTTTTTAAAAATAAATTAAAATTATGTGTATTTTTATAAAAGAAGACACTGGTGGATTCAAGTGAACCTCGATCAAAGTATGACTCGAATAAAAGTAGCAAGTCCAAAAATATTTTAAAATAAATTATTTTAGTATTCTCACTTTTTCTTTTCTAATGAAATTATTTTGTTAAATTCTAACTCACGGGATATATTTTATATACTTACCTTATTTACTCCTATATTCTAGGTTCAAGTTCAAGGCAAAGCAGCAATGCATGTTAAGAGTAGAGCTGCCTGGCGTACATATTCGGGTACGATATTCTTGACTCATAATTAGGTTTTACAAGGTCTAATAGGTCATTTGATTTGTGAGATTTATTTTGTATTATTATATTTTTGTATTTTAAAAATTTGTATTTACACATGTTTATATTAGAAAGGATTTTATGAATATATTATGAATTTTGTACATTTGATTTATGATTTTTACGTGTTTGTGAATGGGTTTCTAATGTGTTACGAGTTGTTGAGAGGCGTATTTTACTAGCGAGATATAACTCATGAGCACGTGATGATTATCATGTAAAGACCTTTAAATTTAAACCCATGTAAAGACCTTTCTATCACGAATGACAGAGAAATCAAGCTTGTGATATACCTCCTCCATGTCATCGTTTGTAATGAATGCTCGACTGTCAAAGAATGCAACCCAAAGACAACTACTCTTAGGTACATTAACTATTGATAAGTGGCCACAATATAAACCAGTGATTGCGCCAAACGCTATGTGAGAGAAACAAATATTATGCTAACCCACGAGAAACCACATCTCTTTGAAACTAGCATTTACATAAGCCTAGTGTAGTAGCATATGATGTAGTAGACATTAATTATGCATTATCTTAATTCGTAAAAGATGTCCAAAGCAAGTATGTTCAAATATTTCAAGTTGGACTATAGTCAACTTTTGTGTGTTTTAGTCTATCGCCATTAAATGTGATTTATAACTCAACTTTGAATAAAAGTGCTCTTTTGCTGCAAGCTTTAATTGTAGTTGAATTTTTATTTATCCCTATTAAAAGGTACATAAGTGAATTGTAAAAAATTACAAAATATAAATTATGTAATAACTAACATTAAACAATTAATTAAAATTAAATAAACTAAGATAATAACTAATGTTAAATAATTCATGAACATATGCATAGATTATTCAAAACTATTAATTAATGATATTAATATAGTATTGACTATTAATAATAAATAATCAATAATCAATAAATTAAATATATTCATTTGACATTAATTATAAAAATATTACTAAATTATTTAAATATTATTAATTAAATATTACTTATTATTATCAAACAATAATAATTACATAAATAAACTAGTAAACAAAACATTAAATTTTAGTTAAGTATTATAATAAACAATCATAACAAGTAATTAATTTTTAGTTAAATATTGCCATAAACAACAGATTGTGGATCAATAAAATATAAAATATTTATTAATTACACTTTAATTTAACGTGAATATTAGATATATAATCTCTTTAAATTATCATTTATTTATTTTTAATAAATTATATTTAATTATTTATTATTAATATTATACAATTAAATAATTAATTATATACATTAAGATTATTAGCATAATTAATAATCAATACTATTACATGATTAATTTCAAATTTATATTTAAATTAATAATTTAAGAATAATATAATTATTAGTTAAAAAATAATATAACTACTAATGAACATTTAATATATTTAGTTATAAATATTATTTATTATTAATTATATAAATTAGGATTATTAGTATAAATAGACTAGAAAATTAAACATTAAATTTTAATTAAAAGTCATAATAAATAATTATTTCGAATAATAAAAATGAAATGTTATTAATTATAAAATAATATATGTAGTTAAAATGTTAATGTAGATTATTAGAACATAATTAATAATATATTCATAATTAATTAAACTAAAATATATCTAAATATTAACACATAATTAATTGTATAAATTTTTAATTACATGTTAAATGTAATATCAATTAAATACATAATTAATATGAAATATATAAAATATTTAAATTATTAATTATTTATTTCTCATAATGTATATTTAATTATTTATAAATTAGGATTACTAATATAATTAATAATAATCAATATTATTACATACATAATTATTTTCAAATTTAAAATTAATATAATTACTAATTAGTATTTAATATATTAATTAAATTTTAATATTTTAATAGTTAATATTTAATTAATAAAAAGGAAAAAATTAAAATGGAGGGTGGGACTACGTAGCACACCAAATTAGAGCACAACGCCTACTGCATGCTACACCATGCGGCCCTCTTTCTTTTTTTTTTTTTTAGTTTTCTAATTCTTCAAATAACACATATGCACTAATCTTATTCACAAATTTTTCATCCCCAAGCATGCAAAATGCCTACAAATCTAGCAAACAACTTCTTTCTTGAAGGCATGCAAAATCAAAAAATTTTCTCTAATTTTTTTCAATTAACAAATTTAAACAACACATATCTAAATTTCTAATAAATAAATTTAAATTTTGTGAGATTGATAAATAAATAGCATAACTTTTTTGTAGTTTGATTTCAAAAAGAAGTAATTCTTAAGAAAGATAATAGTTTTTGAAAGTGAAAGTTTGAAGAAGAGAAAGAGACAAAAAGTTAAAGTGAAAGAAAGAGAGTGTGATATTTGTTTATTTTTGTTTTAGTTATAAGAGCAATTGAGTTCAATTTGGCTACGAAGAAGAGTAAAAGTGAAAGAAAGAGAGCATGATATTTGTTTATTTTTATTTTGGTTATGATGGCAACACTACTTAGTGCTCCTTAAACTATATGGTCCATTTTAGTTTTATGAATTGTTATTATTTTATGGATAAATGTATTGCTTTGTTTATGGCATGTCTTGTAAGAATCCATTTTTGTGGTAGATGAAATTCATTCTCTTGGCTATACTTATATTAGTATTAGATGTTTAATTTTTGTTACTAAATGGATAAAGACGGAGTTTGATATATTTAGATTTTATATTAGTTTATTTTGCATTAAAATAGTTGAGTTTAAGTAAGTTTTTGAGCATATAAATAGTGCCATATGAATAATGCAATGGGCACAGTAAATGAATAGTGCCAATGACTAATGCTAATGGAAAGTGCAAATGTCTAGAATCATGATGTTGAGATATCGCTAACTCGACACTCAAGAGTTGTAAAGTACTTCATATGTGAATAATGATAAGCAGTGTTGAATAGTGAATACTACTTTGATGTCAAATTTACACACACTCGGCACTTAGACGGCCTAATTTCTAGGAAACTTGCAAAGTTAGCACCCATTTCTCACTTGAGCAATAAATAGTAATATAAGTCTTGCTCATGAACAATAGTCATAAATAATGACTAATAATTAAAATCATGAATAATACCTCCGCACAAAGCCAGCACTAACATGGAACTCGACATTGTGAATAGTATTCATGAACAATGACATTGCAAAAAAAAATATAAATTATTAAAAAATTTAACCTAGTGTTAGCAACGGTCACCTTATATTTTTGTTTTTGAGCATAAAAAACTTCTGAGTGTATGAAAATGGTTTTTTTTTTAAACTTCTTAGTGAGAGAAACTAATATATTTAAAGTGAATATGATTTACTTGGTTATTTGTTTTCATAGCCTTTCACCATATTTTTATACACCAAATCCAATTGAGAAGTTTTAAGAGTCATGATTATTTTTGGTGACTAAAGGTCTAGTTTTGTAAATGTATGCATTTACTAATTCCATCGAGGAAAGAAATTTTAGAATTTTAGATATGAGATCACTTAAAGTGGCTTACTCAGTAAATTAGTTAGAATTGGGTTTTAAAAGTGTTTGTAACAAATTACTATTTATAAGGTTTTCTTTATTATTGGTTACTTTTGTAGCTCTTATTATTAGTCTATAGGATTTTTATCCTATAAGAGATCTTCATAAGGTTTCTCTTTGTTAACAAATTTTTAGCTTTTTATTTACTTTTGCTTATTACTTTGGGATTTGTTTATTGTTGTGGTTTTATATTATTAAATTATTTGAGAACTATTATTTAGAGTTAACAAATTTTAACGTATTTTAATTTATTAATAATTTAAGTCTCTACTTTGTCAAACATTTTCCACCCCACCCCTTCCTTTCCCTCTTAGCTATTTAAGGTTTATCGTATTAAGTTTAACATTATCTTAATATTTACCACTGTATAATTTTGGTGGTTTGCGTACTAATTTTGATAGTTTGCAACACCACCGTATATGTGTCATTTTTTTCAAATATAATATGTAATTCTTTCATATCATCTTTTGCTTGCTGATTTTTTTTCTTCATTATTGAAGGTAGATTGCCATTCTACTTTAGTCATCTTGTTATATATTTTTTTTATATGTGTGTCATAGTATGGCTTGCATGAATCTTCTATATAAAATTATCCGTTGAATCCTTTTCATTGTCTCATAATAAATCATGTGATCACCTTATATCAATGCAGCTTCTTCATCAACTTAATCTACTTGATCATTAAGCATACTTTTATGTTTACTAATATCATTAAAATATCCTTAGTTGTATTCTACACCCCCTTTAATATCAATGACATTGATTTTGAAAAACTTGATCCTTTGGTGGTGATCGAGGTTTTTCTTACTTCAAAACAAATTTTACAGAGCTACAACTTTTATTGTTAAATTCTTTGAATAGTAATTATAATTCAACATATTTTTACACTAGTATTTTATTCTTACCATTAGGGTTTTCCACTTCAAAATCCATAAGCCCCATTCACAAAGATTTTTATTGATGCAAACCTCATGATATTAGTCCACAACATGCTCAAGGTGTAAAAATCAGGGCAAACTTTAGTTGTCTCATGTAAGATACCCTTAATGTCACCATAATATCCATATTTCTAATCCTATAAACATGAAATTATGTGCAGATTTGCCAAATCTTATAAGAGGTATGTGAAAATAAATAAATAAATAATGAGTGGCAATTGTTGAAAAGAGAACTTCACTTTTAAAAAGATTTTATAGTTATAAAAAATAAAATAAATTATGTAATTATGAAACTAAAATTGAAGCAATTTAAAATTCACAAACATAAGTTCTTCTAGCATTGATATCGCAATGCAATTATTATGATCATGAATATATATATATATATATATATATATATATTACTTTTATACTTTTATTTCAAATAAACAGAGATTTTATGCAAAACTTGTCATTTGGACTCTAAGGGTAATTTAATCTTTTTATACTTAAACTGTATTTTTATGCATGTACATATTTCATAACTAATTGATTTATTATTAAGGCTTATTAATTATTTTTTATGAGTTTAAAATTTTTATTTCTTTATATGTTTATCAAATATAAAAGTTATTATTTTAAAAATTATTTTAAGGAAAATTATTTTAAGGTAAGAATTTTGAAAATATTAAAATTTATTTTATTATTTATTTGAATATTTTATTAGAAGGACCTAAATGTAGAAAAAGAAAGTGTTAAGAATTTTGTGTAATTAAAAGATAGGAGCTTGAATGATATTTTTTTATGATTTTATAAAACCTATTTCTCCTTCTTCTTCTTCTTCTTCCACCACCTGAATATACCCATTTCATTTCTTCTTCTTCTTCTTTTGTCTTTTCCTCCCATTCTCTTTAAAATTTTAATATTTTAAAACCATGTTCTTATGAAATTAACCTTAAAAAATTATTTTTTATGTTTATCTTCATAAATTCTTAAAGAGATTGAAGAAACATCTTGAATTTAATTACAAATCTTCAAGTCAAAATCATGAATTTTCTAGGTACCCAAAGCTTAAATATTGAATTTTCACCATCAAAATTCATTTTTATCACTTGTATGGATCTTGAGTATGTATTTTCTAACTTCTAATTCCATTAATTTTAATTTTGATTAAAAATTTATAATGTTTATTTAAATCGATATTTATTATGTTATTATTTAGTTTGTAGTATTGGACTTAATTAAGATATTTGCTGATTGATTATGAGGTATATGAAAATAAGATACCATAGGATTTTGTTACATGAAAATTAGCCAAATGACAAGTTTTTGGTTTTGTGATTAAAATGAGTTTTGCTAATATTAAGAGGGATTTTTGTTTGTGATATATTTTTAGACTTGATTTTAGTTTTAGAATAGTTGTTTTTGATGTTTAGAAATTAGATCTAAAGTTGATTTTAAACTAATTTGAAAAAGGTCAAATTTGAAGTTGATGTGAAAAGAAATAAATTTTTGCTAATTTTAACTCTATTATTATTTTCATTATTTTAACAAAAATAAAAATACTTTTAAGTAAACTCTATTAGAGATAAAGTTTTTGTACTCTAAAACCTCTTGTAATAAGTACATATGTGACAGATTTGGAGTTTGTGTGCTATGTCAGAAACACCCTTCTTATTTTTTTTCTTTCTATTTCACTGTGCAAAAATTTGAAATTTATTATATCAAGTTATTATAGCGAGCTAGGTTGAGAAATCTATTCCTTAATTTTGTAAATCACTTTTGAATCTCCAAACAACTTTAATTTGAGTAATCCAAAGACTATTAAAAATGTTAGAAAATTTAATTTATTTCTTTAAGAGAATACTTTTTAAAATTTTAACCCTAACATTTTTAAAATTATCAAACTATCTTGAAAGGTCAATTTTAACTAAAAACTTTACTATTTTTTCTAAATAACTTTGTATAGATTTGAGTCTGAATCCATATGTCAACTTGAAGATTTATATTCATCATACATGTATATTATATATTGGATAAGCAAGCATTTTATTAAAGTTGGATATTTAATAGAAATGCATATGTGTTCTTTAGATATCGACACCTCAAGAGTAGGCCTAAACCAACACGAGGACTAGTAGAAGAGTATACACATTCGTTTGAACTATAAGTTAATAGTATATAATATTTAATTCATTAAACAACTGTTTTAAATTTAATGGTTTTGTTTTACTAAACTATTTTGAATTATTAAAATGCTAAGTTAACACATAAATAATTTGATACTCTTCTACTTATGACTATGTTTCACCTCGTAACTACTTGAGTCAATATTAGTGAGTCGAGTTGTAAGTTGACAAACTAATTTTGTAAACTAAATTTGTGAACTAGAGTATGAATTAATTTTTAAAGAGATCTCTTTGTAAATTAATAGTTGCATGATTTTTAATATAACAAAATCATTAAAGATAGTGATATTATATGATTGGCATGTTTGATTGTTATCACTTATTAGTATATAATGCTAATAATTGAACGATGATTTTTATGTCCTAAAAGTATGAACATGGGCAATATGTTGGCGAACATGTTGCTAAATATGACTAAATATGATAAAACTCATGAGTGATTATCCATAGTTAATAATTTGTCACATGACCACACTAGTATACAAGTAATCCTTTAACTTAAGATATCAAGGTTGCCCTCCATACTAAGGCGCATTGTTCATTTATGTATATCACACTAGGCTAATCATACTTAATAAAAGAAGTTTGATGGCAATGTGTTTTTATTGTACGAGGACAAATGATGATAAAAAATAAAATATATTGGTTTAAATAATTGAGTTTTAAATCCTCGGTAGAAATGTCATAGATTAAAATAAAATATCTGGTTAGGTACTTAATATTCGAACATGAATTTTGTGAATATACAATTCCCATGTATGATTGACTTCCCAACATTATGATTAAGTTAGGGGTTTGATGATTCCATAACTTACACTTAATCAAGAGTTGATAATAGAAAAATTTTACTACATGCAAGTGAGACTATATAGATTTATCTAAAAATATATTCTTTTTATTTTGGGAGTCATGATATCTTGCTAGAGGTCATTATGATTATTGAAATCTTTGGTTATAATAAAATTGTATTAAAGTAATACAAAAGAGTTCATATTGGCTCAAATCTACTTCATGATAAACCTAAGAGGTCACACACAATAACCGGTTAAATAACAATAAATAAATAAATATCATTAAATTAGTTAATGACATTTAATATTAATGAATATTAAATTATACTAATAAGCTAATTTGATTGTAAAGAATAAATTCTCTAACAATAATGTTCTATCATCCATTAGTTCAAAAAATATTCTTCTAATTTATTAATACTGTAAATATGATTTATGAATATATAGGAGATTGATTAATATATATTGTTTGATTTATATATTAATAAATAAATTATTTTATTTATTAATAGTTAATTAATATTATTATAATACTCATTTGATATGTGGCACCATAAGATATTGCCAAGTGTTTAAACCAAATAAATCTTTACTTAACAAAGGATAAAATCAAATATTGTCAAGTGTCAAAATCTTTCTAATGCTTATCCATTATGATGCAAATCAAAGGTGTGGATTAAGATACTTAATATTTATGAATTAAATGTTTTAAAATATTTATTTGAATACATATTTAACAAATGACATTATATAAAGTTATCAAGTGTCAATCTTATCAATGTTTATCCATAATGACGGAAATCAATGATAAGAATTTTGATACCTAAGTTTTTGATTTTATTATTAATATTTATTATTACTTAATTGTTAAGTAGTTTGATAAAATCAAAAACTTTAATAAATGAATTAAATTTCATAGATTTTGGAATCCACCAATGAAATTTTGACAAACTTACTTTTATTAATGTATATTGATACATGTGTAATTACAAATAGGAAAAATAAAAAATAAATCAAGGAGAGAATTTTTGGCCACCATAAAGAGAAAGAAAAGAAAATTTTCCCAAGATTTTTTAATAGAAAAAGAGGGGAAAAAAAGAAAAAAGCAACGCACCGTAGTCCCTAATCACAATGAAGTCATACTTCATCAAGTTTCATCTTAATTGTATATATTATACAGGTAAAGTACTTCTATTGTTTAATCTCTTTAGATATAGGGCCTATGGTATGTCAAAACCTTGTATTGATAAAACTACGAAACATCGATCAATATACACTGAACTTGTCACCATGTACTTTTTTGTGTGATATTTGATCACTTTGATTAAAGATTCACCTTTTTAGTCATTTATTGATATTTGTCTAAGAGCTCAAATCCGAATTGAGTTGTGATAACTTCAATCCCATACAGTAAGCTAACGAATTCCATTTTAGCGTCACATGTTTTTAAATGTAAATAACACGTGACCAAATCAATTTTATCATATAAAAAGTGGCCAATCTCATACTTAATACACAATATGAACCATATGCATTTATGCTAAATTCGATAGTGATATCTTAGGTCAAAAGACAATATTACACACTAGTACAATTACACAATAAATCATTGATTACATATAATATCATGTAATTTATCGTTATGTGGTTATGTTCAAATAAATAGTTATCTAACTATTTAATCCATACTAATATCTTAATAATATGACCATTACGTTACCTATACGAATATCATTTTATGATATTCAACAGAGATATTCAATATATCTATTATATAATATATTTAATTGTTAAATAAATTATCTGGATAATTTATAAATGTACTTTATTTATATGCATGATTAAATAAAAGAAACAGTCTACATTTGCTTTTTCTTTCATTAATCTATAGTGTATATATAAGACAAACATATCGCTAAAGTCAATAACATGAATAGCCTCTAGGGCATATTCTAACAATCTCCCATTTGTATTAAAGTCATTCATTGTGGTATCTTATACCCATCTTTTCAAGATGTAGATCTAGTTATGGTGTAGAATTATAATTTGTCCAACTCTAACAAACTCTCTTAAAATATGATATTTATATAAAATATGTTTAAACTTTTGATGTGCTCTTGGTTTCTTTGCTTGAGCAATAGCTCTAGTGTTGTCACAAAATATGATTATCAAATAACCCATGTTAAAAATTGCACCCAATTTGGATACAAACTTTTTCATCTAAATAGCCTCTTTTGCTGCTCTTGAAACGATAATATATCTAGATTCCATTATGGAGTCAGTTGTCATAGTATGTGTGGAACTCTTTTAACTAACAGCTTATCCATTACATACACAAATGAATATTGAGATAGACTTTCTATCATCAATATCTGACTGGAAATCTGAGTCTGAGTATCTCTAAATACTTAACTCATAATTAATTTCACAGCTGACCAATGCTTCTCCTCTAGATTAACCTAATATCTGCTTGAAACACTTATAGCGTATGCTATATTAGGTTTTGTACATAGTATTGTGTACATCAAACTACCTATTGTCAAAGCATCAAGTGTGTTATGCATCCATTGCCGCTCTTTATCAGTCTTTAGATTTATATCTTTAGAAAGATGAAGACCATGGATGAAAGGCAAAAGTCCTCTCTTAGAGTTCTCCATGTTGAACTTCTTCAACATTCTTTTTATGTATAATTTTTAAGATAATTTAATCATCCTCCTCGTTCTATCTCTATAAATACAAACTCCAAAGATATAAGTCACCTTTCCTAAGTTTTTTTTAGAAAAGTTTCTAGATAACCAGATTTTATCTCAATTATTATGCCATTATTGCCTATCAGTGTGATAGCATTCACATACAATATGAAGAACATAACAGCATGATCTATAACCCATTTATAAACACAGAATTTATCTAGGTTTTTTACAATCCCATACAATTTGATCACCTCATCAAGTTGTATATTCCAGGCTAAGAAGCTTATTTCAATCCATAAATCGATTGATGCAACTTACATATCTTATTCCTATCTGTAGTGGATACAAACCCATAGGTTATTCTTTTTAAACATTTTCCTTAAGATATCCATTGAGGAAAGTAAATTTTGCATCCATTGTTAGATCTCATAGCTATGGTATACAACAATAGCTAGCATAATCTGGATCGACTTAATTATAGCTACTAGTAAAAAGGTCTCCTCATAATCTAACCCTTGTTTTTTGGTATAATTTTTCATCACTAATGTAGCTTTTCAGGTCTCTACCTAGCCATCCTTGCTAATCTTTCTCTTAAAGATTTATTTGTAACCAATAAAAACTATTCTCTTTGGCAGATCCACAAATGTCCAATCCTAATTAGCATACATGGACTAAATCTCTATCTAAAATAAGTTCTTTATAACTTGTAAGATTGTTACCATGATAAGTTTCTCCCACTAAGTATGAGTCATACTCATGCTTTTGGAAAAATCTATATCATTCTAGAAGTTTTGATACTCTAGAAAATCTTTACATTGGAATCAATATTAAAGTCTGCTAACTAGATGATCCAGCTACAGTAATGTCGGTCTGAAGCACTGAGAACTCTTCCTCAAGTTTAATATCTCTACTTGTACCTACTTCTTCGAATAACTCTTTCTTTAAAAAGAGTGCATTCTTACTAATTGAAACTCTTTGATTAAAAAAGAAGTAGAAATAATATCTCAAACTATCTTTAAAATGTCTAATAATCTATCCCTTTTCAAATTTTTCCTCTAGCTTATCAATGTTAATTAGTTTAACATAAGTTGAATAATCCCAAATTCTCATATCATTGACACTGGGTTTCTTACCACTCCGTAATTCATATAGAGTTTTTTGAACTAATTTTGACGGGAATTTGTTTAGGATATACACAACAATCTGTAGAGCATAACCCCGTATATACAATGATAAATTTGAAAAGCTCATTATAGATTGCACTATATCCAATAGGTTATGATTCCTCCTTTGTACTATACCATTAAGTTATGGTGTATAGGGAGAAATCAAAGGGGAATCTATTCCTTTTTCTATCAAAAATTCTCGAAATTCAGTACTTGAGTAATCACCTCCAAAAGAAATACTACTTTAATTTGTTTTTTGTACTTTATTCTTGAATTTCTTGAACTTTTTAAAGGATTTATGTTTGTGTTTCATCAAATATACATACCCATACTGTGATATATCATCAGAAAAGATAATAAAGTAGTGAAACTCTCCTTGAACTTTTTTACTGAATAGTCCACACACATTTGTATGTATGAGTTGCAATAGTTCACTAACTCTATCCCTATTACTCTTAAAGGATGATTTATTCATTTTATCTTAGAGACATGACTCATAGGTTGGATAGGGTTCTAAACCCAATGAGCCTAAAATCTTACTTTCTCCAAACTGAATCATGCGTTTATTTTTTATATGACCTAATTTGTGATGCCACAATAATTTATGATTTATCTTATTTCAAACTCTTTTCTTGACAATAAATATAACAAAACCTGTGCTGCACAGCTTAAGTACATACAAACCATTTGTATTTATAGCTCTGTCAACTAATACATTTTTCAAATATATCAAATATTTATTTCTATTCAATTGTACATTATAACTAGATTTACATAATACAAAAATAAAAATGATATTTCTATTAACCTTAGCAAAATATAACATAGATTCTAAACTCAAAATGTGTCTAGTCACCAGTATGAGAAAGCATAATCCTCTGACTTCTGTAGCAACAATTTCACCATTAGCCATCCTTAATATTATCTCATTTTTTTGTAATGTAAAACTATTATGCATTGCTTAGAACAAGATGCGTACATGAGTTGTAGCTGCTGAATAAACTATTTAGGATTGATTATCTAAAATAATATTTATTTCATAATTAATTATATAACAGTTATACATGCCTACTTTAGTTTTCTTAAAACTTTCCAGGCATTGAGGACAATTCCTCTTCTAGTAGCTAAGTTCCCTACAATGGAAGCAATTTCCTTTGTCCTTGACTTTCTCTATTTTAGACTAGACTTTCTTAAAGTCTTTTTTTTTTTAGACCAACTTTTAGCCCTTTATTAGCTGACTTCTTTGACTTTTTACTAGTCTTGCTAGTAGAAGTCATATAGACATTCTCTTGTCCTTTCTCTTTATTTATTTGCTTGTAAAATTCTTGTAGCTCATTGAGTAATTCATGAAGAGTTTACTTAATTTTCTTTAAATTATAATTAGTTATAAACAATTTATAACTAGGAAGGAGGAACTGAAGAATCAAATTCACCTTGATGCGGTCAGGCATGACCACATCATATGCATCTAGTTAATTTATATAATTTATCATTTTGATGACATGGTCATCTGGAAGCATTCCCTTTCTGAGCCTTATATTGAAGAGGGTAGCATAGAGACCGTATTCCTTCACTCAAGAATTATCACCATACAACTATTGTAGGGTGGTGAGGATATTATAGGCACTATAAAATCTCTCACATCAAGTTTGAAGTTTTCTGTTCATGGACACCAACATATATCCCCAAACTTTTTAGTTATCATCATGGCATCTCTCATATATTTCATACTCATCATGTGAAGTATACTATTTATCTCAAGCGGAAGGAGAGCTTTCAAAACATAGTCAAGCTTTTTGAAATCTATAACAATTTTGAGATTTTTAAGCCATCATTAAATTTTGCCTCTCAAAACATTATTGTCTACAATTCTCAGGAGAGCATTGTTTGACATTTTGTATGTATTATATCACAAATATGAGAGACTGCGAGAAAAGAAAGTATGGGCTAATGTCTTGTACATGCCTAAATAATTTGAATAATAACAATCAAATGCTTTGAAAGTTATATAACGATGCTAATCAAATTAACTTTTACTATTTAATTTAAATCCTATACTTCCTAAGTTAAGACTTAAAAGATTTGTTCAAGATTTCATATTTAATGGAAAATTAAATTTTTATTGGAATTAATCAACCTCACATTTTAGAATCTTGGTCGACTAATCGTCGACTAATCTCAATAAGTATGAAACTCTTTTCTATTACATCTCATATAAGATATGATTCACTTTCGTTACTCTAATTTCAGACACATTACATTTTAGAATCTTGGTATCCTTAGTTAAATTTGAATTATTGTACTTTTTTGAAATGTACCTCTCATTTAAAGCTCACATAATAAAAATCTTAATCCAGATAATATTATACATTCAAGAATCAAATAACTGAATTATATAATATCAATACTATACTCCTCACATTTTAAAATCTTGGAATGCAATATTAAGTTACAGAACTTGTTATTATCCTACTATGGGAGGCATGAATTTAATAATTTTACTAGGAACTTAATTACATATCAATCTTATATGTATCAAATATATATCTTAAACATACAAATTAATATTTATTTATTCATCTTATGAACAAATATACACTAACCTTTAGTATGTATATCATATATATACATATATATACATATACACATGTTTTATTCTAAGTAAAACATTTAATGCATATTACATTAATAATTCTCTAATTATTAATGTACGTGTACCACTATATACGTTATAGACATTATTCCTTGATTTGCTTGATTTTCAAAAATTTTTGTCTCATAAGTAATTTTCAATATTTACTATGTTAGTTTTACGATTTTATAGAAACTAGTCAAATTAGTAATCACGTTGTGTATGTTTAACTAACCTAATGTTTTGCTTTGATGTGGTTATATATTTTTCCACATAAATACACACACACAAATATCATATATAGGACTGTGTACGTCATTCTTGTGTTGTATATAAACAAACAAAAGCGTATACATCCAATGCATATATATATATGTTAAGAAAAATGCATAACTCACATATATAACCAATATGCATCAAATCATGTATATAATCCAATTTACATACATGAACAAAACATTATCCATGCATATATGCATTTAATCATTTAAACACATACATTCACATGCATATAGTTAATTTCAACAACTATTAAACACATGAACTCAATTTAAACTTAATTTAAACACATGAACAACCATTATGAAAATAATTTCATCACCAACACATGTCATGGGCCACACGTGAAAACATGAAATCAAATTCATTTTGATTCCAAAAAATACAGTTACATACATATATATATCTCATACACATGCATTGCATCACTTATGAAAATCAAATTTCCTTTAATGTATATGTTTGGCCATGCACCATGGATTCAATATTCATGCATGAATTACCATAACACAAGCATACAAGTTAATAAAATCAAATTTCAAAAACATGGAGCCATGTGTTGATTTTTCAACTTTCTGAAACATAATGTATTTTCCAAAAAAATCTATCAATGCATTACATAATCAAACATCATGATGTCATATACCATCATATATGCTTCCATTATGGCCATTAATTCATCAAAAGGAATCCACACTTGGCGATCAAGATCATATCCCATGCAACATGTTCCAATCATATTAAAACATATTACAACATTCAAATTGCATCATAATGTGTTTAAAACAATATATTGATGCATTCAAATGCATCCAAGTAGCATGAAAAACTATTTCTCATACTTTCCTCCCATTTGGTTAAAAATCCCTCATTTTGAATTTCTTTTGATTTCCAACCAAAATTACCTCATATATAGGCTTAATTCATCACTACGAATCATTCAAATACATGAGAATTGATTGAAAATAATTTTCAACCACAAATTCCCACCTTGGTCGAAAGTTGCTCATATGCATGCAATTTCAATTTTTTCACCAACATCATCACACAACACATCCAACCAGCACATTCATGATCCAAATACATCATTATGTATCTTCTAAACCATTTAGTGATTAGAAATCAAAATTTTCAGTAAGGATAGCATGGTGGCAGAATGATGTGATTTAGTGTGATTTCATCAATTTTTCAAGCAATCAAGCACGCATACCAATCCTAATATGCTTTGATACCATTTGTTGGATTGAAATGCTCAAAAAATGTATATAATCAAAGTTTGAATTCATTCACGTATTTTCACAAACACATGAAATGCCACATGTACATATACCCATATATGCATATTACAGCAATTTATGGTTGAGTTTGTTTACTTACTTAATGAGGGATGATGGAAAACCTTCAACTATGTGAAGTCTACGCAATTTATATCACCAAATGAACTTGGAGAAGTTAGGCCAACTTGGAAGATTTCTAGGATTTATAGCAAAAATTTTTTCTTTTTACATAATTAATAAAGATAGCCATATACATGCTTAAACATAACCATAATTTTATACATATACCCCCATTTTAGGTTAAAGGATGAATATGTGTCATGAATATAATGGCCATTATCTCATAATTTTTATTTTATTCTTTTAAGTCTTTGAACTTAAATGCAAACATTTAACTAACTTTAAACTAAATTATAATTAAGTATATATACATGGGTCAATGTGTAATTATTTTATAATTATACATTTGCATTTAGGTCCTTAGATAATCAATATTATCAATTTAACTATATAATTTATAATAAATTACATTTCAATACAAACCCAAAAGCAAATCTTTTAAACACTTTAAAGAATTCATAAATATATAAATAAATATATATTTATTTTAGTTTAAATATTATCTCAAATGTGCTAGCTTTTATTTCTAATAATATTATTACTCCCAAATTTTTCCCATTACCTTTAGTTATTGGTGTGATTATATGGGTTAATTGTGAAATAATCATAAATTTATTCTAAATTTTTTATATTTATTAAACTTTTTGATTGTTCAATGACTCTAGTTAACATCTAGTAATGTGTCATAGTCCCTAATTCACAATAAAATCATACTTCATCAATCCTATCTTAATTACACATACCCTAGATAAGGTCCTTCCATTGTCTAATCTCAATCAATTTCGGGTCCTTAGTACATCAGAACTCTTTATTGAGGAAATTACGAAATATCGATTAATATGCACCGAATTTATTATCACAAACTCCTTTGTATGATATTTGATCACTTTAACCAAAAGTTTACTTTTTTAACCATTTATCAATATTCGTCTAGGAATTTGAATCCAAATCGAGTCAGCAATAACTCTGATCTCATATATTGAGCCAGTGGATCTTGTCTTGACCATCACACATTTTTAAATGTTTTAACACATGACCAAATTAGTTTTATTATACAGGACGTGACTAGTCTCGTACTTATACACCATATAAAATATATACATCTATACTAGATTTGACAATAATGTCTTAGGTCAAAGGATAAGATTGCACAATAGTACAATTATACAATAAATTATTAACTACATGCAATACCATGTGATTTATTGTTGTGTGGTTATATTTAAATAAATAGTTTTTTAACTATTTAATCTATACTAATATTCTAATAATGTGACCATCGTGTTATCTATGCTAATATTATCTCATGATATTTAATAGAAATATTTAGTATACCTACTATATAATATTGTTGCCTAATTGATATCACCTCCGTAAGAAAATAGTTTTGATAATATCATTTAACTATTGAATGAATTATTTAGAGAATTCATAAATGTGTTTTATTTATATGCATGACTAAATAAAAAAAAATTGCCTAATTTGTGAATAAATAATTCTTTCTTTTATTAATACATAGTGTATATATAAGTTAAATGTATCCCAAAATCGATAACACAAATGATTTTTGAGGCATACTCGAACACATAATATCTATTAATATTCACCGAAAATGTTTTTGTGCAACTATGTGATAGTTTAATTCTTAGCATGTCAAATTGGACTCCTAATAGTGATATCAAAGCTTGAACATATACATGTTCATATCAAAGCTTAAAAATTAATATACATATCAATTTTTAATAAAATAAAAAGAAAATTCATGTGTTAGGTGTTGAATATATTTATTAAAAAGAAAATTCATGTGTTAGGTGTTGAATATATGTTCATACAAATATAAGAATTGTGATTTATTTGTGAATAATTTGATTATATGTGTTATATGCCCAAAATATTTTATTATATGGATAATAAAATGAAAAAAATCATGAAAATAAGATTTATGATGATTTTTTGTAAAAACAAATTATTATATCATGTTAATATTGATTCATATGTATTAACATGTTTTTAAATATGTTTGATATATTTGGGCATTAAATAAGATGCATATGAATGTATTTGATGTAATTATATTGACAAATATTTGTTAACATGTGATGTTAATATTGATCCATATGTATTGACGTACTTTAAATATGCTTGATATATTTAAGCATGATTTTGTATGATTTGAATGTGTTTTGACACATATGATACATTTGGGTTATATGAAAACTATGCAAAATTGCCATATATTCTAAATTATACATAATATTGTATTATGTATGAAATGAAATTAAAATTGCATAAAATTATTTTGTGTGGAATTTAATTCATTTCTTGTTGATTAATGTGTTAATCATGAGTTAATATATTTTTGAAATATATTAAATTGAGTTGAATATATGGTTATTACGAAAAATTGGTCAATTAAGGGGTATTTTTGTCATTTGTCAAAAACAAATACAAGGGTTAGCAAAAGCTGATCGTTGGTGTTATGTTCAATCCAAAGACCACCATTTGACAATTGTTGTACACACTTGAGATACACCCTATTTACATGAAATGTCCTCTGAGAGCTCGCTAGGATTTTATAGATTAAGTACTCATATAATTTGAAACATACATACACAATTACACTTAAAATTGTTTATAATATAAATACTCATAAAAATATCAAAAAAGAAAATAACTAAAATATTTAAATTTTAAATAATATCAAAGATATATATTATAAAATATTAAAATACTAGATAAAAATATTTTGCTAGTGAACCCTAAATAATATAGGATGAGTTAAGGAACCTATACCAAAGATAATACAATAATAACTTTGTTCATCCTTACAGCGACATAACAATTGCAACACTTAACCTGAAAGAGGTAAAGTAAAGTGTTACGTATAAAATATACTCAGTGAGTGAACCTTCAACAATATATAATTTATAAAGTTTGCAGGTATCAACTATGCTCCTTTACTTAGCAATCTCACATCATTTCAAAATTAGTTATATTGTTAAAACATATTATAAAATATATGTCTAGACTTATGTTTTTTTCTTTTATAAATGATTAGGCTTGTTTGTTCTTTCTTAAATTATCACTTTAATAGGGATAGATACTTAAGACTATTAGTGAGTTTGCTTATATTAAAAATATGTAACTGTTAAATTATATAAAAATTTATTTAAAATTTAACTATGTTTTAGTTTATAAAATATCAAATCACAATTTGATTCACTAGCGTTAGTCCAAGAAGCTAAAGGGTAATGTGGCATCCTCCTATTTCCTTTTACTAGGTAAGTTCCACAACAACATTCTCCCTTATACTAACTCCACCTAATGCCTAATCATCTATGCAATATCTTCAAAGTTTCATTCATAGGCTGTTTCTTATAATATTATAGTAATACTAATACATAACTAATAAACATGGTTTATAAGATGAATCATTTAAAACACACACACACACACACACACACACACAAAAAGTAGAATGAGGAATCAATCCATAAACCTTATTTGATATAAAATGATTTATACACGCGCGCGTGCGTACATACACACACAAAAAAAAAAATTTAGCATCCTAATAACTCAAAAAGATTAAAATAAGTTATTAAAATTAGAGCATGATAATTTCTTAATGAATCAAACATTGGACACAATTCCTTCAGAGCTCCAGAGAATGTTTACATGCCTCTATTAGTCCTCCCATTAGTTTAGATCCCTTCTTAAAGTTTCCGTGCATAAATGATACGATATGCATTTTTATTAGAAATCATCTTTAATAAAATACTTATCTACCCCCAATATGAAATATATATACATGATAAATATAGATCTCTTAAGTTAACATATAGATTGAAACTTGAATTTATACAAAACTACTTGTAACAATTAGCATAACCTTTAATAAAAATCAACTTTTAATAAGATTTTAATAATTTTAAAAAAGATTGGATTAAAATTTCAAAAAAAAAGTGTTCTCTTTAAGAAATAAATTAGACTTCCTAAACCTTCTAATAGTTTTGAATCACTCAATTCAAAAATTATTTGCAGGTTCAAAAGTAATTTACAAAACTACAGGACATATTGTTTAGCACTACGACTTTGCACACATGTTATAGTACTGGCTACAATAACTTGCTATAATATTTCTTATATTTAGAAACAGAAGCATGGACTATGATGCCTAGCTGAATTTTTGTATAGTAAAAACATAATAAAAATAAGAAATAGAAATTTTTTGACAAGACAAATGAACTCCAAATTTATCTTATAAGTAATCGTTAGAAAGTTTTTTAAAGAGTATTATAATTTTGTTTATGCTAAAAAATACTTTTATTTTTTGTAAAACTAAAAAAACTATAAGGAAGTCAAGATTTGCAAACATTTATTTCATTATTTATTATCACCAAATTCATGCTAAATTAAATCAGTTAAAAAGTAAACTTTAAACTAATTTTATAAACCTCAAATACAACTGTTCTAAACTTAAATCAAACCTCAAAATATCTCCTAAATCACAATCCAATTCAACATAAACAAAATCTCAAAAATCTAATTCAACACCCGAAATTCTTATCATCAAACCGATTTTTATATAACAAAATCCTATAGTAAGATCTTCTCATTCTCATACACCTCATAATCAATCTCTAAATATCATGATTAAGTTTAATACTAAAACTAAATAATGACGCAAAATATTCAATTTACATAAGTATCATCAATTCTCAACTAAAATTGAAATTGATGGAATTCAAGCATAGAATATACATACCTAAGCTCTATGTGAGTAATGAACAAAAAAATTTAATGGTGAAAATCGAGTATTTAAACTTTGAATACTTGAAATATAATTTGACTTGAAAATTTGTAACTAAAATAAATGATTTTCTTCAATTTTTCTAAGGATTTATGAAGCTAAATGTTTGGGTAATGATTTTGTAAGGTTAATTTTACAATAACATGGTTTGAAAATGGTGAAATTTTAAAGAAAATGAAGGAGGAAAAGTAAGGAGAAGAAGAGAGAGAAAGTGGAAATAGATTTATACAAGTAAGGGAAGAAAAAGAAAAAATAATTTGATAAAATCATGGTAAATAAGGATTTAACTAAAATAAATTTATGTGAAAAAAATACATTAACTCATTGTGAAAAATGAAATTTTTTTGAAGTAGACCCATTACAAAATCAAAATTTTAATTTTAAAAAACTCTCCCAATTTATAATTACACAAAATCTTTTACCTTTTTTCTTTTCTATATTTAAGTCCTCTTAATAAAATAATAAGTAAATAAGTAAATTGATAATTTTTCAAAATACTTTTCTTATAAGAAAATTTTAAAATAACAATTTTATATTTAATAAATATGTATAGTCAATAAATAAATAAATGAATAAACAATTACATAAATAAAAGAAAATTTCAAACTTATAAAAATAATTAATAAGCCTCGATAATATGTCAATTAGTCACGAAATATGCACATACATAAAAATACAATTTAAGTGCAAAAAAGCTAAATTACTAAAGGATAGGTTTTATACTTGGCAATGGTAAAAGACTTACATTCTCTATATAGGGAACAACACCTTGCATGTTAAAAAACAAAAGCCTTTGAAACAAAAATCCATCTTGCATGTGCCATATATTACTAAAAGCTTGGTGAGCTTTTTGAAACTCACCAAAGACATTAATCTTACAACATTAGTTGATGACCTGGATGTATGTTAAAGGACAAGAATAAGAGGTTAGTTCTACAAGGAACAGCTATGGATGGCTTGTATCTTTTTAAAAGCAAAAGAGAACCAAAAAAAAGTTAATGTTAAGTATATTAAACTAGCAAGTGTCTTAAAAGTTCAATAAAAGAAATTTGGTCATCCTAATGATCAAACGGTTACAAAAATTGTGTCTTATTGTAAAAACTTCAAGCCTATCAATAAATTTTTCTTACTTCCATTAAATATGGTAAAAACCACAAATTAACTTTTAAATCAAGCTAATGTAGAACTAAAAAAAATATTAAAACTGATATATTATGATCTATGGGATCTAACTCCCATTTCATTGAGAAATAATTACAAATACTATAAAGTATAATAGACGATTACATTAGCTTCACCTAGATCTTCTCCTTGAAAAATAAATCTGAAACCTTACCTACTTTTCTTAATTTTAAAACTTAAATAAAAAAACATCTAGAGAATAAAATTCTTACCTTGCAAATTGACGTGTGATCTAAGTTCAATTCTTTAGAACTAATTATGAATAAAGAAAAGGTACAAATTAAAAATTCATGCCCATACACTTCCATTCAAAATGAAGTAGTTAAAAGAAAATATAGGCATATTATTGACACAGGTTTGACCTTACTAGAACATGCAAATCTTCCCTTGAATCTTTGATAGGAAGCTTTTGAGACCTTAGATTATTTGATAAACAAACTACTTATCTTTTCATTGAACTTTTAAACCACCCCATATAAGAAGTTTTATCATAAACAAATTGACTATTCCTTCTTAATGAGATTTAGAGTGAACTATTCCTTCCTAAAGATATTTGGAGTACCTACTACCCTAATGTCAAACTTACAACCAACACAAACTCGATTTTCACATTACAAGATGTACCTTTGTTGGTTATAGTTCAAAACACAAAGGATATATGTGTTTGGAAAGAATGGAGAAGTCTACATAGCAAGGAATGTTAACTTTAATGAATTTGATTTTTCTTACAAAACTAAAAAACTCAACTCTTAAACCAACAGGTCTTCCCTCAAAGCTAGTATGCATGACTATATTTCTTTGTTTCTTGTTCCTTAACTATTTCTTGCAACGATAAAATCAAGCAATGCAACATCTTTAGCCATTTCTATAATAGCATCTTTATATTCTTAAAGTCTAGCATAGGCACAAAGTGCTCAGCAAAACCAAACAACATTTGAACTATTGGATAATTCACCAGAAATCATCTCAGAAACATAAACCATGCATTTTCCAAAGACTAAAACTAACAAGACCTCAATATTATCCCATAATTACCAAATTCAAAGATAGGATTTACAAGGCCAAGCTCTATCATATTGAGAAGAAAACTTGCAATGGAGAGAATATACTTGAAACAACAATAGAAGCCATGTTAGATCAAAATTGGAAATAGACCATGCTGGATGAATATAATGTATTGTCAAGAACAAAACATGGGACCTAATACCTGTAAAACTTAAGATAAAAGTCATAAGGAAAAAGTAGATCTTCAAACTCAAACAGGTGCTAAATGGAATACTTGACAGGCACAAAGCCAAACTAATAGCAAAGTGTTTCCCAAACTACATGCATAGATTTTTTAAAAAGCTTTCAGCCATATACTAAGATCTTCTACTTTAAGAATGGTAACCAATCTATTAATGCAACATGATTGGGACATTGGACAATGAACATCAATAATACCTTCTTATATGGCATTTTACATGAAAAATTTTAGATAGAGTAGGTGGAAGATTTTAAAGACATAAGAAGACGAAAGCATGTATGCAAACTCAATAAGGCTCTATGTTGGTTAAAATAGGGACTTATAGCATGAAAGGCTCTCATTAAAGAAAGTCTTGAAAACTTAAAGATTTATGTCTTTGTTCTTTTTATCATACAACAATAGGATCATCATCCTACTTGTATATATGGATGATATTCTCATCACAGAGAATGCAACTAAATTAATTTAAGAAATAGTTCAAAAGTTAAATGAAGCTCTTTATTAAAGGAGTTGGAATCATTAAGTTATTTTATGGGAACTAAAGTGAGAAGAGATAGTCAAGGCATGCATTTGTGCTAAGCAAAATATATCCAAGACATCTTAGTGAAAACAAGAATAAAAAATTACAAAAAGATGCCAACTCTATGAGTCCCAATAAAAAATTCTCGGAGCACATTGGTAATGATTTCAATGATAGGACATTGTACAAAAGCCTACTATGTGCTTTCTAATATGTAACACTTACTAGGCTAAACGTTGCATACAATTTTAACAGACTAAGTCAATTTTAAGGAAATCTTAAGCAGACCTATTGAATAGGCTATAAAAGAATACTAAGTTACTTCAAGGAGCTCATGATCATGGCCTCTATTTTACTAAGAACAATGGACATGGTGGAGTTCTTGGATGTTAATTGGGCAAGGGATGTTGATGATAAAAAAACAATCAGCGAACATGCAATATTCTTAGGAGGGAGTTTTGTGTCATAAGGCTCCAAAAAGTAGAAAACTATATCAAGGTTAAGCATTGAGTTAGAATATAAAAATAGCATGCTTGAATTTACTTCTCTCTAAATTATACATGAAAGCTACATAGAAGTCCATCATTTGGTGTGACAACTCAGTGTTCCATGGAAGGTCGACAAAATACTAAAATTGATGTCTAGTATATCATAAAAAGAATTGCAAAAGGAAAAGTGGAAGTTAGTACATACTCATAAAGGATTAAATAATTAATATCAAGACTATGCCAATTTCAAAAGACATGTTCAATTTTCTTAAAAAGAAAACTTAATGTCTTGATAGACATTTAAGTTTGAGAGGGGGAATTAAACAAGGTCAGTTGCCACCACTATAGCCACCTCAGCTCAATTATCATCTTTGTGATGTAGAACCACCTCACGGTAGATGATTATTCCTCTTAAAATCACCTCTATCCCCCAACTTGCTTCACAAGAAAATAGTTTATATTTTAGAACTATTAGAACTTCCCTGTTATAGAGCAGCCTTTGCAAGTCATTCTCTTTAGTAAAATCAATACCTTAGCGAATTGTATATTCATGTGTTTTTGTAATTCATTTTAGTTTATTTTCCTAAGGTTTCCTAAGGATCAAAGATGTATATAAATGCACGTTATTTTCAACTAATCAATATGAAAACCAACAAGCTCTTCAATTGCATAAAAACTTTCAAAAGCTCAATTCTTTCTCATTTTTAACTATCATTTCTATGAATCTGTGGTGTGTGAATGTCAAAAGAATCAATTACTAGAAAATGTAACAAGTGGAATATCACACTAGTCTCTAAAAGCATGAACTAAATGAGAAATTTTCTTCGATGTTTCAACATTATGCCACATGTCCTCTAATTTTTTTTTCTTTTAGCCTCTTGAGCCTCGCGGCCTCTCCATAACAAAAGAGAGTTATTATTTGGGTTAGTTTTTTGGTTATATTAGTGGACCAAAATAAAGATGATACGTGGGTCAGAAAAATATACCTACATCACTCCCAACTGGATAAAACCATTGACCTATATTAAATTATTAAAACCCAATGTTAGGTTGTCGTTTTATTATATGCTGCACCATAAAAATTTTAAATTTTATCCAACTTTACCTAAACAATGTTAAGCCGTAGCTAAAAGAGGGTCATCACATTAACCCGCAATTTAGTTCCTATTTAAAATGTTTAATATTTTTTATATCAATTAATATTTATTGAAATAAGTAATGTAACTATTTACTAACTCATTATGTTTTATTATTTAGAATTATCACCGGTTACCATTTTGTTCATTGCTTGCCAATGGCTAAAAAAATATATATTTTAACAATTAATAAATGATAGAATAAATAATATAATTAATATTAATTAATATAAATAATAAAAAAATATTAAAATGAAAATTTAATACAACATTGCACTAATACAATATTATTTATGTATGTATGCACTATTCATTTGATTTCTTATTTATTCATAAAATATTTATTTATTTAAACATATTTTTCTCTTTATTATTTAATAAATATTAATTTAATTTCAAAAAATTTAAATTTTAATACAATTCAATACGTTATTGTACCAAATATAGTACTTATTTTTATTTAATCTATTCAATTATAATCTAATTCAATATAATTTAGTTCTTTTAAAATAATACAATCTAATATGTATTACCCAACGAGCCACAAATGGTCCAAATTACTATCCTTAGGAAGTTCGTAGTAAATATATTATAAGAAAGCGTTAAAATGTTTTACGCATATATAAAATACTTCCCAAATGTAGCCACTCGTTAGCTTTTATATATTTCTAGTGGTAAAGATAAAAGCATGTAATCCTTTTTTGGCACCTTTATTACAAATGGACCATTGGCATCACATGAGTGTCAACAATCATTTTTTGCCTTTATTCGAGAATATCTATGCCCATCATCTTTCACGCCAGTAAACATTGTTGCGGGTAAAAGGACTTTCATGGTACCTTTATTTTATGAAAGATTGATTTGGCCCTTTCTTGGTGACTAAGCTCTCTATATCTTGTATACATGTATCCAAGCTCTCCGATGTTCTCTGTATACGTGTACAAGGATAAAGGACCTAGAGGAAAAGTGCGAATGTATTAGTTGAAATTAGAAAAAGGTATATTCATTCTCTAATTTTTATTGAAAAGATGGGGCTAATTTTCTCTCTTTCTCATCTTTTCTTTTCTATGTAGGCCAAAATCCTTGTGAGAGTTTTTTTTTTTATTTTAATTTTTGGCCTCACTTAGGTGTCGGAGTTGCCCGACATGTAGCTAACGCGCTTTCTTTTTCACAAATTGTCTTTTTTATACTCGATCAAGCCTGAGGATTTTGAACTTGTGTAACAATGTTTGAGATCATTAAAACCACCTTACACGTAAAAATTTTACTTCGTTTGCTCTTAACTTGATCTGAACCCTAAAATTAGATGTAAACAAAATTGATTGTCAAAACTACAGTATTTCCTATAAAATTCATTCAATATTTCACTAAAGAAAGTAATTGGTCTACCTTTTTGAATAGGAAAAGCATCAACGCATGTATTAGATGCATCTGAGTCAACTTCAAAAATTTTGTTGGAATATGAAAATGACAAAAAAAAAATGATGCTTTGGTTACCTTCCTTTTAATGAGCTCAAAGCCATCTTACACTTCATTACTCCATCTTAATAACATCAACATTTTAAACATCGAGTGATTAGAGAAACAAAACAATAAATATTTTCATAAATTAACGATAAAAAGACACAAGATCATGAAAGTTATGAACATTTACAATAATTTATGAATTGCTTTCACTTAATCCATTTTTGACAAAGAGCGAATTTTCTTATTTGGTAATAATAAATCACAAGTCGTAGAAATGTTCATCTTTTATAACCACCATTAAGGTAATGACTGTTTTCAATAATCTAATTTAAGTTCTAGATTTAGACTATTTTTATTTAGTTATGTATTTCTTTAGTGAATTCTATTAAGCAGTGAATATTACAAATCTTAAATTTAATGAATTCTATTAAATGTTGAATATTACAAATGAAAAACATTTTATTATGAAATTTTAGCAATTAAATTTTCTGTATTCCTTATTTTAATTTCAATTTTGATTTTGCGATTAACTATTTCATATGTTTGAGACTATGCTAGGATAATTTTTTTTTTAGTATGTGAGTATCAATTTTCTACTGAAGTTTAGTGTCACATGTCATATCTCCAACCAGGATACATGATCTAAAGTTTTGTAGATTAATTTAAAACTAAAAGTACGTAGTTATAAATGTTTTGATAGAGTTTTTTTGCATCATTAATACTCAAAATTTAAACTTGTAAAGTTTTAAACTTTTATGATACTTCTAATATTCTTTGTAAAATCCCAAACTATCACAATAACAATAAGTTTATCAAAAACAGAACCTCAGGCATTTATTATATTAAAATTTAATACATTATTCTAACTAAATTTGTACAATCTCTTGTGTCACTACAACCCTCTTTTTACTTTTTATAAACACATATACATAATAAAATATTACTTCAAAATATATCTAGTTAGAGAGTAATATTTCTTCCATATCTACCTAAACTCTAGTTGCCTAACAATAAAACCTAAAAAGTAAGTTGTTAATGAAACTCAATAGATAATCACATGTAAAAGAGGGTTCCAAAAAAAAAAATATTAATTATGATACTTTCAATTATTTTTCTCACAAATATAAATATAAATAATGATAACAAGATAACAATGTAATTTAGTTATTACTACATACAATGAATAGTTTTAGAATACTATTTCTAAAGATTGTTATCAAAAAAATGTGTAACCTATATATTTTAGAAATTTTATACTTAGAGATCACCGTTTATGATTTCAAATTTACGCACTTTCACTATAAGACTAAAATGAAGTCCATAGTTACCGGTACTAAACAAAAAATGTTACACTAATCTATAATCTAGACACACATGATAATAATAAAATATTTAAATATGTCATTTCAACAACATTGTATAAATATCAAAAGCATAATTTGATTGTAACATTTTAGTTAAGTTTTTTGAAAATTTATACAAAATTTAATAAAATATTAACATGTTATTTGAATATTAATTCTCAAATCATACTTTTAAAATAAAATATCAACATTTCTAAAATGAAAGCATGTCTTATGTTTCAATAATTATTTCAAAATAAAATATCTACATGTTTTAAATAAATTTATTTTATATTTAAAATAACAATTAAGTGTAAAATTCTACTTTTAAGTACTTAAAACATAAAAATACTCAATTATATGTGAATTACCAATTTAAATCAAAATATAGTTGACTCTTCTACGACCCCACTAAATTCTACTTTCTCTCACTTTCATTACCTAAGATCATTTTATAAAATAAAAATATTATTACTAAAAAGAATTTATAACTTAAATTGCTGATATTAAATATAAATTAATCCCTAACCTAAACAAAACCAAAATTTGATCTATAAAATTCTAGAATTTTAGACCACTAAAATAAAAATTATTAATAATAAAAATTTATAAAAAGATCCTTAAATATGAGTAATTATAAAAGTACCCTAAAATATTAACAATCCAAACTTAAAATTTTGTATTTTACAATGTTATACTAAAAGATAAAGAATTTTATTATGACTTAAAAATATTTAACTACTTGCAAATAGATCCTCACAATTTACAAAATAAAACAAACTTTTGTAAATTTTGCATCTTTACTCCAACCAAAAATTTCACCTTTTTTCATCCAATTTTCAATAATTTTTAAGAAAATTTTCAATTAAACTATCAAATTTAATCCAAAAATCAATTGATTATAGGTTCAAGAATTTAAAATAATTGAATTTTTAATTTTTAATTTACTAAAATCAAGTCCAAATATTTCATCCAATTTCTTCAATTTTTAACACAAAAATATAAATATTTTTCTTTTTTAAAATAAAGCACAAAGAGAATATTAACTTAAAATTTCTTCTCTTATCTCTAAACTCTTTATTGTTAGAATTTGCCTTAAAAATCATTCGTATTATCAACTTGAGTGATATGTTAGTCCTGTATATACATTATATATATTAATAAAAAAAAGAGTACTTTATTCACAAATATAGATTATTTTCTTTATTTAAACATACGTATAAATAAAATATATTTGTGAATTATTTAAATAATTTATTTAATAATTAAATGATATTATCAAAACTGTTCCCTGGGGAGGTGATGTCAATTAGGTAGTAATATTGCATAGTAAACATACTTAATGTCTTTGGTGAATATCATGAAATGATATTAATGCAAATAATATATTGATCATATTATTAGGATATTAGTATGGATCAAATAGTTAGAGAACTATTTTTTCGTACATAACCATACAACGATAAATCATATGGTATTATATGTAGTATGTAGTCAATGATTTATTATGTAATTGTACTAGTGTGCATTATTGTCCTTTGACCTGACACATCACTGTCAAATATGATATAAATGCATATGGTTTATATGGTATATAAGTATTATACTAGCCACGTCTTATATAGTAATGCCAATTTGAACATGAGTTGTTTACATTTAAAAATATGTGATACTTAAGACAGGATTTGTTAGCTTGATAATTATAGAATCGAGTTTACTGTTGACTCAATTTGAATTCAAATTTTCATATGAATATCAATAAATAGTTAAAAAAGTAAATTTTTGATTAAAGTGATTAAATATTACACGAAATAATTTGTTGTGATAAGTTTACCACATATTGATTGATGATTCATGTTTATATCGGTAAAGAATTTTGATATACTATAAATCTTAAATTGATCGAGATTAGACGATGGAAGGACTTTACCTATACGATATGTACAATTGAGATGAGGATTGATTAAGTATAATTTCATTATAGATTAGGGACTATAACACATTACTAAATATTAATTATAGTCATTAAGCAATTGAATAGTTTGATAAACTCAAAAAGTTCAAAATAAGTTCATGGTTATTTTATAATGAACCCACATGGTTATATATATATATATAATGGTTATATATATTTATGAATTTTTTAAAGTGTTTAAAGAATTTTTCTTGGGTTTGCAATAAAATGTAATTTAAAGTAAATTATATGGTCAAAATAATAATATTAATTGTCTAAAGACCTAATTATGAAAGTGTAATTATAGGATAATTACACATTTCCTATGTATATATGTTTAATTATATTTCAGTTAAAAGTTCTTGGGCTTGAATGTATAAAATAAAAAATATGAAATAATGTCTATATTATCCATGACACATAATCACCTTTTAGTTAAAGATAAGGACGAATTTGGAAACACATAAATAATTCAAGTATATGTACATGCTTACTTTACCAAACTAAATGAATAATTTTTGCCATAAACCCTATAATTCTCCCAAGTTGGCTAAATTTCTCCAAAAACTTTTAGTGGTGTAAATTGTGGTGTTTCCACATAATTAGAGGTAGGTAATCATCTCTTATCAATTCTATATTGATTAAAATCATCCAAAATGTCATTTTATGTATATATGAGATATATGTACATATGGCACACCAAATATTTGTGAAAATATGTCAATGAACACAAAATTTGATTTTATGCATATTTTAAGCATTTCAATTTAACAAATAATATCAGAGCAAGTTAGGATTGGTATACATATTTGATTGCTTGAGAAACTGATAAAATTACACAAATGTACATCATTCGGTCACCATGTGTTCCTTGCTAGAAAATTGTGTTTCCAATCTATTCTAAAGGGTTTAGAATGATGCATTATTATGTATTTGGGTGTGTTGTGTGATGGTTTGAGTTCAAAACCAAAATTGCATGTATATGGGATACATTTAGCCAAGGTGGGAATTTTTGATTGGAAATTATTTTCAATCAATTCTCATGTGCTTGAATATTTCATGGTGATAAAGTAAACCTATATATGTGTTGATTTTGGTTGAAAATCAAAAGAAATTCAAAAGAAAGGAAATTCAGCCAATAGTATTCCATACCAATTGGATGCATTTAGATACATCATCTTGCTGTTTTGGACACAATATAATGCGGTTTAAATGTTATAATATATTTTAATGTGATTAGAACATCTTGGATGATTTTGAGTTGCATGGTGGAATAGTCACATGGGATGTGATTTTCATTCACCAAAATGAATTCCTTTTGTTGTGTATTAGGCCATAACTGATACAAATCATGGTACAACTTCAAAAAATTTAATTCAAGTTCCGATTGGTCCAGTTACGAGAATATAAGTAAAGAAGTTCAAAGATGCACTTAACGAACTAATTCAAGAAGTTTGGACCCAAGTAAATTCGTAAAGTCCCATTTGGCTTGGTCCACATATCCAGCAAAGATGAATATGCATAATTCAAACTCTAGAAAAGTCTGACCAAATTTAAACCTGATTTTTTAGCAAGTAAAATAAGAATATTTAAGAGTGTTTGAGTTCATTTAGACATGCATCACCCCTTCTCTTGAGTTGGCACTCAATTTTAATGGCTATGTGAACCAAATCCTCTAATTCCACATAATGTTGTAATTTCACCGCGTTTGCAATTTCTCGATTCAAACCACCCAAAAACCTAGTCATAGTAGCTTCTCGATCCTCCTCTATATTCGCTCGAATCATAGTTATTTCTATTTCTTTATAATAATCCTCCACGCTCTGGTTGCCTTGCATAAAACTTTGCAATTTTTGATACAACTCCCTGTACTAATAGCTTAGAACAAACCGTTTTCTCATCACAGTTTTCATCTCCTCCCATGTTTCTATTGGACGTTCTCTATTTCTTCTCCTACTTAAAACCAATTAATCCTACCAAAAAATAGCATAATCAGAAAATTCAATGGCTGCAAGTTTTACCTTCTTCATTTCGGAGTAGTTGTGGCAATCAAAAACTAGCTCCATCTTCTTTTCCCACTCAAGATAAGCCTCGGGATCATTCTTGCCTTGAAATAAAGACACCTTCATCTTAATGCTGCCCAAATTATTATCCTCCCGATTCTAATTTTTTCTAACACGTTCAACCCTTTTATTATTGCCTACTGAATGTCTATCTTCCTCCTCAAAACTGCCGTCGTTATACTCCTCAAAATCTTCTACTATACGCTGTTGTTGAGCGCTTTCCATCCGATTCTTCCGATTCGCATTTTCTAATCTATCCAACCGTTCACTTATTTGCTCTAGTTCCAGCTTCATCATCCGTCTCATCTCTCCCACCAAAGCTTTCATGTATAGCTTTGAATTCATCCCTGTTTATGCTTCCTCGTGGTCGTGTTGTGACATGCTTTCTGCAGAAGATAAGTTATAAAAAAAAGGACCTCACAATTCTCTCCTTTATGTGTTTACACTCAAGAATATGAATCACTCTGCACTCATGTTTCACTCAAAAAATTTGTGGCTTTTATCCCTCTAATGCTCTCACCACTCTTGCCTTTTTCCACTCAATAATTCTCTTTGATTCTTTGAAGCTAACAAACAATAACCAAAAATTTCTTGCAACAATTTTTCAGGACTTACTACGGCAAAATAAAGGATGAAAATAAAGTTGTGTCACGGATTTTAAAGGTTTTAATTTCACACAAAGTATTTCAATTTTATACCCACTGATTTGGAAATTGAGAATCACAAAAAATATATTAGAATTTGATACACAAATATTAGGGTGTTGATGACAAAGTGAAATATGAAATTTTCATTTTTTTCTCTTTTTTTTTCTTCTCTTTTTTTTTCTTTTTCTTTCTTTTTCTTTTTATAACAAAAATTGTGAAAAGAATAACAAAAGGGATAGGCAAACCTGACGCTAAAATAACATTTGTTTTGATACCAAATGATATGAACCTCGCTAAGAATAACGAGAACCGAACTCAACAAGGAACCCGATATCGTTCTACGATAAGATTTGAATGGAACCTCGACCCGTTGTTTATAAAGAAACAAGAACCTCGGTATAATGTAGATCCCACAAACGGTGATGGAAGTTCGTTCAATAAGTCACTGATGAACGCCACAAGAATAATTTTTGATAAGTTCGAATAGTTCTTCAAAAAACTAAAGAGAAAATAGCTCTCAAATTTTAACTAATGAATTCTGATTACTTCTTATTCAAAAAGTGCCTTTTTATAGGCAAAAAAAATGTAGCTTATACTTACCTAAAACAGAAAGGAAAGCTGACTAATTAGATAGACTTATAAATGAACTCAAACACTCCTAAATATTCCTATTTTACTTGCCAAAAATCGAGTTTAGATTTGGTCAGACTTTTCTAGAGTTTGAATCATGCATATCCATCTTTGCTGAATATGTGGACCAAGCCCAATGGGTCTCCACGAATTTACTTGGGTTCAAACTTCTTGAATTACCCCGTTAAGTACTTCTTTGAACTTATTTACTTGGGCTCTCATAACTGGGCCAATTGGAATTTGAATTGAATTCTTTGAAGTTATGCCATGATTTGTATCAACACTTGCAGCCATTGAATTTTCTGATTATGCTATTGTTTGGTGAGATCAATTAGTTTTAAGTAAGAAAAGAAATAGAGAACCTCCAATAGAAACATGGGAGGAGATAAAAACTGTGATAAGAAAACGGTTTATTTCAAGCTATTATTACAGGAAGTTGTATCAAAAATTGCAAAGTTTTACACAAGGCAACCGGAGCATGGAGGATTATTATAAAGAAATGAAAATAACTATGATCCGAGCAAATATAGAGGAGGATCGAGAAACTACTAGAGCTAGATTTTTGGGTGGTTTGAATCGAAAAATTGCAAACGCAGTAGAATTGCAATATTATGTGGAATTAGAGGATTTGGTTCACATGGCCATCAAAATTGAGTGCCAACTCAAGAGAAGGGGTAGCGCATGTCTAAATCAAAGTTCGAGTGTATTCTTTTGGAAATCGAATTCCACAAAAAAAGAAGACAAGCTGCAAACATCCACATCACTCAAGCACAAGTTTGAGCCCAAGTCCGAGAACACCAGCCACATTTCTCAAAGTAAAATTGACACTTCTACCTCCAAAAATTGTGACATTAAATGTTTTAAATGTCAAGACAGGGAACACATAGCAAGTCAATGTCCAAACAAGCGAGTTATGGTGATGTAAGATAATGGTGACATTGTGATTAACGATGAAGATTCTGATACCGATGACATGCCGCCATTGGAAAACATCACCGAGTAGGAGTATTTAGCCCTTGATGCATTGACATTAGTAACCAGAAGAGCGTTGAGCTTGCAGGCAAAAGAAGTTGAAGAAGTGCAACGAGACAACTTTTTTCATACTAGATGCCACGTCAAAGACAAGGTGTGTAGGTGGTAATTGTACTAATGTTACAAGCACAATAATGGTGGAAAAATTAGGATTGCCCACGTTGAAGCATCCTAAACCTTACAAATTGCAGTGGTTAAATGATAGTGGAGAGATGAGAGTAAATAAGCAGGTGATAGTTACATTTCAGATTGGCAAATATGAAGATAAAGTGTTCTGTGATGTAGTACTGATACAAGCTGAACATTTGTTGCTAAGGCGTCCATGGCAGTTTGATAGGCGTGTAAAGCATGATGGCTTTACAAATAAGTACTCTTTTGTACTTAATCAATGACCAATCACTCTTGTACCTTTAATACCGTAACAAGTGTATAAGGATCAAGTTGATTATGAAACGAGTGTGATCAAAAGAAAGAGAGAGATAAAAAGAAAACGAGTGAAAATTCGAGAGAAAAAATTGAAAGAGAAAAAAAGAGTGCAGATTCAATTCTTGGAAACAAAATAGGGGGAAAAAAAATTTTATGCAAAAGAGAGTGAAATAAAAAGAGCGAAGTTTTTAAATCAGCCAATGATTATATTTTTGTACAAAGAGGCGTTTTTAAATACTAATGAGATTGATTCTGCTTTGGCTAGCTCTATGGTGTAAAAAATATTGATAAAAGAATGATGAAATTTTAAGTGCAAAAGAAAGTATTGATTTTTCTCACTTTTTCATTTACAATGATGTGTTTATATACATGAGTTTATAACAGCTAGTTTTTCAAATTTTTTAACCATTACTGTTCACAAAGGCTACTATTTAACGATTAGTTTATTTGTCTTCTTGTGTCTAGTTGCTTGTAATGGGTCTTATAAATTGTGTGAATAATCTTGGGCCTTCTAATGGGCTATGACTATTATTTTCAACACTCCCCCTCAAGTTGGGCTTGAATAAATTAATCAAGTTCAACTTGCTAACGAATTTGTGGAGTTGTTGAATACTTGGAGGTTTGGTAAACACGTCAGCCAATTAATCTTCACTCTTGACATAAGGCATTGAGATTGTCTTGTTCAAAACCTTTTCTCTTATAAAGTGACAATCTACCTCTTTGTGCTTGGTCATTTCATGAAATATCGGATTATTCGCAATATGTATTGTCGACTTGTTATCACAATGTAGCTTCATGAGTGCCTCCATATTAAAACCTAAATCTTCAACCAATGCTTTCAACCATATCAATTCACTAGTGGTTGAAGCCATTGCTCTATATTCAGCTTCGGCACTTGATTTGGCCACCACAATTT
>CP135562.1:4203515-4236613 GCA_032401905.1 Swietenia macrophylla | reverse complement strand
AGCCCTCCTTTTCCATTTCTTAATTTGGCTTTGAAGGGGAATGTCTTGATACACCAAGAACTAACAAGAAAGAAAGATAGAAGGTGGATTTTGGATGAAACTTGCTCTGATACCATGTAAAAAATATTGATAAAAGAATGATGAAGTTTTAAGTGCAAAAGAAAGTATTGATTTTTCTCACTTTTTCATTTACAATGATGTGTTTATATACATGAGTTTGTAACAGTTAGTTTTTCAAATTTTTTAACCGTTACTGTTCACAACGGATACTGTTTAATGGCAAGTTTATTTGTTTTCTTGTGTCTAGTTGCTTGTAATGGACCTTATAGATTGTGTGAATAATCTTGGGCCTTCTAATGGGCTATGACTATTATTTTCAACATATGGTTTCTCTTTTGCAGGAATATGAGGATGTGTTTCCCGAAAAAATACCATAGGGATTACCTTCTATCCGAATGATTGAACATTAAATTAATTTTGTACCTAGTGCGATAATTCTAAACCGACCAGCTTATAGGGGCAATCATAAGGAGACAAAAGAGCTTCAAAGGCAAGTAAGTGAGTTGATGGCGAAAGGTTACGTGAGTGAGAGCATGAGTCCATGTGCCGTTCCAGTTTTACTTGTTCCTAAAAAGGATGGCATTTGGAGAATGTGCGTTGACTGCTGAGCGATCAACAACATTACGGTTGACGAAGAGAAAATTCGTGCAATTCAAGAATGGCCGAGTCCCACGAGCATAGGCAACGTACAAAGTTTTTATGGACTCGCTAGTTTCTACCGACAGTTTGTGAAAGACTTTAGTACGTTGGTTTCATGTGGGGAGAAAAGCAAGAGAAGGCGTTTTAGCTCATCAAGCAAAAATTGACAAATGCAACCTTATTAGCTTTACCTAACTTTAACAAAATATTTCAGATTGAATGTGATGCTTTTACTGTAGGTATTGAAGCTGTGCTTATGTAAGAAGGACAATCGATTGCGTATTTTAGTGAAAAATTAAGTGGAGCAGCTTTAAACTACCTGACTTATGATAAGGAATTGTATGCATTGGTTTGAGTTTTGGAAACATGGCAGCACTACCTTTGGCTCAAGGAGTTTGCGATTCACACTAATCACGAATCATTAAGGCACTTGAAAGGAAAACACAAGCTGAACAAAAGACATACTCATTGAGTGGAGTTCATCGAGACGTTTCCATACGTCATTCAATATAAGCAAGGTGATGATTTGAGGACAAATCCTTTTTAGGAGGAGGGAAATTATACAAATCATGGTACAACTTCAAAAAGTTCAATTCAAGTTCTGATTGGTCCAGTTACGATAGCACAAGTAAAGAAGTTCAAAGATACATTTAACGGACTAATTCAAGAAGTTTGGACCCAAGTAAATTCATGGTAACCCATTGGGCTTGGTCCACATATCCAGCAAAGATGGATATGCATGATTCAAACTCTAGAAAAGTCTGACTAAATCTAAACTTGATTTTTTAGCAAGTAAAATAGGAATATTTAGGAGTGTTTGAGTTTATTTATAAGTCTATTTAATTAGTTAGCTTTCCTTTCTGTCTTAGGTAAGTACAAAATACGATTTTGTTTATAAAAAAGCACCTTTGAATAAGAAGCAATTAAAATTCATTAGTTAGAAAAATTAAGAGTTATTCTTAGTGAGGTTCATATTAATAACAGAAACATATATGATGGTGTATGATATTATGATACTTGGTTATGTGATGCATTGATGAGATGTTGATTTTCATCAGAAAATGCGTCATGATTCAAAGAGTTGAAAATTTGGCCCATGATTCCATGTTGTTGGAATTTGATTTTGTCAATATGTATGCATGTGTCATGGTGGTTTATGCATATATATATATATAATTCATGGAGCATGGCCGAATGGATATATTTATGAAAATTTAATTTTCACGAATGCAGCATATACATGTATATGAGATATATATGTATATGAATGCATCTCGAAAATTAAGATATGTTTGATTTCATGTTTCCATATGTGGTTCATGATATGTGTTGTTGATAAAAATTATTTTCATGGATGGTTTATGTGTTTGAATTAGTTGAACATATGTATGTGTCAAATATTAATACATGATACATAATGTATACATATATGGATACATAATAGGATTATGTGTATGTATATGTATGAGTATATGTTATGATATATTTATTTGTTGTTGGAATTTACCATATGCATGATGTGAATGTATGTGTTTAAATGTTTGAACACATATATGCATGCATGATGTTTTATTCATATATGTAAATTGGATTTCGTGCATGGTATGATGCATATTAGTTATGTATGGTGTTATGCATTTTTCTTAACATATATGTATGCATTGGATGTATTGTTTGTGTTTATTTAAATAGAACACAAGGATAACATGTATGGTTCTATATATGATATTTGCGTGTATGTACATTTGAGTGTAGGAAAATACATAACAATAAAACAAAACATTAGATTACTTGAACAATACAAATATGTATGACGTGATTATTAATTGCACTAGTTACTGGAAAACCATAAAACCAACATAACAAATATTGAAAATTGTTTGTAAGACAATAATTTTTGAAAAAATAAAGCAATTAACGAAAAATCATAAATAATGTGTAAATTATTACATGTGAATTAATAATGGGAGAATTATTAATAGAACATACATAAAATATTTTATTAAGAATAAAACATGCATATATATATATATAATATACATGCTAAAGATTAGTGTATATTTATTCATAAGATGAATAAATAAATAATAATTTGCATTTTAAAATATGTATTTGATACATATAAGATTAATTTGTAAATTGATTCTATGTTAAAATTATTAAATCCATACCTCTTATGGTGGAATAACAATGAGTTCTATATATCTTCACATTGTATTTAAAGATTTTAAATTCATGCCTCTTGTGGTGAGTATTAATGTTATAGAATTGAGTTATTTAGTTATCGAGTGTTTATTATTATTTGGACCAAGATTGTTAGTACATAAGGTTTAGATAAGAGGTACATCTTGAAAAATTACAATAGTTCTAATTTGCATAAGATACCAAAATTTTAAAATATGAAATGTATGAGACTAAGGTAAGGAAAATCAATCATACCTTATATGAGATGTAATAGGAAAGTATTTTTTAGTTATTGGGATTAGTCAATCAAAATTCTAAAATGTTAGGTATATTAATTTTAATAAAAATTTAATTTTTCATTAAATTTGTTAAATTTCTAACAAAATTTTTGAGTGCTAACTTAGAGAATGTAGAATTTAAATTAAATAGTATGAATTAATATAATTTGTATAATTTGATAATTTTGAAAATATTTGATTGTTATTGTTCAAATTATTTGAACATATACAAAACACTAACAGATACTTTTTTTTTCTCGTAGTCTTTCATACTTGTTATATAAAATCATATAAAATATCAAACAATGCTCTCATGAAAATATTGGATATCAATATTTTGACAGGGCATAATTTCAAGGATTAGTTCAAAAATCTTAAAATAGTTCTCGCTTTTGAAAAGTTTGGCTATATTTTGGAAGCTCCTCTTCCACTTGAGATAAAAAAATCTTGCTTCACGTAGTGAACGTGACGCATATAATAGATGGCATGATAATAGCAGAAAAGTTCGAGAATACATGTTAGCATCTATGAATAAAGAGTTTCAAACCTGACATGAGAGATTTTATAGTGCCTATCATATTCTCACTGCCCTATAATAGTTGTTTGGCAATGATTCTCGAGTGGTGGAATATAAGCTATGCACTTCCCTATTCAACATGAGGCTTAAGAAAAGAATGCTACTTGATAATCATGTCATTAAAATGATTAATTATTTAGGGTAGTTAGATGAATATAGTGTGATTATGCTTGATCGCATCAAGGTGCATTTGATTCTCCAATCCCTCCCTCCTAATTATAAATCATTTATAACTAATTATATTTTGAATAAGATTAAGTGAACTCTTCTTGTGTTGCTCAATGAGTTTCAAGAATATTACATGCAAATAAATAGAGAAAAAGAACATAAGAATGTCCACTTGGCTTCTGCTAATAGGACTAATAAAAAGTCAAAAAAGTTAGCCAAGAAAGGACCATAAATTAGTTCAAAGAAGAAAGACTTTAAGAAAGTCCATTTTAAAATAAAGAAAGCAAAGGATAAATGAAATTGTTTCCATTATGGGAAACGTAGACGTTGGAAGAGAAATTCTCCTCGAGACTTACAAAGTCTTAAGAAGACTAAAATAGGTATGTATAGTTGTTATATGATTGATTATGAAATAAATATTATTTCAAATGATTACTAGATAGTTGATTAAACAGCTACAAGTATGTATTTATCTCATTGCAGGAAATGCAGAATAGTCCTACATCACAGAAAAATGAGATATTATTGAGGATGACTAATAGAGTAATAGTTGTTATAAAAACTAGAGGATCATGGTTTCTCATATTAGTGACTTGGCATATTTTGAGTTTAAAATCTGTGTTTTATTTTGTTAAACCACTAAAAATATCATTTCTATTTTTGCATTATGTAAATCTAGTTATACTGTATATTTAATAAGAATGAGTGTTTGATATATTTGAGAATTATATTGATTAGTAAAGCAATAAATATAAATCCATTGTAAAAAAAAAAAGAGCTCAAAATAAGATAAACCCTAAAGTTCTATAACATCACAGATTAGGACATATCGAAGATAAATGTATGATTCAACTTAAAGACATGGGATTTTAAACCTACTGGTATCGAAACCCTATCAAACTTATGAGCCGCGTCTTTGAGACAAAATTACCAAATCACCCTTTAAAAAGTGAAGGGGATAAAGTTAGTGGACTGTTGGATTTCATACATACAGATGTGTGTGGACCATTTAATAAACAAGCTCAAGAAGGGTTTGACTACTTTATTATCTTTACTGATAATATGTTACAGGATAGATATGTGTATTTGATAAAATAAAAATCTGAATTCTTTGAAAAGTTTAAGGAATTTAAGTATGAAGTAAAAAAAAAAATGAGAAAAAGTATTAAATTTTTACGATCAGATCATAGAAGTTAATACTTGAGCACTAAATTTCAAGAATTTGTGAAAGAAAATAGTATTATTTCCTACTTGACTCTGTTGAAGATGAAGAAATTGAGAGCGAAGATTCAAAGAATGAAGAAAAAGCCCAAATAACTCTTTGAGTTGTTTATGGATGCCCACATTTAGCCCAAAACCTATTTCTAGTTTTAAAAAAAAAACTAGATATTAAAGGACAAAATAACAATTAGTTTTTTCTATTCACTAAAGGACAAAATAACAGCTAGTTTCTTAAATTTGAAAAATATGTTGTTATTTGTTGTACCCAGTTGTTGAAAAATTAAAGTAAACTTATACTTAGGTGTTAAGATGTTGTATATATAAACCCAAGTTGTGTAAATATTTGACACATGAAATAAAAGGCTATTAATTTTTTCTCTTGATATCTTTTCATCTATTTGTATTTTCTTTTAGTTTTTGTTGAATATTTGAAATCGAGAGCTAAACACATTCAAATATATTTAATTAACATGGTATTAGAGCTTGGCCACATCTAGGGAGCTTTTTTTATCATCTTTCTCTATTTTTTTTTCCTCTCTCTTGGTGTGTGATTAGTCTCCATTGTGCAAGATCAAGTTGTTAAAATTAGAATGGCTGCACAAGAGGGAAACAGTTCTGCCAAGAGGGAGAGTTTTTTCAATGTTGATTCCAACTACAAAATCACCACCAAGCTTACTACCTTCCCCCTCAATGGAAGGAATTACTCTACATGGGTAACAAATGCTACAAGGGCCTTATTGGGCATGAGGGTTCTTGGATTTATTGATGGAAAAATTAATCAACCTAAGGTGAGAGATAAAGAATATGTCGAATGGAGATATGTTGACAATCTTGTCATCACTTAGATTATCAATTCCATTGATCAATCCTTGGTTAGTGCCTTTAACAAAGCCAAAACTGCCAAAGACCTTTGGAATGCACTTGCTAGAAAGTTCGGGAATCAAGGAAATCTTTTGAAAGTTTATGAGTTGAGGGAAATCATCACAAATGCCAAGATGAATGGGAGTGATTTCCTTTCCTACTCCAACAAAATCAAGGAAGCATAGGATGAATTGGAGTGTTTGAGGCTAATTACTGCCAATGAGGAAGAATTGGAAAAAAGGGCTAATGAAGATCTTGTTTGTTTCCTCTTAGCAGGATTAGGGCCTAGCTTTGGAGACCTTAGAAATCAAATTCTAAGGAATAAGGAGATGCCACCATATGATGATGTGGTGAATGTTGTGGATAAGGAATTGATGGCTAGAAAAACATTTGACAGAGATGAGCTTGAAACTGAGAAAGGTGCATTTGTGAGGGCAAAAGAAAAAGCAATGGTAACTCAAGGGTTGAAAGAGAGCAAAACCATGAAGTGTGAAAGATGTGGAAGGCTATGACACATGAAAAGAAATTGTAGGTTTTTTGATCATTGTGGAAAGTTTGGGCATAACAAGGATAAGTGTTTTGAGCTTCATCCTCACTTAAAGCCAAAGTGAGAATAAAGCCAAAGTTTCGCAAGAATCACAACACACATCAAAGGCAGAATTGTCCACAAATTTCATTGAACAATTTGCAAAGTTTCTTCAATCTCAAAGGCTGAGCACCTCTCAAGGTTTGATCTCTAACTTATCTTTGAATATTGATCCTTGGGTTATAGACTCGGGTGCTACAAATCACATGTTTAGAAGTAAAAATTTAGCTTCTAAAATTGAGTCTATAGGAAAGGATAAATGGGTGAGTATAGCTAATGGAAAAGATATACCAATTAGTGGCTTAGAACATTTGAATATTTTGTCTAAGCATACTAAAGGTCTTTACATGCCATGTTTTTCTTCAAATTTGTTGTTCGTAAGTAGAATTACAAAAGATTTAGATTGTTATGTCATATTTGAACCTAATAAAGTAACTTTTCAGGACATCAAGATCGGCCAATTGATTGGTGAGGGAAGAGAGAAAAATGGACTTTATGTTTTGGAAGATTCAAGCAAGGCTTTTAAAGTAGATAGCGACAAAATCCAAGAACTTTGGCATGCTAGATTAGGGCATCCTCCTAGCCATATTTTGCAAAAATTAGTTCCTAGTTTAAAGTTTAATGAGATAAAAGATTGTAATTCTTATATCTTAGGAAAACAAACTAAGATACCTTTTGTACAATCTCATCATGATCATAATGATTTATTTGCCTTGGTACATTCTGACTTATGGACTTCTCCTACTCCATCGCATAAAGGCTTTAAATATTTTGTAACTTTTATAGATCATAAATCTAGGTATACATGGATTTATCTAATTAAAAAGAAATCTGATACTTTTGAGTGTTTTAGAGAGTTTGTAATATTGATTGAAAATCAATTTGACAAGAAAGTGAAAATGTTGAGAACTAACAATGGAGGAGAGTATGTGAACAATTTGTGTAAAGAATTTTTAGCTAGTAAAGGAATTGTTCACCAAACTACTTGTCCTTATATTCCGAAACAAAATGGAGTAGTTGAGCGTAAAAATAGGCATATTTTAGAGGTGGCAAGAACTATGATGTTCTATCACAATGTGCCTAAAGAGTTTTGGGGGGAAGCCATTCTCACAGCCACATATCTTATTAACCGAACTCCATCTATGGTCTTGAAAGGAAAGACACCAATTGAGATTGCCTATAATACCCAACCAGACCTGTCCTATCTCAGAATTTTTGGATGTGTATGCTATGTACATATTCCAAGTCATTTAAGAGATAAATTAAGTGAAAGGAGCATTAAGTGCATTTTTTAGGTTATTGTGTAGATACTAAGGGTTATAGATGCTATAATCCATTGACTAAGGATGAGTATATCTCTAGGAATATTACTTTTATAAAAAATGACTCATATTTTGATAGGACTAATAATAAAAAAGGTGAAGTGGAGGATCCACTTCCTTTAGCCATAATACACAAGTATATACCACCATCTAGTGACATATTTGGTAACCATGACCAAGACTTGAGTAATGATAATGTAGAATCACAAGATGAAGAGTCTAATGAAAGGGAAACCAACAAAGAAAGTCGAGATGCACATTCACCTAAATCACCTAGTGAAGTAAGAGAAGATTTACCTTTGTCATCTAGCAGAATTAGAGAGGAGGAAAACCAAGATGAAACACTTAGGGATGAACAACCGAATATTTAAATAGAGTCACCATTCAGTAGACAAGATAGACTATCTATTAGCACACAACGTGAGGGGGAGCAAGTTACACCTACACAAGGCCAAAATCCCCCACTTAGGAAATCTCAAAGACTTAGGCAATTTTCATCGGAATGGATAAAGAATAGAGTGTTTTTCTATGGTAATAAGGTAATCGCACACCCTCTTGACCACTACTATACCTTAAAAAATGTAAAGAATGGTTTTAGAGCCTTTTTAACTAAAGTAGATGCTATTAAAGATCCTAATAACTTTGAGGAAGCTAGGAAATCACCAATTTGGAAACAAGCAATGCAGGAGGAATTAGATGCTTTAGTTAAAAATAATACATGGGAATTAGTCCCTTTACCTTTGGGAAAGAAGGTTATAGGATGCAAATGGGTGTATAAGACTAAGTTAAATAGTGATGGAAGTTTAGACAAACATAAGGCTAGGTTAGTGGCTAAAGGGTTTACCCAAACGTATGGCTTAGATTATACAAAAACCTTTGCACCAGTTGCAAAAATGAACACCATTAGGGTGCTTCTCTCCTTAGCAGCTAATTATAATTGGGATTTACATCAGATGGACGTAAAGAATGCTTTCCTGCAAGGAGAGTTAGAGGAAGAGGTTTATATGAGTTTACCTCAAGGGTATGATATTAGGGTTCCTAGTACACATGTTTGCAAATTGAAGAAAGCCATATATGGATTAAAGCAATCACCAAGAGCATGGTATAATAAATTGCATAATGCATTGTGTTCTCAAAATTTTAAAGTAAGTGATGCCGATCACTCCTTATTTATTAAGCACTCAAGTGAGGGATCTACTATAGTTCTTATTTATGTGGATGATATTATCATCACTGGTTGTGACATTAATGGCATTAAGAGCATGAAAGCATATTTGAAGTGTACATTTGATGTTAAAGATTTAGGAAACTTACGATATTTTCTAGGTATAAAAATAGCTAATTCCAATGAAGGGTTATTTCTATCTCAAAGAAAGTATGTTCTTGATTTATTAAGTGAGGCAGGAACACTTTGAGCAAAGCCGGCCGTGACATCTATGGAGGCACCAAGGAGGAAGAAAGAGGATAAGAAGTATGAAAAAGAGCATGACAAGGAGGAACCATACAAGGACATCAAGCTTTATCAAAGACTTGTAGGTAAGCTTATATATTTAACTATTACACGACCTTACATTATTTTTTCTGTGCAACAGGTAAGTCAGCACATGTCATGCCCAAAGAATATACACATGGAAATGGTGAATAGAATTTTGAGGTATCTAAAAGGAGCACCGGGCCAACGAATCTTGATGAAAAGAAATGGCCACCATAAGATACATGCCTACACAGATGCAGATTGGGCAGGTAATTTCGAGGATAGACGATCAACCACTGGTTATTGCACATTCATAGGAGGAAATTTGGTGACCTAGAAAAGCAAGAAGCAAAGTGTGGTTGCAATATCGAGTGCAAAAGTTGAGTATAGAGCCATGGCATCTACTACTAGTGAATTGGTTTGGATAAAATCATTAGTAGAAGATTTAGGTTTCTCAATTGAAACACCTATGGATATGTATTGTGATAACAAAGCGGCAACACACATTGCATCTAATCCAGTATTCCATGAGAGGACCAAGCACATTAAAGTTGATTGTCACCTACAAGACAAAAGTACTTGAGCAAAGTGATCAACATGCCTTATGTGATGAGTGAAGATCAACTTGCAGATATATTCATCAAACCATGTACTCATCAACAACTCCTCAAGGTGAGTTCCAAGTTGAACTTATTCAATTTATACAAGTCCAACTTGAGGGGGAGTGTTGAAGATGAAGAAATTGAGAGTGAAGATTCAAAGAATGAAGAAAAAATCCAAATAACTCTTTGAATTGTTTATGGATGCCCACATTTAGCCCAAAACCTATTTCTAGTTTTAAAAAAGGTTAGATACTAAAGGATAAAATAACAACTAGTTTTTTCTATTCACTAAAGGACAAAATAACAACTAGTTTTTTAAATTTGAAAGATATATTGTTATTTGTTGTACCTAGTTGTTGGAAAAGTAAAGTAAGCTTGTACCTAGCCATTAGGATGTTGTATATATAAACCTAAGTTGTGTAAATATTTGACATATAAAATAAAAGGCTATTCATTTTTCCCTCTTGATATCTTTTCATTTACTTGTATTTTCTCTTAGTTTTTGTTGAATATTTGAAATCAGGAGCTAAACACATTCAAATATATTTAATAAGCAGGAACAAACCGTTTTTCTTATCACAGTTTTCATCTCCTCCCATGTTTCTATTGGACGTTCTCTGTTTCTTTTCCTACTTAAAACCAATTGATCTCACCAAACAATAGCATAATCAGAAAATTCAATGGCTGCAAGTTTTACCTTCTTCATCTCGGAGTAGTTGTGGCAATCAAAAACTAGCTCCATCTTCTTTTCCCACTCAAGATAAGCCTCGGAATCATTTTTGCCTTGAAATGAAGGCACCTTCATCTTAATACTGCCCAAATTATTATCCTCTCGATTCCAATCTTTTCTAACACATTTAACCCTCCTATTGCTGCCTACTGAGTGTCCATCTTCCTCCTCAAAACTGCCGTTGTTATATTCCTCAAAATCTTCTACTATACATTATTGTTGAACGCTTTCCCTCTGATTCTTCCGATTAGCATTTTCTAATCTATCCAACCGTTCACTAATTTGCTCTAATTCCAACTTCATCATCCGTATCATCTCTCCCACCAAAACTTCCATGTATAGCTTTGAATTCTCTCCCTTACGTGTTTACACTCAAGAATATGAATCACTCTGCACTCGTGTTTCACTCAAAAATTTGCAGCTTTTATCCCTTTAATGCTCTCACCGCTCTTGCCTTTTTCCACTAAATAATTCTCTTTCGGTTCTTTTCAAACTAACAAACAATAACCAAAAATTTCTTGCAACACTTCTTCAGAGCTTATTATGGCAAAATAAAGGCTGAAAATAAGGTAGAGTCACGGATTTTAAAAGTTTTAATTTCGGACAAAGTATTTTAATTTTATACCCACTGATTTGGAAATTGAGAATCACAAGGAAAATCTTAGAATTTGATACACAAATATTAGGGTGTTGATGACAAAGTGAAATATGAAATTTTCTTTTTTTTTTCGTTTTTTTTTATATCAAGAATTGCGAAAAGAATAACAAAAGGGATAGGCAAACCTGATGCTAGAATAACTTGGCTCTGATACCAAATGATACGAACCTCACTAAGAATAACGAGACCCGAACTCAACAAGGAACTCGAAATCGTTTTACGATCAGATTTGAATGGAACCTCGACCCGTTGTTTATAAAAAAACAAGAACCTCGGTATAATGCAGACGCCACAAACGGTGATGGAAGTTCGTTCGATAAGTCACTAATGAACGCCACAAGAATAATTCTTGATAAGTTCGAATAGTTCTTCAAAGAACCAAAGAGAAAATAACTCTCAAATTTTAACTAATGAATTCTGTTTTCTTCTTATTCAAAGGGTGTCTTTTTATAGGCAAAAATCGTAACTTGTACTTACCTAAGACAGAAAGGAAAGCTAACTAATTAAATAGACTTCTAAATGAACTCAAACACTCCAAGGAAAGCTGACTAATTAGATAAACTTATAAATGAACTCAAATACTCCTAAATATTCCTATTTTACTTGCTAAAAGATCAAGTTTAGATTTAGTCAGACTTTTCTAGAGTTTGAATCATGCATATCCATCTTTGCTAGATATGCGGACCAAGTCCAATGGGTCTTCACGAATTTACTTAGGTCCAAACTTCTTGAATTAGGCCGTTAAATGTTTCTTTGAACTTCTTTACTTGAACTCTCGTAACTGGGCCAATTGGAACTTGAATTGAATTCTTTGAAGTTGTGCCTAGATGAACCTCAATAAATGGCTAAAAATATAAATTTCTAGCCAGAATGATTAAATGTCATATGAAGGAGTTCACGATGATGAGTTTATTACTTATTAATTGATGATTTGTATTTATATCATTTAAAGGTTTTGACATATCATGGATCATAAATCGATTGGGATTAGATAATGAAAGAACTTTATCCACACAGTATATACAATTAAGATGAAAATTAATGAAGTATGACTTTATTGTGGATTAGAGATTATGGCGCATTACTAGATGTTGACTATAGTCATTGAACAATCGAATAGTTTGATAAACTCAAAATGTTCGAAATAAGTTTACGGTTATTCCATAATAAATTCATATGGTCATATTAATAACTAAAAATAATAAAAAGTAGTTGAGAGAGAAAAACATTATGGAGAGCGAGGCTAACACTTTTGAGATAATTTTAAGTCGAAATAAATATATGTAATAGTTATATATATTTATAAATTCTTGAGAATGTTTAAAAGATGTTTTTGGGTTTGTAATGAAATATAATTTAAAGTAAATTACATGATTAAGGTAATAATATTGATTATCTAAGGACTTAAATGTACATGTATAATTATGAAATAATTACACATTAGCCCATGTATACATGCTTAATTATATTTTGGTTAAAAATTAGCCAATAGTTTGTATTTAAGTATTTAGACTTAAATATATAAAATAAAAATTATGAAATAATGTCTATATCATCCATGACACATAATTATCTTTTAATTAAAGGTGAAGACAAATTTAGAAACACACAGATAATTCAAGTATATATACATGTTTACTTTACCAAATTCAATGAACAATTTTTGCCATAAACCCTAGAATTTTCCCTAATTGGCCAAGTTTCTCCAAAAGCTTTTGGTGGTGTAAATTATGGTACTTCAACATAATTAAAGAAAAGTAATCATCCCTTATTAATTCTATATTGATTCAACTCATCCAAAATACCATTTTATACATATATGGGATATATGAACATATGGCACACTAATATTTGTGAAAATGCTTCAATTTAACACAAAATTTAATTTTATGCTACTTTTAGCATTTCAATCCAACACTTACTCTTTCTTTTTTCTTCAATCTCTATTATTCTTCTTCCCTTTTCTTTTTTACTTTCTCCCATTCTTTCTTTTCCTCTTCTCTCTTTTTCTCTCTCATTTTTTTTTTTTTTGTTGCTTCTAAATTCTTTTCTTTTGTTTTTCATTTGACAAAACAAACTTATCTATACATACTTAAATACAAAAGTATGTAGACCAAATGCATAAACTAAAGAAATAGGCTTAATTTTTGGTATTTGGGCTTTAAAAAAAATTGGGCTTAGATATTACAATGTTTCCTCCTTAAAAAAATTTTGTCCTCAAAGTTTTAATAAGCATACCTTTAGTTTTGGAATAAATGAGGATATTTTCTTGACAATTTAGATTCAAATTCTTAAAATTTTTACTAACAAAATAATTCTTGTACAAAGTACTTATTCTTCATGATTGATAATCTGAATTGGGTTCTCTTCATAAGAGATATCCTTAGTCAAGATAAGATCTCTTCAATCCAAAACACAAAAAGAGTCCATTTGATACTTTTTAAACATTAAGACATAAAATACATCATGAATATTCGATAATTGAGGTGGTAATACTAATCTATAAGCTACATCATCAATTTATTCAAATATTTCAAAAGGACCAATTAATGTTGGAGTAAGTTTTCTACCTTTTTTAAATTTAATAGTACCAAGTCGAGGGCCTAGCCTTCAAGAATTCATGAACACTTATCTCAAACTCTAATAATCTTCTTCCACGTAACTTTTTTAATGACTTTAGGCTATAAAAAGTTATTACTTGATTAATTTCATTTTCTCGGTAGTCTCCATCACCAACTCAAGACTAATTAATAAAGTTTCACCAATTTCTAGCCAACATATTAGTGATTTACAAGGCTTTTTATACTACGCCTTAAACAGTATTATTTCATTGCTAGATTGATAATTATTATTATATGTAAACTCTACCATAGTTAAATGTACAACCATGAACCTTGAAAATCCAAAACTTAAGATCTAAGCATGTCTTTTATTATCTGTATAGCTTTTTCAGATTGTCTATTTGTTTGTGCATGATAGGCCATCCTAAAATTTAACTTGGTACCCATAACTTTCTATAAACTCTTTCAAAACCTAGATGTAAATCATAGGTGCCTGTCTGAAACAATAGATAAAGATACTCTATACAATCTGATTATTTCTTGAACATATAATCTATTTAAGGCATCAAGAGAATATATATTTTTAACATAAAAATTAAGTAGATTTTGTTCAGTATCCATAATTACATATATACCATAATAACTCTTTTGAGTATTGATGTAAATTCAGCACAAAGTAAGTCAACCCATGATACAAACCTCGCTAAGAATAACGAGACCCAAACTCAACAAGGAACCCAAAATCGTTCTACGATCAAATTTGAATAGAACCTCAACCCGTTGTTTATAAAGAAACAAGAACCTCAGTATAATATAGATGCCACAAACGGTGATAGAAGTCCGTTCGATAAGTCACTAATGAACGCTACAAAAATAATTGTTGATAAGTTCAAATAGTTCTTTAAAGAACCAAAGAGAAAATAACTCTCAATTTTTCTGACTAATGAATTATGATTGCTTCTTATTCAAAGGTGCCTTTTTATAGGCAAAATCGTATCTTGTACTTACCTAAGACAGAAAGGAAAGCTAACTAATTAAATAGACTTATAAATGAACTCAAACACTCCAAGGATAGCTGACTAATTAAATAGACTTATAAATGAACTCAAACACTCCTAAATATTCTTATTTTACTTGCTAAAAAATCAAGTTTAGAATTGGTCAGACTTTTCTAGAGTTTGAATCATGCATATCCACTTTACTGGATATGTGGACCAAGCCCAATGGGTCTCCACGAATTTACTTAAGTCCAAACTTCTTGAATTAGCCCGTTAAGTGCATCTTTAAACTTCTTTACTTATGCTCTCGTAACTGGACCAATCGGAACTTGAATTGAATTCTTTGAAGTTGTGCCATGATTTGTATCAACCCAGGCCCAAATTCGTCCACCTATGATCTCCTCAGTCTATACACTTCATTTGGCCTTAATTTGATTACTTGGAGTCAAAGTCATGGAGCAGTATTTATATGAATCTTTGGAATGAAAGTTGAGCATTTATGTGACTCTTGGAAGCATAAATATGGAGCATTGTGCAATTATTTATTATAGTTAATGCTTGCAATCCCTATGTAATCTGTAGCTTTCTTTTATGTTTGACTAAATATTTAATGCCTATAAAAAGGCTCCCTTTTTCTCATTTTTGGGATTTTGCTGATTGAATGAAAATATATTTCTTTTGAGTGGTAATCCAACTCTTCTTCCTTTATCCAAATTCTTGCCAAATTTGGTGGTGGATTTTTCCTTGACTGGTGGCATTGCCTTTAGGCCCTAGATGTTGATTAAATATATTTGAATGTATTTAGCTCTCGATCTCAAATATTCAACAAAAACTAAGAGAAAATACAAGTAGATGAAAAGATATCAAGAGAGAAAAATGAATAGCCTTTTATTTCATATCTCAAATATTTACACAACTTGGGTTTATATATACAACATCCTAATGCCTAGGTATAAGTTTACTTTACTTTTCCAACAATTGGGTACAACAAATAACAACATATTTTTTAAATTTAAAAAACTAGCAGTTATTTTGTCCTTTAGTGAATAGAAAAAACTAGTTGTTATTTTGTCTTTTAGTATCTAGCCTTTTTTAAAACTAGAAATAGGTTTTGGGCTAAATGTGGGCATTCATAAACAACTCAAAGAGTTATTTGGGCTTTTCTTCATTCTTTGAATCTTCACTCTTAATTTCTTCACCTTCAACGCTCTCCCTCAAGTTGGACTTGTACAAATTGAATAAGTTCTACTTGGAACTCACCTTGAGGAGTTGTTGATGAGTACATAGTTTGGTGAATATATCTGCAAGTTGATCTTCACTCGTCATATAAGGCATGTTGATCACTTTGCTCAAGTACTTTTGTCTTATAAAGTGACAATCAACTTCAATGTGCTTGGTCCTCTCATGGAATACCAGATTAGATGCAATGTGTGTTGCCGCTTTGTTATCACAATATATATCCATAGGTGTTTCAACTAAGAAACCTAAGTCTTCTACTAATGATTTTATCCAAACCAATTCCCTAGTAGTAGATGCCATGGCTCTATACTCAGCTTCCACACTCGATCTTGAAACCACACTTTGCTTCTTGCTTTTCCAGGTCACTATTGTCAGTTCTCAACATTTTCACTTTCTTGTCAAATTGATTTTCAATCAATATTACAAACTCTCTAAAACATTCAAAAGTATCAGATTTCTTTTTAATTAGATAAATCCATGTATACCTAGATTTATGATCTATAAAAGTTATAAAATATTTGAAGCCTTTATGCGATGGAATAGAAGAAGTCCATAAGTCAGAATGTACCAAGGCAAATAAATCATTATGATCATGATGAGATTGTACAAAAGGTATCTTAGTTTGTTTTCCTAAGATACAAGAATTACAATCCTTTATCTCATTAAACTTTAAACTAGGAACTAATTTTTGCAAAATATGATTAGGAGGATGCCCTAATCTAGCATGCCAGAGTTCTTGGACTTTGTCACTATCTATTTTAAAAGCCTTGCTTGAATCTTCCAAAACATAAAGTCCATTTTTCTCTCTTCCCTCACCAATTAATTGGCCGGTCTTGATGTCCTGAAAAGTTACTTTATTAGGTTTAAATATGACATAACAATCTAAATCTTTTGTAATTCTACTTACGGACAAAAATTTGAAGAAAATCATGGCATATAAAGACCTTTAGTATGCTTAGACAAAATATTCAAATGTCTTAAGCCACTAATTGGTATATCTTTTCCATTAGTTATACTCACACATTTATCCTTTCCTATAGACTCAATTTTAGAAGCAAAATTTTTACTTCTAAAAATGTGATTTGTAGCACCCGAGTCTATAACCCAAGGATCAATATTCAAAGATAAGTTAGAGATCAAACCTTGAGAGGAGCTGATGTAAATTCAGCACAAGGTAAGTCAACCCATGCCCAAATTCGTCCAGCCCATGATCTCCTCAGTCTATACACTTCATTTGGCCTTAATTTGATTACTTTGAGTCAAAGTTATGGAGCAGCATTTATATGAATATTTGGAATGAAAGCTAAGCATTTATGTGACTCTTGGAAGCATAATATGGAGCATGGTACAATTATTTATTATAATTAATGCTTGTAGTCCCTATATAATCTGTAGCTTTTTTTTATGTTTGACCAAATATGTAATGCCTATAAAAAGGCTCCTTTTTTTCTCATTTTGGGAATTTTGGCTGGTTGAATGTGTTGAAGCTGAAGAAATTGAGAGTGAAGATTCAAAGAATGAAGAAAAAGCCCAAATAACTCTTTGAGTTGTTTATGGATGCCCACATTTAGCCCAAAACCTATTTCTAATTTTAAAAAAGGTTAGATACTAAAGGACAAAATAACAACTAGTTTTTTCTATTCACTAAAGGACAAAATAACAGCTAGTTTTTTAAATTTGAAAGATATGTTGTTATTTGTTGTACCTAGTTGTTGGAAAAGTAAAGTATGCTTGTACTTAGCCGTTAGGATGTTGTAAATATAAACCCAAGTTGTGTGAATATTTGAGACATGAAATAAAAAGCTATTCATTTTTCTCTCTTGATATCTTTTCATCTACTTGTATTTTCTCTTAGTTTTTGTTGAATATTTGAAATCGGGAGCTAAACACATTCAAATATATTTAATCAACAGAATGAAAATATATTTCTTTTGAGTGGTAATCTAACTCTTCTTCTTTTATCCAAATTCTTGCCAAATTTGGTGGTGGATTTTTCCTTGGCTGGTGGCATTGCCTTTAGGCCCTGGATACTTGGCTTTTATCTTTAAATTCTCTTTTGTTATCATCATTTGAAGAGTTTAAGAGTTCAAAACTCTAATCCCATAAACAGTGACGAAGTTGAAGAACAAAACTCACTCTTAGCTTCTGCAAGACGCATCAATCTTTCACCTTATTATCATCTTTCCTTTACTGAATCCTTAATTTCTGCTGGAGTTCTTATTTTCATTAAAAACTCTAAACCTAATTAACCTGTTGCTGTATCACCACACTTAAAAAAAAAAAAAAACTATGAGTAGATCATCCACTCCACTCGCACCATGGGAATTAGTAACTATGAAACTTGAAGAACAAATGAATGAACTTAGAGAACAATTCTTCCAGCTCTTGAGAAACCAAAATCAAAACCAAGGCTAACCAAAACGAGGGAGTGCCCTTCCAAACCAGAACCGCCAAAGACCATCACCTCACCCAAGACACTATTATTATGAAGAAAAAATTCGGGATGAAGGTGATTCTAGTGAGTTTGAAGTGGACAAAAGAAGAAAAAGAAGGGAGAGTGATGATGATAGAGGATTAAAGATTGATATTCTAGAATTTGAGGGGGGATTAAATCCAGATGATTTTTTGGATTGGCTTAAGGAGATTGAGAGGTTCTTTGAGTTCAAGGGTTATTCTGATGAGAGAAAATGTAAGATAGCAATTTTGAAGTTTAAAGATTATGCTTCTCTATGGTGGGAGAATGTCAAGAAACAGAGAGATAGAGAAGGGAAAGAAAAAGTGAGATCGTGAGAGAAGTTGAAAAAGTTGATAAGGAGGAGATTCTTGCCCGAAAACTATAAACAAGATCTCTACCTTAGGTTACACACTCTTAAGCAAGGAGACAGGAGTGTAGAAGAGTACATCCGAGATTTTGAGAGATTGACGATGCGAAGTGATATACCAGAGATTAAAGAACAGACTATTGCCAGATTCTTAGGAGGGTTAAATACGGAGATTGCTAATATGGTGGAATTACAACCGTTTTGTTCGTTTGAAGATGTATGTAAGTTGTCCATTAAAGTCGAGAAACAAAAGAAAGCTATGAAGACTTCGGCACCCAAGAATTTCAGTAAGGGGAACTCATATTACAAGGGTTCTTCATCCTTCAGCAAATCTGAAATTACCACCAGGGACAAAGGAAAAGAGAAGCTGATGGAAGCACCTAAAAAGAAGCCGAATTTTGTCAAGACAGACCATGGAAATAAGAAGTGCTTCAAATGTCAAGGTTATGGACATTTCAAAGCTAATTGTCCTAATAATCGGATTATGACTTTAAAGGAGATTGAGTAGATTGAGGAGTCCTTGCAAGAGAAAGAAGATGAAGTTGTTGAATCTGACAATGAAGAAGAGATTGGAGAAGAGGCTGATAGTGGGGACATGCTTATGTTAAAAAAGATTTTGCATACTTAGATCTGCCCCAATGAAGATCAACGGGAGAACTTGTTCCAAACCCGATGCACCATCAATGGGAGGGTTTGTTCGGTAATAATTGACAGTGGGAGCTGTACTAATGTTGCTTCTACAACACTTGTGAAGAAGTTGAGCCTTCCAACCTTAGCTAATGCTCAACCATATAAGCTTCAATGGCTCAGCAATAGGAGTACCGTGCAAGTTACGAAACAGGTTCTAGTTTCTTTTTCTATTGGTAGAACTTATGTTGATGAAGTGTTATGTGATGTTAATCCTATGGATGCATGTCACTTATTGTTGGGAAGACTATGGCAGTTTGATAGAGGAGTTAATCATGATGGGAAAAAGAATACTTATTTGTTTAAATTGAAGGAGAAGAATATCACCTTACTACCCTTGAAACCATCACAAATACACAAACCTACACCCATGACAAAAAACCTAAAAGAGAGCCTATTCCTAAATGAGAATCAAGTTGAGAAAGCCATCCTTAAACATCAACCTGTCCTTGCCTTGCTTGTAATTGAAAGAAAGAATGTTGAGAATGAGAGCAAACCACACCCTGTAGTCCAAAACTTGCTCAAATAATACACTGATGTTTTCCCAGATGACCTACCACCTGGATTACCACCTTTGAAAGGCATAGAGCACCAAATTGACCTCATACCTGGGGCATCCCTACCAAATAAACCAGCCTATAGATGTAACCCAGAGGAGTCCAAGGAGTTGCAAAGACAAGTGAATGAGCTGATTAATCGTGGTTTTGTAAGAGAAAGTATGAGTCCATGTTCAGTGCCAGCGTTGTTAGTACCAAAGAAAGATGGAACTTACAGGAAGTGTGTGGATAGTAGAGCCATAAATAATATCACTATCAAGTACAGGTATCCCATTCCTAGACTTGATGATATGTTAGATCGGTTACATGGTTCTATGATATTTTCAAAAATTGATCTTAGAAGCGGGTACCATCAGATTAGAATGAAGGAGCGAGATGAGTGGAAGACAGCATTCAAAACCAAGGGAGGATTGTATGAATGGTTAGTTATGCCATTTGGTTTGTCTGATGCTCCTAGTACTTTCATGCGACTTATGAATGAAGTGTTGAAGCCATTCCTGGAGAGATTTGTTGTAGTATACTTTGATGATATCTTGGTGTATAGCAAAAGTGAGGAGGAATATGTTACTCATTTGCGACAAGTTTTTGATACCTTAAGGGAGAAGAAATTATGCAAAACTGGAGAAGTGTGAGTTTTTCTCGCTGAATGTTGTGTTTCTTGGTTATGTTGTTTCTAAAGATGGCATCATGGTGGATCATTCCAAAATTGAAGCAATCAGTAGCTGGCCTCAACCCAAAATCATCGGTGAAATCAGAAGCTTTCATGGTTTAGCATCTTTCTATCGCCGATTTGTTCCTAATTTCAGTACAATCATGGCACCCGTCATTGAGTGCATGAAAAAAGGTAACTTTGAATGGACTAAAGCAGCAAATGAAGCATTTGAAGTGATTAAGAAGAAATTGTGTGAAGCTCTAATCTTAGCTTTGCCAGATTTTGATCAAGTGTTTGAAGTGGAATGTGATGCAAGTGGAGTTGGAATAGGTGCTGTTCTTACACAAGCTAAGTGCCCCATAGCTTATTTTAGTGAGAAGCTAAATGAATCAAGGAGACGGTACAGCACATACGACAAGGAATTTTATGCAATTGTGAGGGCCTTAGATCACTAGAGTCATTACTTGAGGGTTAAACAATTTGTTCTTCATTCAGACCACCAAGCCTTGAAGTTCATCAATGGGCAACACAAGCTGAATTCAAGACATATTGAATGGGTTGAATTTCTCCAATCGTTCTCTTTTGTTTCAAATTACAAGAAATGATTATACAACATGGTTGCAGATGCTTTGTCTAGAAGATATGCATTGCTTGCTATCTTAGACGCTCGAGTTCTTGGTTTCCAATTAATGAAGGAGTGTTATGCTACTGATGAAGATATGAGTTTGATCATGGCCGAATGCAAGAAAGGAAGTTTTGAGGATTATTCTGTCCAAAATGGATTTCTCTTCAAGGGAAACAAGCTTTGTGTACCAAAAGGAAATTTTCGAGAGTTGATTATAAGGGAGGTTCATGGAGGAGGACTTGCTGGTCACTTTGGGGTTAACAAGACATTGGAAATTCTTAAAGAACGTTTCTACTGGCCAAAAATGCAAAAAGAAGTCCAAGTAATAGTGGCGAGGTGTGGCACATGTCAACGAGCTAAGAATGACTTCAAACTAGGCCTTTACACTCCATTACCAATTCCAGAGCAGCCTTGAGAAGATTTAAGCATGGATTTCATTGTTGCATTGCCGAGAACGCAAAGGGGAAAAGATGCAGTTATGGTGGTTGTAGATCAGTTTTCTAAAATGGCACATTTCATCCCTTGCCATAAAACAGATGATGCTTCTCACGTAGCTGATTTGTTTTTCAAAGAAATTATTCATTTGCATGGGATTCCAAGGAGTATTGTGTTAGATCAGGATACTAAATTCCTTAGTCATTTTTGGAGGATACTTTGGGGAAAGTTTGGTACGAAGCTTCTCTTTAGCACTTCACACCATCGTCAAACTGAGGTCACAAACCGCACTTTGGGAACTATTCTAAGAACTTTGGTGAGCAAGAACTTGAAGGATTGGGATATCAAATTAGCACATGCTGAATTTGCTTATAACAGATCTCCAAGTTCTACAACTGGTCACTCTCCATTTGAGATAATGTATGGCATCAATCCTATCACTCCTATTGAATTAAGTTCTTTGCCAATCGATATTCAAGTAAGTGTGGATGCAATTGAGAAAGCCAAAGCAATGAAGAAGTTACATGAATCTGTTCGGGTCCAAATACAGAAGTCTAATGAAACATACAAGAAACGAGCCAACAAAAATAGGAGAGCAGCCAACTTTCAGCCTGGAGATATGGTTTGGGTTCATCTAAGGAAGGAAAGGTTTCCATCCAAAAGGAAAAGTAAGCTAGCACCAAGAGCCGACGGTCCATTTGAGGTCCTTGAACGAGTTGAAGATAATGCTTACAAGATAAACATACCTAGTGAATTTGGAGGAGTCTCGACTACATTGAATGTGGGTGATTTGTCCCCATATTTGGAAGATGATAACCTTGCAGATTTGAGTGCAAATCCTCTTCAACCCCAGAGGATGATGTAAATTCAGCACAAGGTAAGTCAACCCAGGCCCAAATTCGTCCAGCCCATGATCTCCTCAGTCTATACACTTCATTTGACCTTAATTTGATTACTTTGAGTCAAAGTCATGGAGCAGCATTTATATGAATCTTTGGAATGAAAACTAAGCATTTATGTGACTCTTGGAAGCATAATATGGAGCATTGTGTAGTTATTTATTATAATTAATGCTTATAGTCCCTATATAATCTATAGCTTTCTTTTATGTTTGACCAAATATGTAATGCCTATAAAAAGGCTCCTTTTTTCTCCTTTTGGGGATTTTGGCTGGTTGAATGAAAATATATTTCTTTTGAGTGGTAATCCAACTCTTCTTCCTTTATCCAAATTCTTGCCAAATTTGGTGATCGATTTTTCCTTGGCTGGTGGCATTGCCTTTAGGCCCTGGATACTTGGCTTTTATCTTTAAATTCTCTTTTGTTATCATCATTTGAAGAGTTTAAGAGTTCAAAACTCTAATCTCGTGAACAGTGACAAAGTTGAAGAACAAAACTCACTCTTAGCTTCCGCAAGACGCATCAGGTGCTTAGCCTTTGAGATTGAAGAAACTTTGCAAATTGCTCAATGAAGTTTGTGGACAATTCTGCCTCTGATGTGTGTTGTGATTCTTGCGAAACTTTGGCTTTATTCTCCTTCCTCAAGTAAGGATGAAGCTCAAAACACTTATCCTTGTTATGCCTAAACTTTCCACAATGATCACAAAACGTACAATTTCTTTTCATGTGTCCTAGCCTTCCACATCTTTCACACTTCATGGTTTTGCTCTCTTTCAACCCTTAAGTTGCCATTGCTTCTTCTTTTGCCTTCACAAATGCACCTTTCTTAGTTTCAGGCTCATCTCTGTCAAACGCTTTTCTAGCCATCCATTCCTTATCCACATCATCATATGGTGGCATCTCCTTATTCCTTAGAATTTGATTTCTAAGGTCTCCAAAGCTAGGCCCTAATCCTACCAAGAGGAAACAAACAAGAACTTCATTAGCCTTTTTTTCCAATTCTTCCTCGTTGGCAGTAATTGGCCTCAAACACTCCAATTCATCCCATGCTTCCTTGATTTTGTTGGAGTAGGAAAGGAAATCACTCCCATTCATCTTGGCATTTGTGATGATTTCCCTCAACTCATAAACTTTCAAGAGATTTCCTTGATTCCCGAACCTTCTAGCAAGTGCATTCCAAAGGTCTTTGGCAGTTTTGGCTTTGTTAAAGGCACCAACCAAGGATTGATCAATGGAATTGATAATCCAAGTGATGACAGGATTGTCAACATATTCTTTATCTCCCACCTTAGGTTGATTAATTTCTCCATCAACAAATCCAAGAACCCTCATGCCCAATAAGGCCCTTGTAGTATTTGTCACCCATGTAGAGTAATTCCTTCCATTGAGGGGGAAGATAGTAAGCTTGGTGGTGATTTGGCAGTCGGAATCAACATTGAGAAAACTCTCCCTCCTAGCAGAATTGCTTCCCTCTTGTGCAGCCATTCTAATTTTAACAACTTGACCTTGCACAATGGAGACTAATCACACACCAAGAGAGAGGAAAAAAAAAGAGAGAAAGATGATAAAAAGAGCTTCCTAGATGTGGCCAAGCTCTAATACCATGTTGATTAAATATATTTGAATGTGTTTAGCTCTCGATCTTAAATATTCAACAAAAATTAAGAGAAAATACAAGTAGATAAAAAGATATCAAGAGAGAAAAATGAATAGCCTTTTATTCCATATTTCAAATATTTACACAACTTGGGTTTATATATATAACATCCTAACAGTTAGGTATAAGCTTACTTTACTTTTCTAACAACTAGATACAACAAATAACAAGATATCTTTCAAATTTAAAAAACTAGCTGTTATTTTGTCCTTTAGTCAATAGAAAAAACTAGTTGTTATTTTGTCTTTTAGTATCTAACTTTTTTTAAAACTAGAAATAGGTTTTGGGCTAAATATGGGCATCCATAAACAACTCAAAGAGTTATTTGGGTTTTTCTTCATTCTTTGAATCTTCACTCTCAATTTCTTTACCTTCAACACTGGATATTTGGCTTTTATCTTTAAATTCTCTTTTGTTATCATCATTTGAAAAGTTTAAAATTCTAATTCTGTGAACAGTGACAAATTTCAAGAACAAAACTCACTCTTAACTTTCGCAAGACGCATCAATTGGTATCAGAGCCGAATTGTCAAGAGTGAGTAATCTTTCACCTTATTATCATCTTTCCTTTGCTGAATCCTTTTTAATTTATGCTGGAGTTCTTATTTTCATTAAAAACCCTAAACCTAATTAACCTACTACTGTATCACCACACTTAAAAAAAAAAAAACTATGAGTAGATCATCCACTCCACCTGCATCATAGGAATTAGTAACTATGAAACTTGAAGAACAGATGAATGAACTTAGAGAACAATTCTTCTAGCTCTTGAGAAACCAAAATCAAAACCAAGGCCAACCAAAATGAGGGAGTGCCCTTCCAAACCAGAACCGCCAAAGACCATCACCTCACCCAAGACACTATTATTATGAAGAAAAAATTCAGGATGAAGGTGATTCTAGTGAGTTTGAAGTGGACAAAAGAAGAAGAAGAAGGGAAAGTGATGATGATAGAGGATTAAAGATTGATATTCCAGAATTTGAGGGGGGATTAAATCCATATAATTTTTTGGATTGGCTTAAGGAGATTGAGAGGTTCTTTGAGTTCAAGGGTTATTCTGATGAGAGAAAATGTAAGATAGCAATTCTGAAGTTTAAAGATTATACTTCTCTATGGTGGGAGAATGTCAAGAAACAGAGAGATAGAGAAGGGAAAGAAAAAGTGAGATTGTGGGAGAAGTTGAAAATGTTGATGAGGAGGAGATTCTTGCCTGAAAACTATAGACAAGATCTCTACCTTAGGTTGCACACTCTTAAGCAAGGAGACAGGAGTGTAGAAGAGTACATCTGAGATTTTGAGAGATTGATGATGCGAAGTGATGTACTAGAGCTTAAAGAACAGACTATTGCCAGATTCTTAGAAGGGTTAAATATGAAGATTGCTAATATGGTGGAATTACAACCGTTTTGTTCGTTTGAAGATGTATGTAAGTTGTCCATTAAAGTTGAGAAACAAAAGAATGCTATGAAGACTTCGACACCCAAGAATTTCAGTAAGGAGAACTCATATTACAAGGGTTCTCCATCCTTCAGCAAACTCGAAATTACCACCAGGGATAAAGGAAAAGAGAAGCTGATGGAAGCACATAAAATGAAGCCGAATTTTGTTAAGACAGACCATGGAAATAAGAAGTGCTTCAAATGTCAGGGTTATGGACATTTCCAAGTTAATTGTCCTAATAATTGGGTTATGACTTTAAAGGAGATTGAGCAGATTGAGGAGTCCTTGCAAAAGAAAGAAGATGAAGTTGTTGAATATGACAATGAAGAGGAGATTGTAGAAGAGGCTGATAGTGGGGACATGCTTATGTTAAAAAAGATTTTGCATACTCAAATCTGCCCCAATGAAGATCAACGGGAGAACTTGTTCCAAACCCGATGCACCATCAATGGGAGGGTTTGTTCGGTAATAATTGACAGTAGGAGCTGTACTAATGTTGCTTCTACAGCACTTGTCAAGAAGTTGAGCCTTCTAACCTTAGCTCATGCTCAACCATATAAGCTTCAATGGCTCAGCAATGGGAGTACCATGCAAGTTACAAAACAGGTTCTAGTTTATTTTTCTATTGGTAGAACTTATGCTGATGAAGTGTTATGTAATGTTTTTCCTATGGATGCATGTCACTTATTGTTGGGAAGACCATGGCAGTTTGATAGAGGAGTTAATCATGATGGGAAAAAGAATACTTATTCGTTTAAATTAAAGGAGAAGAATATCACCTTACTACCCTTGAAACCATCACAAATACACACCAACACCCATGACAAAAAACCTAAAAGAGAGCCTATTCCTAAATGAGAATCAAGTTGAGAAAGTCATCCTTAAACATCAACCTGTCCTTGCCTTGTTTGTAATTGAAAGAAAGAATGTTGAGAATGAGAGCAAACCACACCCTTTAGTCCAAAACTTGCTCAAAGAATACATTTATATTTTCCTAGATGGAAACCACCTGGATTACCACCTTTGAGAGGCATAGAGCACCAAATTGACCAGCCTATAGATGTAACCCAGAGGAGTTCAAGGAGTTGCAAAGACAAGTGAATGAGCTGATTAATCGTGGTTTTGTAAGAGAAAGTATGAGTCCATGTTTAGTGCCAGCGTTATTAGTAGCAAAGAAAAATGGGACTATTACAATTGAATGATTCAAGAAACATAATGATGTTTCCTTTTGAAAATTTGTCTTCATGCTTGATGGGAATCTTGAAAGTTGGAACCACCTTTTGACAAAGTGGTTGTTTGGATGGTTTATTCCCAAGGATTCTTGGGAAGATTTGAGTGTTTGGTTTGAGTAAGTTGAGTGGGTTTGAGTAAGAAGGGGTTTTTCCTAAAGTTCACTCAGAGCACTTAAGAATTTTTTCTCTCTCTTTTCTAAGAGATCTTTCGTGAGCTTCTTACAAACCTTGTAAGACTTGTAGGAACTCTCTTGCAAGATAATCTGGGAGTTTAAGTGTTTGGTTTACCTTGCAGAAACTCTTTCAATGGAATGAAATCACCATTCCAGAGGTATGGAGATTCCAAAACCCACAGGTTCCGAGAAACCTAGTCCAAAAAGATCTTAAACAAGTATTAGAAACCTCTGATGGTCAAGTTTTACTTAGATTCAATTCCTTTAGACAACCAAGAACAGCAAGCAGCTTTGCTGAATTCCAAGCTGCTAGGTCATCATTTTCAATGCCATCAACTTCTAGACCAAATAGGATAGAAGAGGTAGAATTTCAATTAAATCTTTCAATTTCAATCAATTTCTTGACCGTATTGCATTATCAATTTCATTTTCAAATCATATCAAAAATTAAATCCAATTCCAAAATCTATTCCAATTTTAAATTAATTTCAAATCTTTTTCAAATTCCAAATTTTAAACTAATTTCAAAAATCCTTTTCAAATCTTTTCAAATTTCTTCAATTTTATGCTTCCTGGGTCATTTATGGTATTAGAGCCAAGTAGTTTTCAAAGTTGGTGAAGAAATAAAAGAGATTATTTTTTATTAAGAGTTTTAGAGTTACATAGAGAAGTTATTATCATTCAAGTGTTTTAAGATACAGGATTCGAAGAATCAGGGTGGTAGCAGTGAGAGTTGTTCATACGTTGGCAAGCCAGGTGTTCCAGGCAGTAAGTCCCGAGGGAGGCCATAAGACCGTTAGTAAGCCTAGGTGTTCCAGTAGCTACTTTGATTCTAAGATTTTGTGTTTTGAGATATTTGATTGCTAATAATTTTGATGTGTAGTTCTAGGATTATTATTCAGTAATAATTTTGATTATGTCTTCTTCAATTAGAAAGATGTTTGGTTCCAAAACCAAAGACAACCCCAAAGTCATCAAATCTAGAGAACTCATGACCAAAATTACCAATTTCAGTCAAAAAATCAACAAGGATACCTTACCCAATATCCCCTATAGCACAATTTATGACATAGGTTACTTTGATTACAAAACCGCAAGTTCAATCAAGGAACACGAAAAAACCCTTTCTCTTCAAAATGAATTTGAAGAGATTAGGCTTCTCAATTCCACAGCCATCAATAGATACAAAGAACAAGGTTTCAACTACCTCCATTTTGGGTTAGTCCAAATTGCAATCAAACCCTTTTCAAGAACAGGATTAGATTCCCCAATCTTACTCATGCTTAAAGACAAAACTTTACTCAAATTCGAGGATTCCATCTTAGGAATAGTCCAGTCAAACTTGTGCAATGGTTCCATATATTTCAACTGTGCTCCAAATTTCCAAGTTAGCCTTTTAGATCCAACCATTTTAGACACTTTCGTACTCAACATTCATGCTCCAGAAACCAAATTTACTCAACATAGACAAGGTTACATGCTAGTTTACAGGATTTATTTTCGACAAATCACTTCTCAGTTCAATCCAAAATGCTTACTCAAAGACGATAGAGGAGAGACAACCATGCTTAGTATTCAAACGGAAAGAGACGATACACCAACCTCTACTTATACCCCAAAACTCCTTCAGTGGAATGAAATCACCATTCAAGAGGTATGGATATTCCAAAACCCACAGGTTCCAAGAAACCTAGTCTAAAAAGATTTTAGACAAGTAGTAGAAACCTCTGATGGTCAAGTTTTACTTAGATTCAATTCCTTTAGACAACCAAGAACATCAAGCAGCTTTGCTGAATTCCAAGCTGCTAGGTCATCATTTTCAATGCCATCAACTTCTAGACCAAATAGGATAGAAAAGGTAGAAACTCAAAGTTCTGTTAGCTACTCAAATCCCGTAGTTGAACCAATACCTCAACAAACTCCTACTCCCGGATCCCTCACATTGTCTGACTTTCAATCCATTAATATGATTACCAATGATAACTTTCAAATAGACAAAGACTTTCTTAGGCAAGATTTCAAGACCGACACCAATAAACCCAAGGTAGAATGGTTCTACAAAACTTTTGATGAAACAAAACGTACCCAAATTAGAGAAGTTTGGTATGAAGAAATGAATAGGCTTAAGGTCAACATCCCATTCTTCACATGGTTCCATATGTATTTAGACAACCATAATATAAAATACCCTTTCGAAACCATTGATATCAATGTCAATCATAGTCAACTTAGGAAATGGGAAACCAAAAATCATGGTATTATTCAATCTGTCCATCCACCATTAGAATTCATCAATCTTAAGGTTTCTGAAAATAGCATTCCCGCATCTCCGTTTAAGATCGTCGACAATAGGCCCAATACAAATACTACAAACTTAGGAGATATCAAGAAGGTCTACGAACAAAATAATTACCAAAGTCAAATTCTTCACACAATTTCCAAACAGGTTAGCCATATCGAAGACAAGTTGGATAACATCCAAACCAAACAACCTAACCAATTTCCTTATAATATTTCACCACCGTTATTCAAACCTTACAATTTACCACAGCTACAACAGGAACCAATCACCTTTCCAAAAATAGACATCTTAGACCAAATCAACAAAAAATTGACAATGTTACCAGGCTCATCCAACGTAAATACTATAGATGAAACCAATAGTGTGCAGACTAGTGACACAGAGCCCGTTCAAATAGATAGAGTCCAAAGACAACAAAGGCCCAAAATCAATTGGAGGAATAGTTCAACCCGAAACTATTACCCAAGACCTACCCCGCCTAATATCCAATATGAAGAAAGATCCAAATATGTTAGTACCCAATACACCAGAGAAGCCATTTATGAGTGGAATATAGATGGCAGATCCGAATACGAAATCATGAACCTACTCTAAGAAATAGGTATGGCCGCCATAGCTTACAAAGCACTCAAAAATACAGACCACACAGCTACCAAATACATAGTTGCAGGATTCACTGAATCCCTTAGGTATTGGTGGGACAATAGTTTAAGTAACCATACTCAACAAAGCATCCTCAATCACAGTGAAAAAATCCAAATTGAAGATGATCAAGGTTTCATTACCGAACATGAAAAACAAAATGTTGTAGAAGTCCTTATCCATACCATAGGAATGCATTTCATAGGCAACTCTCAAGAAGAATTGCAAAGTTCAAAAATAGTCTTAACCAATCTTAGGTGTCCAACTTTAGGAGACTTTCGATGGTACAAAGACGTCTTCATCACCCATATTTTCCAAAGACAAGACTGTAATGCGTCTTTTTGGAAAGAAAGATTCATTTCAGGTTTACCCAAATTCTTTAGTGATAGAATACTCAAAAAGTTAGTTGAATTCACAGGAGGAAGCTCAATTCCTTAGGATTCAATTACTTATGGTCAATTGTTTGCTTTTGTCAAAAAAGAGGGACTGGCATTATCCCAAGAACAAAAAGAAAAGAAGAAAACCGAAAGGTACTCATTTAGTCAAACTGTAGGAAGTTTTTGTCAACAATATGGTTATGAAAAAATCCAACCACCATCCCGTAGAAATAACCCCAAGCCCAAACACATTACCTACTATTCCAAGCCCAGAAAACAAAAAGCCCAATTCCATGAGTCTTATTATAAAACCAATAGGAAGTACAAAAATCAATACCGACTCAATAGAAAGTCCAAAAAAGATTTAGTCTGTTGGACTCGCAAAAAGTCCGGACGTACCTCAAACAACTGTAGAACCGAAAACAAAATCAACGAAATCTTCAAAGACCAAGATGACCTCAAAGAAAAGTTTAGACAACTTCTATTAAGTGAAGATTCAAATAGTACTCAAAATAGTTTTGATGAAATCCAACAAATAGACAACCCTAGTAGTAGTAGCGAAGACAATCAGAATTGTAGTTGTTCTAAAGGTATATGCAATTGTACTAGCATCAATATGATTAATAGAAATAAGCAAGACAAACAATTCCTCTTAGATATCATAGACAAGATTGATGATCCAGACACTAAGAGGGAGTATCTACTCAAGCTTAAGGATATCATTACCCAAGAAAACTAAGTCAACAACCCAGAACCTTTCAGTTTCAACAAAATTTTCGAAAAATACCCTACTCAAAACCTTTTTAGACAGGTTACAACAGGAGAACTCCAGGAAGAGGTTAAATTACTCAAGAAACAAATCAAGGATTTAAACTAGAAACTCCAAGAACAACAGATCCAACAGCTTTAAACTAATGTTAGGTTAGAATTGTTAGAAAACACCCAGAACAAAGAAAAAGCTATTATAGATGACCAAATTGCAAATCGGCAAGCTGAACCAAGTCAAGTCCTTGACCCCGAACAACAATTAAGTGATAGTGATTTTATTCAACTTATTAATAGGATCAATTTTCAAAAATGCTATATCAATATCTCCTTACACATAGGCAATAGTTTTCATCTCAATACAACTGCCTTAGTTGATTCAGGAGCAGATCAAAACTGTATTAGAGAAGGTATCATTCCAACCCAATATTACGAAAAAACCTATGAAAGGCTTAGTAGTGCAAATGGATCGAATCTTAATATTAGGTACAAGCTATCCAAAGCCCAGATCTGCAACCAGAATTATTGTTTCAAGAATAGCTTTATCTTAGTCAAAAATCTCAGTCAAAATATCATTTTAGGCACACCTTTTCTTACTCAAATTTATCCTTTTCAAGTAGACGACAAAGGAATCCATACTCAAGTACTAGGGACCCAAATTACCTTTAATTTCTTGTCCCCCATCAATAACAAAGAAATAGCTTTACTCCAACAAAATTCCATTAGTCAACAAATCAATCTTATAAAAAACAAAGAAAGTCACATCCAAGCCTTACAAAAAGAAATTCACTATTTCAAAATAGAAAAACAATTAGAAAACCCTACCATCCAGACAAAAATCTCTAACATTCAAAAACTTTTTGAAAAACAAGTGTGCTCGGACCTACCCAATGCTTTTTGGGAAAGGAAAAAGCACATTATTCAATTACCATAAGAAAAAGATTTCAATGACAGACAAATACCTACCAAAGCCAAACTTATCCAAATGAATCATGACCTCCTTGAACATTGCAAAAAGGAAATTCAAGATTTACTCAACAAAAATCTTCTTCGTAAATCAAAATCCCCTTGGAGCTGTTCAGCCTTTTATGTCAACAAAAATTCTGAAATAAAACGAGGAGTTCCTAGGTTAGTCATCAATTACAAGCCATTAAACAAGGTTTTACAGTGGATTAGGTATCCAATCCCCAATAAAAATGATTTACTCAAAAGATTATATGACTCCACTATATTTTCTAAGTTTGATATAAAAAGTGGATTTTGGCAGATCCAAATCGCAGAACAAGATAGGTATAAAACCGCATTTACCGTACCATTTGGACATTATGAATGGAACATGATGCCATTTCGTTTCAAAAATGCCCCTTCAAAATTTCAAAATATCATGAATGAAATATTTAATCCTTATTCTCAATTTCTCATTGTCTACATTGATGATGTACTAGTATTTTCTGTAAAAAATATTGATAAAAGAATGATGAAGCTTCAAGTGCAAAAGAAAGTCTTGATTTTTCATTTACAATGATGTGTTTATATACATGAGTTTGTAACAGTTAGTTTTTCAAATTTTTTGACCGTTACTGTTCACAACGGCTACTGTTCAACGGCTAGTTTATTTGTCTTGTTGTGTCTAGTTGCTTGTAATGGGCCTTGTAGATTGTGTGAATAATCTTGG